>JAMBUR020000010.1:600000-939107 GCA_023721895.2 Talaromyces albobiverticillius | reverse complement strand
TATATTAGATTATATCTTATAATTTTATTAAATTAGTTTATATTTAGGATAGGATGATAAAGCTAAAGTAAATTAGTTCTATTCAAGACTTAAGAATAATATTAAAAACAAAATTACTAGAATTCTAAAGCAACTAATAATCTTAATAAATATAATTAATATAGTAATTAAATTTAATAATAGACTATATAAATATAGAATAGAAAAAAAATATAAAAATAAATAGATAAGTTATAACTTAAAAAAGAAGATTAATTAAGAATAAAGATAATAAGATCTTTATAGACTAATATCTATAGAGTTGGATATAATAACTTATAAGGAATAATTAAGATAGTTATATAATAAAAATAAAATTAAATGCTATAACTATAATAAAATAAGATACTTTGTAAAGAAATATAAAAGTTTAAAGAAATAGTAATAGTAACTAAAAGTAATTAATAAAATAAGATAGTTAAAGGCTATCTATTATAATAGTAAGTATAATAGCAAAGTATATATTAGTAATAATAATATAAAATATATAGATAAAGATAGCTGCAGTAGCTATAGTAGTTTTAAAGAAATAGAAGAAATAATAAGGATTTATATAGAGATAATATATATTTAGGACTATAAAAATCTAGAATAAAATATATAAATAGAAGAAATATCTAAAATATCTAAATAGAATATTAGTAGTAAAGATGAATTCCTTAAAATTAAATAAAAAATTCTTAAAGAATTAATAACTAAAAGAATTAAGATATATAATCTAGTAATAAACTTTAAAGATAAAATATTAAAAGAATATAAATATTATTACTAAAATTACTTAATAGATTATCTTAGTTATAGAATAATTTATTAGTTAGCCTATACTAATAATCAGTGCTTAATTTATTATAATAATAAGAATAGAGTAGGATAATATCTAAAAGTAAAGAGATTATATAAATCTTTATAAGTAAAATATAGATAGTAAAAAGAAAAAGAAAAAAAGAGATAATAAATTAAAAAATAAATTTTCTTTTAAAGTAATAAGAATTAAGAAATAAACTAATTATTAAAGATTAAAAATTAAATAGATTAAAAGCCTGCACCTAGTTTAAATACTAGTAAAAAAATTTAATAGAAATTAATTAAGAATAAAAATCTCTAAGATAAAAAAAAAAAAAAGTAATAATTAATAATAAATTTAAAAAATTTTAGTAAAAAATTAAGGAAAAGATTAAATATTAAAATATAAAAATAAGAATATATAAAGAAATTATATAAAAATAATAAATATTAGAATAATATAATAAGATCTATAAACTATTAAAGAAGTAAATAGATTTATTAGATAAAAAACTAATAAAAGAAGTTAATAATTTAAATAATTTTTTAAAAAATTATAAAAAGGATAAAGAACTTAAAATAATAATATAAAAAAAATATCTTAAGATTAAGATTAACTTACTAGAAAAAGAATTAATAGTAATAATAGATTTTAAAGTTATAAAAAACTATATAGATCTAAAGATTAAAAAGCAGCTAGGACTATTTAAAGTTAAGAAACTAGAATTAATCCTATTAATAGAACTTAATAATAAGAAATTAATAGAAAATAGTATTATTAAAGAAAATAGTTAGCTCACTATAATAATAAAATAGTATAAAAAATGGATTAATTTTAATATTACTAGACTAAGATATAATAATATTATCTTAAAAATATCTTAGTTAAGAATATATAATCTAAAAATCCACTAGAAATAAGACTAATTATAATTAATAAGATATAATTATATAAGAACCTAGATTATAAAGACTATTAGATAGAAGTTAGTAGAGTTAATAATTACTATATAAGAAATAATAATAGTACTATCTTATTAGAATAAATAACTAGCTAATAAGAAAAGTAATAATATTATTAAAATTATAAAAGAACTTAAGAAATCTATAAAAAAATTAAAGACTATAAAGAGAGTAAGATTTAAGAATAAATTACTAAAAAAAATATTAAAATATGATATTATACTAGAAAACTTATTAGATAAAATTATAAGATAAATAAAAAAAAATGATAAAAAACTAGTAAAAAAAATAATTAGAGAATATTAACTTAAAAAAATAAATAAAGGAAAAATATTACTAAAAGATTATAGAAGATATAAAGATCTATTTAATAGAATATATAAAATACTACTAAAATATAATAAATAGAATTATATTATTCTACTTATTAAAGATAAAGAATTAAAGTCATAAAAAATCTATTAGATATTATAACTAGAAGATAAAACTTTAAAAAAATATATTAATAATATACTAGAAAAAAAATATATATAATTATTATAATTACTAGCAAGATATCTAATACTATTTATACTAAAGAAAAGAATAATAGAATTATAACTATATATTAATTACTAATAATTTAATAATATTATAATTAAAAATACTTATACCTTACTATTAATTATTAAAATTCAAAATAGAATTAAAGAAAAGAAATAATTCACTAAACTTAATATTATAAATATATATAACTATCTATAAATTAAGAAAAGGAAAGAATAAAAAATAGTATTTAGAACTAAATTTAAGCACTATAAATATTTAATTATATCTTTTAGATTGATAAATATACTTATTATATTTCAATGATATATTAATTTAATTATTAAAGATTATCTCTATAACTTTATAATAGTCTATCTTAATGACATTATAATATTCTTAAATAGCCTAGAAGATTATATTAGATATATTAAACTAGTATTAAGAATATTATATATAGCAAAATTATAAGTTAAACTTAAGAAATATAAGTTTTATATCTAGGAAATAGATTTCTTAGAATATAAGATTATCTAAGAAAGAATATAAATTAATAAAAAAAAAGTTTAGGCAGTTAAAAACTAGTCTATATTAAAAAATATTAAAAAATTATAGTTATTTATTAGAATAATAAACTATTATTAATAATATATATAGGATTATACTAAAGAAATAATACTATTATTTAAACTACTAAAGAAGGAGATTCTATATAAATAAAATAAAGAGTAATAAGAAGTATTTAAAAAAATAAAAAATAAATTTATTATAGCACTAATATTAGTATAATTTAATATTAAATTACTAATAATATTAGAAATAAATATATTAGATTATATTATAGAAATAGTATTAATATAAGAAGAACTAGATAGAAAAAGATAAATAATTATTTATTACTTAAAGAAATTAATTAATATAGAATTTAACTATAATATTTATAATAAAAAACTATTAGCTATAGTATAAATATTTTAATATTAGAAAGTCTACTTAGAAGGAATAAAGTTTATAATTAAAATTATTATAAATTATAAGAACTTTACTTATTTTTTATTAATTAAAGTATTAACTTAAAGACAAGTAAGATAATTAGAAATACTATTATAATATTAGTTTATAATTAAATATTATAAAAAAAAAGATAATAAAAGGATAGATACTCTTAATAGATAATTAAATTATAAAAAAAAAGTTAAAAAACTAGAACTAGCCTTATTTAAGAAAAATAAAAAAGATAAATTAAAATATAATTTTTAGATTATTATCTTTATAGTAATAATAAAAATAAATATAGACTTAAAACTATAAGATCTTATTATTAAGAAAATAATAACAGATAAAATAATTTAAATAATACTAGATAGTATTAATAATAGAATTAAATATAATAAAATAACTAGTAATAAAATAGAATTTATATTTTAACATGATTTAATCTATATTTTAAAGATAGCTAGGAAATAGATTATTAAGGTATATTATAATAATTTAATAATAGAATATCTAAAAGTTACTAATATCTTAGAAAAAATATCAAAAAACTATTACTAGCTAAAAATAATTAAGGATATTAAGAAATATATTAAGAAATATAATATATATTAAAAAAATAAGATTATAAAATATTAATTATATAGATAGATATAACTATTTAAAGTGCTAGAATATTTATAGTAATAGATAATAATAAATTTAATAGTCAAATTATTAGTCTTAGAAGGATATAACTTAATTATAGTAATAATTAATAGAATAATAAAGTATATATACTTTATACTAATAACTAAAAAAATAGATATATCTTTATTAACTAAAGTACTACTATAATAAGTATTTTAATATTATAATATATTAAAAGTAATAGTATCAGATAGAAGACTAGTATTTATATTAAAATTTTAGAGATCTATAATAGATTTAATAAAAGAAGAATAGTAATTAAATTTAGCTTATTATCTTTAAATTAATAAATAAATAGAATGAATAAACTAAATACTAGAATAATATTTAAAAAGTTATATTAATTAGATATAGAATAATTAAATAAGATTATTATTAATAATATAATTAATATATAATATATTAAAATACTCTATAATAGGAATAATACCTTTTATAGTATATATAGGACAAGAAGTAAGAATACTAAAAGAATTAAGATATAAGAAATTAGTAATAGAAATAGTAGAAAGAATAATAAATACTATAAAAGCTATATATATTTATTTAGAAAGAGAAATAGAATAATAAAAAAAAATTAATATAAAATAATATAATAAGAAAAATTAAAAGAAATTTAATTTTAAAAAAAGAAAAAAGATTTACCTTTTATAAAAAAATTTTAAAATATTATAACTAAATAATAAATTAAATCACCTATAAATTAGACTATTTAAAATTAAAGAAAAGATTAGAGAAATTAATTATAAACTAAAATTATTAGACTTTATATAAATTTACCTAATATTCTATATTTTATTATTAGAACTAGTACTATAAAACACTAAGATATAAACTAATATTATTATTAAATAAGAAATCTATAAAATTAAGAAAATATTAGTAGTAAAAATAGTTAATAAATAAAAACACTACTTAGTAAAATAAATAAAATATAATAAAATAGAAAATACCTAAAAAATTAAAAAGAATTTTATAAATATATAATAAGCAATTAAGGACTTTTATAAAAAATAATTTTATCTAAGAAAAAAAGATCTAAGAATAAGAAATTATCTAGTAAAAAAAAATTAAAGAATCCTAATACTAAGAAATTATTAAATATAATATTTAACTAATATTTATTTAAAAAAGTTAAAATAAGATTCTTAAAATTCTTCTTATTAAAAATATCCATAACATTTATATTATAATCTAATATTTTATTATTATAATTTTTAAAAAGTTTTTATTATTTATAAAGATAATAAATTTTTATAAATAATTTATATTAAATCTTTATATATTTTTTAAGTTAAAACTTAATAGATTTAAGATTAAATTTAATCTTATTCTTTTTTTTCTTAAGATAAAACTACTTGTAATTATTATAAAAATAATATTTATATTTTCAATTATTTTAGATACATAAAATATAATTCTAATTTTTTAAATCTATAATATAAGGCTAATTTAAATAATTATAATAAGAATATAGATTATTTATAGGAAATCTATTTTTAAGAATATAATTAACTTAATAATAATATTAGAAGATTTAAAGACTTAACTTAAATATATTAATATATTTTAAATACTTATCTATAAAAAAGCAGGGTTATATTAAAAATAAGGATAAGCTTTTCTATTTATACTTTTAAGAATAAAAATCCTAAAAAAGAGAAGTAATATTATAAAACTAACTTATATAATACTAAATAGAAACTAGTACTATAAAAGAAAGGTACTTAATTAAAATAGCTAACATTATAACTAGTTATTTATATATACTAGTATATAAGATAATTACTAAATATATAGACTTATAATTAATATAAGAAGATATATGACTAGTATATACTTATTAAAAATATATATTATATATACTAGTATATACTATAAGTATATACTATAGCATATATTAGTATATACTAAAGGTATATATTAAAATATATATTAAAAAGTCTATATAAATATACTTATTCCTATACTTAGTTTCTATTTAGTATAGTTCTTTAATCTAAGTTACTTTAGTTATATACTAAAAAGGTTAATAAGATAAATCATACTTAAAGTATTATAATACTTTAAAAGATTTTTTCTATTATAATTATGTTACTCACTTATTATTACTATTATTTATTTGATATTTAATTACAAGACAACTCTTACCAGACCTCTGTGTAGTCTAACCTATTGTATTACAGCTCTACATGTCACGGACCTGGATCCGCTATAGTTGTCACTGGCTGTGTAGAGCTGCAATATGATAGGTTAAATCACATAAAGGTCTAGTAAGGATTATCTCATAATTAAACATTAAACAGGTAATAGTAACAATAGGTTAATAATATAATTATAATAAAAAAAGTCCCTTAAAGTATTATAATATTTTAAATATAGTTTGCCTTACTAACCTTTTTAGTATATAACTAAAGTAACTTAGATTAAAAAACTATACCAAGTAAAAATTAAGTACAAAAATAAGTATATTTATATAAATTCTCTAATATACACTCTAATATATACTTTTAATATATACTAATATACACTATAATATATACTTATAGTATATACTAGTATATATAATACATACTCTTAGTAAATATATACTAGTCACATATCTCCTTATATCAGCTATAAACCTATATATTTAATAACCATTTTATATATTAGTGCATATAAATAATTAATTATAATATTAACTATTTTAACTAAGCACCTTTCCTTTATAGTACTAGTTTCTACCTAGTATTATATAAATTAGTTTTATAATATTACTTTCCTCTTTTAGGATCTTTATTTCTAAAAATATAAATAAAAAGATTCATCCTTATTCTCAGTATAATCTTATTTTCTTATAAATAAGTATCTAAAATATATTAATATATCTAAACTAAATCTTTAAATCCTCTAGCATTATTATTAAACTAATTATATTTTTAAGAATAGATTTCCTATAAACAACCTATATTTTTATTATAATTATTTAATTTAGTCTTATATTATAGATTTAAAGAATTAGAATTATATTTTATACACCTAAAATAATTAAAAATATAAGTATTATTTCTATAATAATCATAAGTGGTCTTATCTTAAGAAGAAAAAAAATAAGATTAAATCTAATCTTAAATCTATTAAGCTTTAACTTAAAAAACATATAAAGATTTAATATAAATTATTTATAAAAATTTATTATTTTTATAAATAATAAAAACTTCTTAAAGACTATAATAATAAAATATTAAATTATAATATAAATATTATAAATATTCTTAATAAAAAAGATCTTAAAAATCTTATTTTAACTCCTTTAAATAAATATTAGTTAAATACTATATTTAATAATTTCCTAGTATTAAAATTCTCTAATCTTTTTTTATTAAATAATTTTTTATTTTTAAATCTTTCTTCTTTAAATAAAATTATTTCTTATAGAAGTCTTTAATTACTTATTATATATTTATAAGATTTTTCTTAACTTCTTAGATATTTTCTATTTTATTATATCCTATCTATTTTACTAAGTAGTATTTTTATCTACTAACTATTTTTACTACTAATATCTTTTTAACTTTATAGGTTTCTTATTTAATAATAATATTAATTTATATTTTAATATTTTATAATACTAGTTCTAATAATAAAATATAGAATACTAGATAAATTTATATAGAGTCTAGTAATTTTAATTTATAATTAACTTTTCTAATTTTTTCTTTAATTTTAAATAATCTAATTTATAGATAATCCAGTTTATTATTTAATTATAATATTTTAAGATTTTTTTATAAAAGATAAATTTTTTTCTCTTTTTTAAAATTAAATCCCTTCTAATTCTTCCTATTATATTATTTTATATTAATTTCTTCTTATTATTCTATTTCTTTTTCTAAGTAAATATATATAGCTTTTATAATATTTATTATTCTTTCTACTATTTCTACTACTAGTTTTTTATATCTTAATTCTTTTAATATTCTTACTTCTCATCCTATATATACTATAAAAAATATTATTCCTATTATAAAATATTTTAATATATTATATACTAATTATATTATTAATAATAATCCTACTTAGTTATTTTATATCTAATTAATATAATTCTTTAGATATTATTCTAGTATTTAATTTATTTATTTTATTTATCTATTAATCTAAGAATAATAAGCTAAACTTAATTATTATTTTCCTCTTATTAAATTTATTATAAATCTTTAAAATTTTAATATAAATATTAATTCTCTATCTAATACTATTATTTTTAATATATTATAATATTAAAACATTTATTATAGTAATATTTTAGTTAATAGAGATATATTTATTTTTTTAATTATTAATATAAAATATACATACTTCATCATTCTATTAACTATTACTATAATTAAATTATATTCTTCTAAGATTAATAATTTAACTATTAGATCTATTATTATTTATTGCTATAGATATTTTAATATTTTAAATAGTTATATCTATCTATATAGTTAATATCTTACAATTTTATTTTTCTAATATATATTATATTTCTTAATATATTTTTTAATATTTTTAATTATTTTTAGCTAGTAATAGTTCCTTAATATTTTTTCTAAGATATTAATAATTTTTAGATATTCTATTATTAAGTTATTATAATATATTTTAATAATCTATTCTCTAATTATCTTTAAGATATAGATTAATCTATACTAAAATATAAATCTTATTTTATTACTAATTATTTTATTATATTTAATACTATTATTAATATTATCTAATATTATTTAAATTATCCTATCTATTATTATTTCTCTAATAATAAAATCTTACAATTCTATATCCATATCTAGTTTTATTATTATTATAAAAATAATAATCTAGAAATTATACTTTAATTTATTTTTCTTATTTTTCTTAAATAAAACTAATTCTAGTTTTCTAACTCCTTTTTTATGGTCTAGTTATTTATTAAGAATATTTATCCTTTTATTATCTTTTCCTTTATAATATTTAATTATAAACTAGTATTATAATAGTATTTCTAACTATCTTACTTATCTTTAAATTATATTTTAATTAATAAAAAATAAATAAAATTCTTATAGTCTATAATAATTTTAATTATAAACTTTATTTCTTCCAAATAGACTCTCTAATATTAAAGTATTTATACTATAGCTAATAGTTCTTTATTATAGATATTATAGTTAAATTCCATATTAATTAATTTCTTTAAGTAATAAGTAATTACTTATCTTTTTCTATCTAATTCTTTTTACATTAATACTACTTCTATAGTATAATCTAATACATCTATTTCTAATATTATTAATAGTTTAATATTAAATTATACCAATATTAATACTATAATAAATTTATTTTTTACTTTTTTAAATACTTCTTATTATTTTTTATTTTATTTATATAGAATCTTCTTCTTTAATAATTTAAATAATAATACTATTTCTTTAATATAGTCTTATATATATTATTAATAGTAATTTATTATTCTAATAAATAACTATAATTCTTTAATATTTCTTAATATAGGCTAGTTCTTAACTATCTAAATTTTTTTTTATTAATTTATATCCCTTTTTAGATAATCTTATATTCTAAAAAATCTATTTCCTAGATATAAAACTTATACTTTTTAAGTTTAACTTATAATTTTACTATATATAATACCCTTAATATCAATTTAATATATCTAATATAATCTTCTAGACTATCTAAGAATATTATAATATTATTAAAATAAACTATCATAAAGTTATAAAAGTAATCTTTAATAACTAAATTAATATATTATTAAAATATAATAAATATATTTATTAATCTAAAAGATATAATTAAATATTTATAATACTTAAATTTAATTCTAAATACTATTTTCTATTTTTTTCTTTTTTTAATTTATAAACAGTTATATGCATCTATAATATCAAATTTAATAAACTATTTCTTTCCTTTAACTCTATCTTAAATCTTAATAATTAATAATAAGGTATAAGTATCCTTAATTATAATATTATTAAATTATTAATAATTAATATATAATTATAATTCTATTATCTCTTTCTTTAATATAAATAGTACTAGATATCCTATTAATAATTATAATAGTTATATATATCCTTTTTCTAACATATTATTAATATACTTTTTTAAAGTCTTATCTTCTAGTTATAACATCTAATAGATTTTTTATAGCTTTAATTCCTTACCTTTAATAAATAGAATAATATAATCTCATTTACTATATTTTAATAGTATCTTATATATTCCATTAAATAAATCTTTATATCTTTTATAATCTTTTAATAATACTTTTTCTTTACTTATTCCTTTAAATTAGTATCCTTTAGTTATTTCTTCTACTAATCTTTTATTATCTTCTTTTATCTATCTTATAATTTTATTTAATAAATCTTTTAGTATAATATTATATTTTAATATTTTCTTTAATAATTTATTCTTAAATCTTATTCTCTTCATAGCCTTTAATCTTTTTATAGATTTCTTAAGCTCTTCTATAACTTCAATAATATTACTATCCTTTTTATTAGCTAATTATTTATTCTAATAAGATAATATTATTATTACTTCTTATATAGTAACTATTAGCTTTACTAATCCTTATCTAGTAGCCTTTATAGTCTAGATTCTTATATAATTATACTTTATTAGCTATAATTAGTCTTACTTCTAGTAAATCTTTAGATTATATATTCTTAACTAAAATATTCTTAAAATAATATTATTATATCCTAATCTAGTAATATCAAAATTAATTCACTTTTTATACTATTTTATTATCATAATAAGCTAACTATTTTTTTTAATAATACTATCTTCTACTAATTTCTTACTATTAAATTCTATTAATAAGATTAGTTCTAGTTTCTTAATTTTAAATAGTTCTAGCTATTTCTTAATTTTTAGGTCCATATAATTTCTTATAGCTTTAAAGTCTACTATTACTATTAATTCTTTTCTTAATAGATTAATCTTAATCTTAAAGTATCTTCCTTATACTATTATTTTAAATTCTCTATTCTTTTTATAATTTTTTAGGAAATTATCTAGATTATTAACTTCTTTTATTAATTTTTTATTTAATAGATCTATCCATTTTCTTAATAATTTATAAATCTTATTATATTATTCTAATATTTATTATTTTTATATAATTTCTTTATATATTTTTATTTTTATATTTTAATACTTAATCTTTTCTTTAATTTTTTACTAGAATCTTTTAAATTTATTATTAATTATTACTTTTTTTTTCTTATCTTAGAAATTTTCATTCTTAGTTAATTTCTATTAAATTTTTTTACTAGTATTTAAGTTAGATATAAGCTTCTAGTTTATTTAATTTTTAGTTCTTAATAATTAATTTATTTCTTAATTCTTATTACTCTAAGAAAAGAACTATTTTTTAATTTATTATTTTTTCTCTTCTTTTTCTTTCCATTATCTATATTTTACTTACAAAGGTCTATATAATCTCTTTATTTTTAAGTATTATTCTACTTTATCTTTATTATTATAATAAATCAAGTACTGATTATTAATATAAATTAATTAATAAATTATTTTATAACTAAAATAATTTATTAAGTAATTTTAGTAGTAATATTTATATTCTTTTAATATCTTATCTTTAGAGTTTATTACTAAATTATATATCTTAATTCTTCTAGTTATTAATTCTCTAAGGATTTCTTATTTAATTTTAAGGAATTTATCTTTACTATTAATATTTTATCTAGATATCTTAGATACTTCTTCTATTTATATATCCTATTCTAGATTTTTATAATCCTAAATATATATTATTTCTATATAGATTCTTATTATTTCTTCTATTCCTTTAAAGCTACTATAGCTACTATAACTATCTTTATTTATATGTCTTATATTATTATTACTAATATATACTTTGCTATTGTATTTATTATTATAATAAATAACCTTTAATTATCTTATTTTACTAGTTATTTTTAGTTGCTATTATTATTTTTTTAAACTTTTATATTTTTTTATAAAGTATCCTATCTTATTATAATTATAGTACTTAACTTTACTTTTATTATATAACCATCTTAGTTATTTTTTATAAATTATTATATCTAGCTTTATAAATATTAGTCTATAGGGATTTTATCTTCTTTATTCTTAATTAGCTTTTTTTTTTAAGTTATAACTTATTTATTTATTTTTATATTTCTTTTTTATTCTATATTTATATAGTCTGTTATCAAGTTTGATTGCTATATTAATTATATTTATTAAGATTATTAGTTATTTTAGAATTCTAATAATTTTATTTTTAATATTGTTCTTAAGTCCTAAATAAAACTAATCTATTTTAATTTTATTATTCTATTCTAGATATGAACTAATCTAATAGAATTATAAGATATAATTTAATATAGAAATAGTTTATTATAATTATTATATTTTTTATACTATTATATTTCTTTTATTAATTTTTCTAAATATTAACTTAATTTTCCACATAAATATAAAATAGTCTATAAATATTTTATTAATATTATTATCTTATTTTTCTTTAATTTTTTTGAACTATGCTTAAATATATAATTTAAATTAGTTTATTATATCTCCTTCTAAAAAGATAAATATAGCTAGAATTTTATCTATTTTACTTCTAATAAAATAAATATTTACTAAGAAGTATAGCTATATTTAAATTAAAAATAATTTTAATTTCTTTTTTTCTTCTATAAATAGAGTTAATTTATTAATTTTTAGTTATAGTTAATATCTTATTACTTAAATTGTTTTAAGTTTTATAATTTATTATTATAGCTGTTAGTTTTATTAAGCTAGCTACTAAGTAGTTATAGTTAGTCTTATAGTAATACTTATTAATAGTATTATAGTTATTTTTATTATTATTAGTTTTTTTTAATAGGATAATATTTTCTTAGTATAGTAATTAGCTCTTTATAATAGTACTTATTTTATATTATAGTCTTAGATTAAGATGATAATTCTTTTATTATAGATCTAGATCTACTATAGTTATTACTAGCTATATAAAACTATAATATAATAAATTAAATTATATAAAGATCTAGTAAAAGTTATCTTATAGTTAAATATTAAATAAATAATAGTAATAATAGATTAATAATATAACTATAATAGAAAAATTTTTTTAAAATATTATAATATTTTAAGTATAGTTTGCCTTACTAATCTTTTTAATATATAATTAAAATAACTTAGATTAAAGAACTATGCTAAGTAGAAACTAAGTATAAAAATAAATATATTTATATAGACCCTTTAATATACACTTTAGTATATACTTTTAGTGTATATTGATATATATTATAATATATACTTATAGTATATATTAGTATATATAATATATATTTTTAGCAAGTATATATTAGTTATATATCTTCTTATATTAGCTATAAGCCTATATATTTAGTGATTGCTTTATATACTAGTATATATAAATAACTAGTTATGATATTAGCTATTTTAATTAAGTACTTTTCCTTCATAGTACTAGTTTCTGCCTAGTATCATGTAAGTTGGTTTCGTAACACTACACAGCCAGTGACAACTATAGCGGATCCAGGTCTGTGACACATCCCGGCCATCTGGCCTAAATATACAAGGCTTTATATAAAATATTAAATAAGTCCACCAACGCCATATAAATTCAATATAAAAAGTAGACAGCTAAAAACTAGAGAGACAGTTTCACTATATTAGGAATAGAGTCAAAATAAATAGTCCCAATTGGAAGCTCTAGAGAGACTAAAATATATAGTAATTTCTAGAAAGCAGGAACGTTTTTAATATATATATTATAAATTCTCATCAAATCTACTTTATAATGACGTTTTATATAGTAAGTTGCTTCATTTTTATATAAAATATCATCACCTTTTATCTAATATCTGTAACGGCACGCTCCATGGCCGGGTTTACGGCAGCCTCAGGCAGAAGTCACGTGCACGGGTCACGGGGTAGGGCAACGTTGATGGGAAGCCCTAGATATCGAGAGTAAATGGGATTCATTATCATCTACCTAATTAGGTACTATGGGGGGGCATATAAAATATTAATAGTATATAAGAAGCTTTATCTTCTTTCTTTTTCTCTTTTATACTATTTATTTTTTATTATTTAATACTTGAATAGGAATCAATTCCATTTAATTTAACTATTATAATATAATAAATAATATTACTATTTCCACTTATTCTCTTTATATATTAATATAGCTAGCTATCATGCAGTAAAAAGCTTTAATTAAATAAGAATCTCTTTTTATACTATTTTTATTAAAATCTATTCTCTTTTTATATTTATAATTTACTGTTTTAATATCTGTATGATTAATGTGTTAAGTAAAGGTCTAGATCAATAGAGAATCTTTCTTATTTTTATTTTTTAGAATTATCTCTGGAAAGTAGGCAAGATAGTTAATAATATTATAAAAAAGCTTAAAATAAGTAAGAAATCTATTAAAATTAATAAAAAGAATATTAAAAATACCTAGATTAATAAAAAAAAAGTTTTTATTAATAATAATAATTTAAAAGAATAAATCTATTATTTTATTATTAATACTTATAATTTTCTAAAGAAATTAATAACTTATAAATAGAATTTTAAAAAAGTTATTAAGAAAATAAAATTAATCTATTAGAAATTTATAAGAGAGTTTAATAAAAATTTTAAAAATTTTTTTTTTTAATTAATTAAATATTTATAAACTATCTAAGCTATAGTTAATAAGTATATTAGCTAGGTTAAGAAATATTAATTTAAGTTTAAGTAATAAATATATAATCTTTAAAAATAAATTAATATTAAGAATAAGATAATCTAGAATTTAATTAATAAATATAATAAATTTTAGAATATACTTATTTATATAATAATAAATTAATAGAGTTAGAATTTAGGATTAGATTTTTTCTTTAAAAAATAGTATTTTATTAAATTACCTAATAAATTTTTTCTAATTAATAGGAAGAACTCTAAGTATAAATTCTAAAAAGTTAATATTACTAATAAATTAAAGACTAATACTAATTATTATGAATTACTTAAGATATATATAGCTTATATTAATAAAATAATATAAGATAAAACTAACAACTATCTTTTTATATATATATATAAGAATTTAATTAATTTTTACTAAGATTTAGATAATATAATTATATATCTTAATACTATTTATTTTAATATAAATCTAAAAATAAATACTAAGATTAATTTTAAGGATTTTATCTAAGATATAATATAGTTCTAAATTTTCTTATTAAAGTTTTAACTATTAGCTTAAGACTCTAATCTTAATATTAAGAAGTATAAGAAGAAGCTATATAATAAGCTTAATAATAATATAAAGTATATAATACTCTATAAGATTAATAATAAGATATTAACTTACATTATTTTTATTACTAAATATACTATTAAAGTAAACTATCTAGAGTAAATCACACATAAGAAATATATTTAAAATTAATATTATAAAAAGGACTAAGAAAAATATAATAAATATAAAGAAAATAATAATAAAAATAATAACACTTCTAAAGATTAAAATATTAAGAAGAATTATCTTAAATTTAATTAGATATTATATAATAAAAATAAATACTTCTATTATAAGTAATCTAGATATTTAAGTTATAACTGCTTACTTGCCCCTAAGATTAAGATAGATTTTAAGGCTCTTAAGAAAAGAGATAATTTAATAGAAAAGATAAAAGAATTAATTTAAGAGAAATCTTTAGCTTAGATAGATATAAAATTAATTAAAAATTATTAGATTTATTATAATTATTAAAAAATAAAAAAGATAATTTTATTATATTTATTTAGTTAAAAAGAAATTAACTTTTAATATATATTAGATTATTAGTTAATTTAAAAATAAATACTTTTATTCTTATAGATATAAAACTTATTATATTACTAGTAGAATATTTTAATATTAAATTAAAAAAACTACTAGCAGTATATAAGATAATAAAATATAATAATTAAAATAAAAAATTAATTACTTATATTATTATTTTAATATTTATTATTAATAGTAAATAGTAATTAGATATTTCTTTTCTAATTACTAATTTAAATTGACATAATATTATCTTAGAATAAATATAGTATATTAGATATAAGATGTTACTTAATTATATAAATTAATAGATTATTTAATTTAATAAGTAAAACTTAGAAGATAAATTAATTATTAAGTATAATATATTAATATTTAAAGGAATATTAAAGTATTTTATTATTAATCTTTAATATTAAAAGAATATAGATTAAAGAGATTATTTTCTAAAGAGAAAGAATTATAGAAGAGCTATTAAGAAAGTATTTATTAAAATAGAATCTTTCTTTAAGTAGTTATATAAGAAGGTAGTATTTAGATGTAAGAAACTTTTAAAAAAGTATTTTATAGCTATAGAAAAAAATAATATTAATATATAAAAATATTATAATAATACTAAAAATAAGTTATTGATTATTTTTAATAATATTATTAATTAATTAGAATTTGTTAAGAGAAAAATAATAAAGAAATAAAGTTTAATATAATAATTAATAATAATTTTTATTTAATCTTAGAGCTTTATTTAGATTATAAAAAGTAAAAAAAATATTTAAAAAAAAGTTACTTAATTTAAAGATTTAGATATAATAGAATATTAGTTTAAAAATATTTTTATTAACTTTAATAAAAATTAACTAGATAATAAGTAAGAATTATATAAAGCTTAAAAAAAAATAACTAAGAAATAGAGTTAATAAAATATAAAAAAGTTTATAAGAGAGTTTTATTAATATTATTAATAATCTTTGTAGGTCTTTCTAATTAGTATTAATATTATTAGTATAATTAGCTTTAAAAGATTATTATAAAGTAAGAGAGATAAAACTTTTATAATTAATTTTAATAATATTAAAAAAATTTTAGAGTATAAGTAGAAGTTAAATAATTATTAGAAGCTAAATTTAGAAGAGATTAAAACTAAGCTATTAAAAAAGTTTTATAATTTAGTAGATATTTTTTTTAAATTTAAGTTAAATAAATTATCTTTTTACTATCTTTATAATTATAAAATTAAATTACTTTAAAAGAGGGATCTAGGATATTTACTATTTTATTATATAATTATAGACTAATTTAAGATAATATAGGAGTATATTTTTAATAATTTAGTGAAAGAATTTATTATTCTAAGTAATATATTTTTTATTTTATTAATTCTTATAGCTGTTAAGAGAGATAGAAGTTAGAGATTTTATATTAATTTTTAAAAACTAAATACTTTAAGTAAAAAGAATTAATATTTATTATTTTTTATTAATAAGATTTTTAAAAGAATTAGTAAAATAAAGATTTTTACTAAACTTAATATATAGTAAGACTTTTATTAAATTTATATATATTTAGAGTTAAAGGATTTAATAATATTCTAGTATTAATATAGGATATTTAAATATAAAGTAATACTTTTTAGATTAATTAATAGATTAATTATTTTCTAAAGGCTTATTAATAATATCTTAATACTATTTTTAAATAAATTTATTATTACTTTTATAGATAATTTATTTATTTATAGCTTAGATTTATTGGAGTATAAGGGTTATATAAAATAAGTATTTAAATATTTATATAAGTATAATCTTTAAGCTTTAATTAAGAAGTATAAGTTTAAAGTAATAAAAATTAAGTATCTAAATTTTATTATCTTATTAAATAAGATTAAGATAGATCTTAAGAAAGTAAAAATTATTATTAGATAAAAAATATTAATAATTATTAAAGATATATAATTATTTTTAGAATTTTATAACTTTTATTATTATTTTATAAAAGTATATAGCTAAATAGTAAAAGTATTTTTCTAATTATTATAAATTAATATTTTTTTTAAATAGGATTATAGCTGTTAATAGACCTTTAATAAGTTAAAATAAAATCTTACTTAGATGCTAATATTATGTTATTATTAACTTTATTTATTAATATATATTAAGATTAATACCTTAAATAATATTATTACTAAAATTCTTTCCTAGTAATAAAAGGAGGATAAATTATAGTATTTAATAGTTTTTTTTTCTAAGATTATAATATTAGCTGAGTATAATTATAATATTTATAATAAAGAAATGCTAGCTATAATTTATATTATAGAGGAGTAGTAATTTAAATTAATTAGATTAAATTAAGAAAACTATTTTAAAATCTTATCTAATTATTAAGTTTTAGAGTATTTTATAATAAAAAAGTAACTTAATACTAGATAAGTTTATTAGTATAAGTTATTAATAGATTATTATTTTATCTTAAAATATTAATCTAGTAAGTAAAATATATTAGCTAATACTCTAATCTAAAGAGAGAATAATATAATTAAGAATTTTAATTATAGGGATTAGATTATACTCTCTACTAAAATATTAAATTTTAAGATTATAAAAAAGATAATTTTGATTACTATTAGTATAATAAATAAAGAGTTAGATATAGTCTTTTATATTATAAAAATAAATTTGAAATAATTAAATATTAAATCTTTAAGAGAATAAGTATAGAGTAGAGAAGATAATTAAAAACTTAATAAAAAATATCTTTTTTTTAAAGACTATCTTTATATTTTAAAGAAAATTAATCTATGAGTAAGATTTTTAGATAAAATTTACTAATAAGTTTTAACTACTTATCTTAGCTAGATAAAGATAAAGTAATTAATTAAAGAGTATTACTACTGGGAAATATGGTCCGCAGATGTAAAGCACTATATTAATTGCTACATAGTCTATAAGAGAAATGCTATAAGAAAAGATTTACTATTTAATTTATTAAAATCTTTATTAATTCTAGAAAGACTATAATAGTATATTTTAATAGACTTTATATCTTTCCTAAAAGATAAATATAGATTTAATATAGTTTTTATAATTATAGATAAATTAAGTAAGAAAGTAATCTTTATTCTCTACTAAAAGATAATTATAGTAAAGAATATAGTATATTTTTATATTTATTATATTTATTTATAAATAAATTTACCTAATTTAATAGTATTAGATTATAAAAACTAGTTTATTTTAAAATTTTAAAATAAGATTTATTAGATCTTAGAAGTAAAAATTAAGCTATTAACTAGCTTTAATTCTTAAATAAATAGTTAGATAGAAATTTTTAATAAATATATTATAGAATGGCTATAACTCTTTATTAATTATTTTTAAGATAACTAGTCTAAGTGGTTGCTAATTATAGATTTTACTTATACTATCTTATATTATAAATTTATCAGGATATTTTTATTTATAGTTAAAAAGGGGTATTAATTATAAATATTATTTGATTAAAGTAAACTAAAAAAGTTATAAGAACTAATATTTAATTATAAGTAAGCTTAGACCTAGGTAAAATACTTATAGAAGATATAGTAATTTATATAAGAAAAAATAAAAGTAATTTAAAAAAAATAAAAAAAAAATACTAATTAATAATATTATAAGGAGGATTTTAGTATTAAAAATAAAATCTTTATTTTTATAAAAAATTAGAAAATAAAATATTTTAATTATAAGCTTGCTAAGTAATAAATAGGATTTTATTTTATTAAAAAAAAAAAAAGAGAATTTCTAGAGAGTTATTTTACTAAAAGAGATTAATATACATCTAATTTTTTATTTAAATAAGCTATATTAAATAAGAAAACTAGAACTATTACTAGAATAAATTATTAATAAGTAAAGATTAATTAAGATTAATAGAGAGCAGGAGTATAAAATAAAAAAAATACTAGATTTAAGAAAATATTATAGGAAGCTATAATATAAAATAAAATAGCTTATTTATAAGAATAATAACCCTATTTAATATTTAGTCTTAAATTTTAAAAATATACTAGATTACTTACTTAATTTCTATATATTATATCTAGGAAAGCTAGGTCTACTAAAGTAGCTATTAGCTTAGATTATAATAAAATTATATAATAAGGAAGTAAAGGATTATTTAGATAATAAATTCCTAGAATAAAATTATTTAGAACTACTACACTTAAGGGTAAGTATCTAGAGAAAAAAAAAGTAATATAATAATATATTTTATAACTAGGTTTATAGTAACTTTAGATAGAAATCATGTGCATAGGTTATAAGATAGAGCAATATTAATAGGAAGCCCTAGATATTAAAAATAAATAGGATTTACTATTACCTACCTAATTAGGCACTGTAGGGGGGTATATAAAACATTAATAGTATATAAAAAATCTTATCTTCTTCCCTTTTCTCTTTTATGCTATTTATTCTTTGTTATTTAGTACTTGAATAGGAATCAATTCTATTTGATTTGGCCGCCGTAACAATATCTGGTTTTTAGTTAATTTTTGCAATTATTAAGATTATGAAGTATTATAAAATTATTATAATATAAAAGATCTACCTCTACCTAGATAAAACTTTCTTTATAAATCTTTTTTAGATAGTATATTAAGCTAGAATTTTTCTCATCTAAAATATCACATATGCCCTCTATTAAGTAGTTAATCTTATTAATATAATAATAAAGCTTTTAAATTATTTACAGAGATAATATTAATTTTATAATTAGTAAACTAGAAATCTTATTAGGTCTATTAAAATTATTATTAAAGATTATTAATATATTATTATTATTAGGAAAGCCTTTAGGCTCTAGAATCTAATTAAGTATAATATTAAGATTTAAAGACTAGATTCTTCACTCTCTTTAAGTATAGCAAATTATTTACTTTGTAAAGGCATTTATCTAAGTATTATAAAGCCTCTTAAAAAAGTTATTTTTATTAAACTTAAAGCCGCCTAGTTGAGTAATTTTATTAACTATTTTTCTATAAAAATACTTAGCTTGTTAAAAAGACACTTTATTAAAAGATTATAAAAGATATATTATATAAGCAAGAAAGTTAAAGATTTAGATTTATTAAGATTTAGTATATTTAAGAAACTTATATATAGTATAAATTATATAATTATCTATTATAAATAAATGCTAGCCTTTTCCTTTCTCTATATATAAATTAAAGTATTAAAGCTATTTAAAAATAATCTTATTTATTATAAAGCTACTAGAAGCTAGTATAATAAGCTAATTATTATCTTTAATATAACTATACTATTCCTCCATATACTTCTCACCTTTTGGGATAATTAATAGTAGAATAATATTGCTAATTACATTTATTACTTTAATAACTATAATTAATTCTTAAGATAAATTGCTTATAATTTTTTTTAATAACTATATATATATTATTACTATAGCTTTCTTTTTTTCTTATTTAATAATAAATCTAATCTCATCTATATTCTATAAATTTAATAAAGTGATTCTAAGCCTCTCTATTTTATATTTAATATTATTAAACCAAATTTCAATAAATTTATAATATTTAGCGTCCAACCAAGCAACTTCTTAAGGTTATTAAATAACTCTTTGATAATTTTCTAGTAAGTAAGTAATATAATAATATACCTAATTATAACTAACTATATATGGTTTTCTAAGATCAATATATTATCTTAAAAATATTAAATTTATATTATACTTAATTTACTATACAGTTAAAGGGGATTCTATATTATTAAGATATCTAATCTACTAAAAGAGCACTTTTTCTTGATTATCTATTAATATTTAATTTATTAATAATTGTATAAAAAGAGAGTCTTTACTATTAATATATTACTTTAATACTTTCTAATTAACTCTATATTTACATATAAATAGTGAGATTTTTTAATTTTTATTATATAGATATACACTAATAGCCTCTTTAAATTAGGTCTTCTTTTCTTTCTATTACTCCGGGGTCATTTTGGCTATGTTTTAGATGTGTAGATATATTAAGGTAAGATTCGGAGCCTTTTGGTTATTTAGCTGGGATGGCCATATGGCCGGGGCAGACCCCAACCGGGAAAGGTGGGGCTGCAATGAGACGAGTATATATAACAATTCTTAGGGTTAGAATCGAGCGGGGCCCCCCTCAAACCCGCATGGCCCCGCCGCAGCCACCGAGTCATCGGCCCCGCTTATTAGGCAGGAGAGTATGAACTTTTTACGCCCTTCGCAATTCACGTTTCGCGCCGAATGTGAGTTCAAGGGGATTAGAATCAAGCATAACGACGGGAGGAGGTCGAAGAGCGGTGGCCAGGTATACCAACATTGCTGAGGTATTAGATTAGATGACATTGAAAAAAATTCTAGGTAACTGCTGCTAGAAATAAGAGATTATAGGAACCGCCGAACCATGATATTGAACCTCGTATTCGTCTCCATCACAATCTCTGGAGTCAGATTGGTCAGATACTTTTCCCTTGCAACCTGGCCCCATGCATGATACGCCAGTTAGTCAAGATACAACGCACCGCCATATGCATCCAGTAGATTTTCCACTTCCAAGGCCTCTTCCTCACTAAGGCTTTCATGCATATACTTAATATGGCCGGGCTTCCACGTCGGCCAGAAGAAAACGGTAGGCGCGAGGGTACATATTTCATGCGGCTGAGCCAGAGCCGTCTCCTTTGGCATCAACACAGAATGATAGTTCCATTCCGATGGAGAGAAGTCGCTGTACCGGCCAATCCACTGATTGATGAATACTGCGTTTGCGCGTGCTAATACGATGGCGTTGCAGAGGCTGTGACGGTCGCCACCTTCGTGGCCCAAAACGACGTCACGAGCACTATGAAGTAAAGTATCGAAGAGCCGTAGGGAGATGACGTCGGCGTCTAGATAGATGCCGCCTTCGCGGTTTAGGATGTCGAGGCGGAGTACGTCTGCAATATGGCTGACTTGCCAGTGCTCTTGAAGTTGTTTCGGGTATTCCGTCGCCAAATTGTGTTGGACAAGTGTAATATGATCCTGCAGCTTCTGGAACCATTTATTATTATGATTCAAGTCCTCATAGTGAAGCTTCAGCGTGTCTGGTTTGAGCGAGATGAGGGCAGATCGGATAGCTAGGTAGTTCATAAAAGTCAATTCGGCTTTTCCAAATCCCCACAGAATATGCACAACCTTTGGATTTGTAGTTTTCATTTTCGACAAAGGTTCAATACTGTTGAAACATTGCGCCTTGTCGGTGGTTTGTTGATAGTCGTAAGACTCGGTCAGGCTCGCCTCAGTATTCAGGTGCAATTCGAATGTTGGGTGGAAGACGAGGAGAAAAGCGAGCATGAAAGTCACTGCAATGGCCACGATGATCGAATTCAGCGGTGGGCGATACATAGCCTTTGAATGTGCCGAATCATGTAGATTAATTTTGTTCACAACGCTGGGCATCTGCACTCTTAAAGTGAGAATCCGGCAGCCTGGACATTGGCCCCAAAACGTCCAACTCCCCGCCATTGTCGTTGAGTGATGGACATAGGGGCTAGGGCGAGAAAATGACCAACAAAGAAATTCGAAGTAAAGTTTTGGAGCCGCAACAAAAAAAATAGCAATGATCATCAGTCACAACAACAACGGACAGACGCGGCCCACACACGTGGTACACGGGAGACCATTATTGGCGCGAAAAGCGAAGATCATCCAGTTTCCCAACTCATGAGCAGACTTAAAATAAGAGAACTACAAGTGTGATACTGGAGTTAGGTCAGCCATGTGTTGGTCACACCCGCACTTGAGTCTTGTACGACCATCGTCTGTATAGTCCCGAAATACAAGATTGATGTCCGTATTCAGGCCGCTCGGCGCTAAGACCACCTCTGCTGGTGTAAAGTCGAGAGTAACGACGACTATAGCAATCGTCTTGTATAATTATGGTAGTCTTGGACACTAGATCTACTACTTCATATAGAGTAAGCTCAGCTTTGAAATAATTAGTAGTGATAGAAGCAGCAGTTAGTACTTCTATAGGTGTGGGAATTGGAGGGGCCTTTGATGAATATATAGTGCTAAGGACATTGGATGAAGAGTAGTATAATAAGCTTTCTTGCTTCCTACTTATAATTAATAATCTTAGTGAATTTGTAGACGCTTATTTCTATAAAAGATGGTATAGATATTGTAGAGAATTGATGTTTATTATGTAGCGAAGCAGTGCTGAGGGTTTTTCTCAGTGTGCCTGTCTTCTGATCTCGAGGAGACAGGAGTCACAGCAGTTGAGATATTGAGACGAGCTGACATCGAGAGTTATGCATCTTACCGAGGGAAAAAATCAGAACAGATAAAAGAACTGGGTTGTTAAGGTCAAGGACCAAAGACAATCTTAAAAACTCCTAATGATGCAGTTCTTATACTTTCATAGTGAATAATGTTCAGCCGCAAATGACGGACGGGCTCTTACGTTATAAATAATTATATAGAGAACAGAGCTTGGATTTAATGAGCGGGGTATGGGTTAGAATTGTGATGGCAGGCTGGTCGGCGGTTTGGTAGGTGATTTGTAGAGATAAGGCTAGAGTACCGGTAGCCCTAACCCGGCGGTGCTGTATGCCAAATGAGGAACTCACCGTCGGGTGTATAAAGGGAACTGCGGTGTGCAGAGCTCTGGACAAGATAACCCCAGAGGTATTAATGGAGACAGAGATAGTAGGTTCCATATTATGGTTTAATGATTCTTTTAATTCCTTGTTTCTAGCGACATTTGCCTAGAACCAGTTGTTATGTGCTGACATGTGAGTTTGAATGATTTCTTCGGCTGAGTGGAAGGAGAAATCTTGACTGTATGGTGATTATTTTAATAATAATGCTGTGTAAGGATATCGGATTAAAATTTTTAAATCCCACAATTCCTAGAGGAACTACAATCGTCTGAACATTCGAGTGGGATAGATAGTCGAGGGAGGTTCATGGACAGGAATGCCAATTGTACACTTCATATTTGGAACTGATTAGCGTTCTATAGATATGTGTTATTAGAACGTGCTCTCGCGATGAAACCGCTTTGCTTGGGTCTGGCCACAGGGAAAAGTTTTATTATATCATTTATACGTTGGGCCCTGCGCACATAATGCAATTTTTGCGTCGAGTAGAGGCGGTCTGCAAGCTTGAGGAAACTGCCCGAACCTTCGTGTTCGCTCGCCGATTTTGTGAAATTTGCTGGTGTACTGATGTCCTCTGGACGTATCGTTTCTATGTTCAATTGCCCAATGTGATCAGTTAGATCCCAAGGACCAAACGGGGTGTTGACGGAAGGATTCACGGGAAAAAAATAGAGATCCCCGATCGGCCGTCCGTCATTCAACTCCATTCGTTGTGCTGTGAGACGATCCCATATGACTGCTGTATCATCTTGGCTGTCATCGGAGGATAAGTAGGAATTGGCCACCTCATTTAAGCGAACCAGGTCGTCGAATTCGTATCCCCTATCCTTATCGTCCCCAATAGGAAACAGCCGGGTGATGATAGCTGGAATCGGGGGTGTACGAAATAACCCTGACTCCGCGAGCCTTGCTACCAGGTTCGTCACCGGCAGATTCATGGCTACTCTGACCAGCTGATCTGACGTCTTTTCGCCCCGTTGTACAGAATTTAAAATTGCTCTGCAACAATTGGTCATGTCCTCAGCAGTTTCCGCGCTGGAGAATTGGGGCTGAATTGGGTGTAAAATATCAAGAAAAGATGCAATACACGGACGAGGTGGTGGCCGATCCACGTCGAGGAATCGATCCACGTCGAGGAACCCTTCAACCACCCCAAAATATATTGCGAGATTCATGCTATGCACTAGACGTAGTGCCCACAGCCGAGCAGTTTGAGGGTTTCCATAGCCACCAGGTAGTTGCCACACCGGATGGGGATCTTTTTTGCATAATGCCCAAAGCATCTCTGTCGGTAGAGAATGGCGGCTTAATGTCCGTCGAGTCGTATCTTCAAGTAGCTTCGTCACCTGAGAGTGCTTGTGATGGCCCGTCGTCTTCAGAATAGTAAATAACTGCTCCAGGTGTCTCCATTCCAACACCACGCTTCCGACAGACTTACGAGCTGTTTACAATCTTTTTCGATCCATGTTGCGAGCTCGTAATGACTGCTCGCTATAACGTTTTCATTTTCTGCGCGTTTGTTGAGGCGCTTAGTAGTGCTGACGACTTCGAGCTGTCGTAGTGCGGCCTCGCCTGTCAAAACAATGCCATTGATTACATCCAAGATGCGTTTCTCATCCTCCGATACTTCTGCATCCTGGGAACCAGGTTGTTTATAGATCAGGTCGTGCTCGATCTCAGACCATACGTGCATAACCAACGTTCCAACCTGGATCTCAATGACAATGTCTCCCCAAGCATCCATTCTACCATTTGGGATATCCTCGTAGCGCAGCTTTACTACAAAATGGGTTGCCTTATATCCTGTGAATGTTCGCATGGAGCGTCGAAGCTCATTGATATCGTCCGGTTGTTCGATACTGTCAGGGTCCTGGAGCAATCTAAGGCGTTGTTTCAAGCTTTGAACATTGACTTGAGGCCCAGAACCTTTCTCTGTTCGTCGAACAACGTTAAAGTGTTCCTCAATAATGTCGGCAACCCTTTCAATATCTCCTGGGAAATAGAGTGATATTCGAACTCCACCAAAGTCATGTAGAGTGGCTAACATGTCTCTTGGGTCTTCTAAAGGCCTCGTCTCTCCATCATACACACTGAATCCTGATTCACGGACATAGTCCTCCCATCGTCGCTTTCGCGATTCCACAGCCCGACGTAAATTCCCACGTCCAAGGCGTTCCTGGATTCTTCGAGCAGTACTAGCTTTGGCGGACTCCCATGACTTGATCCGTGATGTGATCGGAGGATGGCGGATATTTGACGCACTTAGAGCTGTAGAGCAAATCCGCAGGACTTCTGCGGTATATAGCGTCACTGTATCTATCCTCAGGTGGAATAGTTCACGGAATCCTGCCTCGTTATTGATTTCTTGGGTAAGATCCATGATGTGTGGTTTTCGGGCCCTGAGCAAAAGAAGAATATGACGATCTGGCTTTCTGAAACACCGGATGTTCTAGAGGACTGTAATCAGAGGTGTCTAGAGAAGGGGAATCTCCATCTCTTAAGGCGGGGTCCGCTCCATGCATGCCCATGAGGGGCAAAATTTCTTCGGGCATGTATGCGTCCAGGGGCGATGATTCAGGGAAACCGATAGGTTGTGGCTGTGTACAGCTGTGTTACATATGCAACATCCATGCCAAACTGCTGCCTGATGCCTTGGCATTCGCCACACAAGACCCTGTACGCTCGCTACCAAAGCTCGGTCCGTATTCACTGAAAGGCTATTCAAGAAACTCCCACATTAATGAAAGTGTCCTGTCGTTGGTATCTCATGGAAACACGGCAACATTCTATAGAGATTATGTGACGGCCATGGTTCATCAAAACCCTAGTCTAAAGGCACTTTCTGACTTTCTTCATCACCAACCTCGAACAGTTTGCAACAGTAATATCAGCTACGTCGAGATTGAGAAGACTGGGGGCATCGCGGGTCCACCTCAAGAAATCAACACGAGTGAGCTTGTGGCGTTGGCCAATTCCGGGCCCTCCAAGAACATCATAGCAGTAGTGGATAATATTCATCCTCATGATATAGAGGTTCTTGGCTCATGTCTTGATATCGACCCGTTTTTCTTTTGTGGCCATATCGCATCTTCGTACGAGGACATTGAAAAAGCTCCCTCGTCACCGCTATTAGCTCTGCCACCGTCCCGGCTCATGTCTCGGAAGTTTTTGAACATTCACTACCAAAAGGTGCTTGACTTGGGCAAAGAGTCCGCTTTGAGCATATGATCTCATCTTGCCAGCGAACATCAGTAGGAGAGTTCGACGTCTGCCTGCGCTATCAGGTAGATCGATCGGTCTTCTTCGGGCATGTACCTCATTGATAAAGCAATGTCTACCAGGTAATGTCTGGATATGTAATCAAATCCCAGGCCACTTTCAACCTGTAAAAATAGCCGCTAACCAAGCCAGCTTTAATCCTTGTCGACCCTACCTATGATATCCTGGCACACCCAATACATAGTCTTGCCCACTTTGTTGGGTCCAGAATCACTCAAACCCCACGCCGAATCGGAATTGAATCTTTCTGCGATCTACCCACCTACTCTAAATTTCAAGCCGCGGATAATGGAGCAAGCTCACGCGTCCAACCTCTTAACCCACGCGAGGAACTTTTGAGCTTCTTCCACCTATCACCCCCGGGATGGAGAGCGGTAAACCCCAGCATATTATCTGTTGCTTATTATCCAATTCAGACAGTATTACAAGAGTGGATACTATACGGGCTGCTGATGGGCCGCTATATTAAGTACTACGAGTACTGCTTCAAAACTGCATCATCGCGCTTGGAACATTTTGAGAGAAATGATATACTAGACCTCCATAGATGGCGGCGTCGTAGCCCGCAGAGTCTGCACAAGCTGCATATAATGAGGCTTTTTGTTGAGCACTGGGTCACGAAAGAGGAAACCTTCAGTCAGGACGAGGAAGGTGCAACTGAAGGAACCACATTAGCGGAATCGTCGGCCTGGAATCTGCTAATGGTAGATAAAAAGTATCTGGAAGAGCAGATTGAGCAACATGCTCGCTCACTTGAGGCGTTGAACCCCATTATTACTGCACTGGTCCAACTCACCGACTCTCACAAGTCCATTTCACAGGCGGAGGATGTCAGGCGTTTGACGTACATTGCCATGGCTTTCATCCCCCTGTCCTTTCTTACTGGAATCTTTAGTATGAGCGAGCTATATGGCCCCGGAAATGACCGCTTTTGGATATACTGGGCGTTTGCCCTTCCAATTGTGGTGCTAATTATGGGGATTGTAGCGTTGCATAGCAGACTTTCCGCTGTTTCTATATTCCGCGCAAAAATGCAGACGAAGGCGAAAGGGTCATCTAGTCCAACGTGGTAAGAAGCGGTGAGATATCAGACATAATGATCACATCTCGTCAATAAATCATTCATCGAGGATGTGAGAAATGTCTCGGGAGCCTTCCACGCCGGCGGTACTCATGGCAGATACTGACTAGCTGCGAAGTTGTATGAACGATGGCGATGAGGGTGCCAACGCCTCTAGAGGTATAAATGGCACTGCGGCGCACAGAGCTATAAACAATCAGACGGCGGACAGCGTAATAGAGAAATATACTAGATTTAATGCTGGAGCTCGATGTTATCTCAAGCCTCAAAATATACCAATGCGGTAATAGGTCACCTGCCTGCCGTCACAACGGCGACCTAATGGCAGGGGCGACTGAATCTAGGTATCTGACACCATGTGCTTTTCCATCATTGTCTTCGCATTCATTTCTTGCATCACCATCTTTTCCCTCAAAAGATTTCTGACTTTCTCCGCCCTCTGGTTCTCTTTCTCTTCATTCCCTCTCTGCTTTCTTTTCGAGTGCCATGGCTTCTTTGCTGCCAAGCACATCAAGTCCCATGCTGTCATGCCACCATCATGGTCCGTCGCTGTCGCATCGGCTCCAAGGTTCAACAGCAGTTCCACCGTCTCACAGTTTTCTGCATCCGCCGCCGAATGTAGTGGCGTGCGCCCAGTGTCATTCTGGCAATTAATATTCGCGCCCACATCGACCAGAATCTGCAGTTTCTCAGCATCACCCCGTGAGGCCGCTGAATGAATTGGCTGGCTACCAGTCTGTAGGCGAAGTGTGATATCGGCTTGGTAATCGCAGACTAATGTACGAAGACAACTGGCATTGGGACAGCCAGCAGCGACATGTGCGGCTGAGAAGCCCTCGGCATCTTGTTGGTTGACGAAGGCACCGGCAGCAAGGAGTGCAGTAAGTATTTTGAGATTGCCTTTCTCAGCAGCAAGAAGAATGGGGTAACTAGGCTTTTTGCGACGTAGGATGGACCCAGGTTGGTTTGGCGGTGCGCCTTTCTCGAGGAGCATATGTACAATGTCAAAATCTTCTTCCCATACGGCGAAGAGGAGAGGTGTGCCGCACGTCTTGGGGAGCCGAGGATCGGGAAGTGCACCCATATCGAGCAGCTGTCGTACTAAATCGGTATTCTTGGCCCTGATCGCGGCTGACAAGGGCGTATCATAGGCTGCCTTTGGCGGCCAGGAGTTGTTGTTGTCGATGCAGAAGACGCCTCCCCAAGAAGATCCCGGATCCTGGTGGCTTGTGGGTGGTGCATTGACATTGGCACCGCGATATAACAGAAACTTGGCCACAGGAAAGTGGCCAGAGCGGATCGCCTCGGTAAGAGGGTGCGTTTGCGTGATGTCTTCCAATCCAAAACCATGATCTAGCAGATACCGGATAATACTGACTGACCCTCCAAATGCAGCGGCCTGTAATAACGAAATGTCCGAATCCGGATCACAACGATGTATATCTGCGCCGAGTTCGAGCAGGACGTTGAAGTTCCCAAACTCGCCTGAACATACAGCAGAGCGTAGACAAGCATAAGTGTCTGCCCCGTGAGACACTAAGAGCTCCATGAAGTCTCTTCTGCCAGCGGACATGGCAGTACGGAGCACTCTCCAGTCGCTGCTCACGTTTGCCCCAGCCTCAATCAGTGTTCTGGCGATGTCAAGGTTCCCACCACCAACGGACTCATTCAGGGCAGTTGAATGGTCCGATTCAAGGCTCGGGTCAGCTCCGGACGCGAGAAGCTTCTTCACGATTAACAGATGACCACCGATTGCCGCGGACTGCAGTGCTCGTGGATGGTCGCTACCGCTATAATGTTCATCACAATTGGGTAATCTAGCCATAGCATCAGACAGCATATCCTCATCACCGGCCCGTGCAGCATAGCGCAGTTTCTTAGTATCTGTCCATTCACTGGTGAATTCTCGCAAGATATCCTTATAGCCGAGCGATGCGGCATAAAATAAGCCTTGACTAAGTCCAGAGGAATGGGATACGCAGATTCCATCGACGGATGTTTCGTTTGTGTGGCGAATGTGCTCATGTCTCAGCATAGCCCGAACCACATCTAATCTGCCGGTCTGGATGGCCGCACTCAGCGAAGTGCAAGGCCTGCTCTGTACCTCATGGTAGTCCTCAGCTCCGTAGTCCAGAAGGAGGTTGACCACGTCAAGATGGCCTCCAATGGCAGCCATGAACAGAGGGTCATCATGCCTGTCGCTGAGACCGAGGTCTTCTTGGATTTTAGCACCCGCCTCCAACAAGATTCGGACAATTGCTGTATGCCCAGCAGTAGAGGCAGCAGCAATCGCACAACCACATTTCCCACCATAGGCATCGAGCCTTGCTCCAGCAGCCACAAGGTGCTTGACAGTATCTATATGTCCGTACGCTGCGGCAGCTTGCAATGCATAGGCATAGATGCCACATTTGACGTTCGGATCGGCACCGGAGTCCAGTAATTTTCTTACCACGTCAGTAAGACCCGTAAACGCCGCACAGTAAAGAGGTGTCGGACGAGTATAGGATTCATTTCTCGTCATCCTGGTTCGCTCCCTTACTGTATACGAGGAGTCCATTGGCGCGTGGTCATAATCCCAAAGCCTGTCAGTGGAACTATACTTAAGCCAAGTATTGTAACTACCGGAGTCAGCATCAAACATTGTTTGTAACATCTGTTTGGTCGATGGCAAAGTCCAATGTTTATCATGGGATAGCTGCTTGTGTCTTAGCCAAGATGAGGCAGCATATCGGATGAAGCTCGGTAGTGGTGAAGCTGTATCATCTGTATCATCGGCGGAGAATTGAGTAATGTAGACCAAACATGACTTGGCAAGCATCGAGTGAACGAGGCCACTTTCTAGAGTGAGCTTAGCTCGGATATTGTTGTTCAAGATATCTGAGCGCAGGAACTCCAGAACAGAGAAATGTGCGAACTTAATGAAGACTGTTTCATCATTTTTCGTATCGTCCTCGATACGGTAAGTTGTCAGGAGACTTGAACAGGAATCTAGAAACGCTTCAATATCGAATAACTCTAAGTGAATGTCAAAGAATGGTTCGTCTTTATCTTCGACATTGATAGCAATTGCATCGGCCAGCTCAGCAATAGATAACTAAGATAGCCGGTCAGTATGTAAGGTTCAACTGATGGAAAGTGGCGTACCGGTCGAAAGCTTAATGCAACCCAACGAAGGACATTCCGCACCGACTGGCCACTGTTCAACTCAAGGCTCTCCAACTCGTGCATATAGTGACTATCGAGGGTCTGTGGCAAATTCTGTAGCCTCTCTTGTACTGCGGCGGGTGTCATACATCGTTTCAGTGACCCCAGTTGGCATATAACCCAGTGGAACCTAAAATGGGTCAACCCAGGCTTGTTGAAAGGGAAGAATCGTCTTACGAGCCTCTGGATTTGCTAAGAAGCTTCGTTTCAACACTATGTCTTAGCGGCTGTGGCCACTGCCTGAACAGCGGGCCAGAAAGTTGACGATGCACTGCCATCTCTATATCCACGTGGGCAGCATCGTCTTCCATAGATATTTGAAGGACATCCAGATTCTGGAAAGGACGCCGCCGCAGTTGTTCGAGTGGCCGACTAGAAGCTAAGATGTTCGTTCGCCCCATTTTCGGGTGAAGCAAGTCCATGAATACTTGAAACATATCTTCAAGCTCGATGAAGTCCTGGCATTCGTCCAGACCATCTATCACGATATATGTCATGCTCAACTTTACTGCTAACCTTTGATAAAGTTCATGCAATTCCTCGTTTGTCATAGGATCGTCGGACCTCCTGTGTCGAACATGGCAGTCCAGTGCACGAGGAACGCCTGGCAATTGGAGTATCAGCTGATAGACAAGGCTGCTGTAGAGCATGTTGATCGAGAGTGGCTCGCGGTCGGACCCGTCGATGTAGAAATATAGAATAGCAGTGTCATAGTTGACAGTGCATTCTGACCTCAAGTCGTCGATGATACGAGAACTTGTGGTGTCAGTATATCCATGATAACTAAAGGAAAATTAACTATACCAAAGCACCGTCTTTCCACTTCCAGCTATCAAAAATTAGGTCTGACCAGATTTTGACGCAATTGACGCTTACCAGGGCCACACAACCATAGCAACGAGCCGGTACCGCTCTTCCATTCCTTGTACGTGCTATGGTTTATTATCCAATCGCCAGATCCATCAATACGCTTACCGGCGTGTTCCAGATGTATGGAGGCCATATTTCGGGCGGGAATATTGGCAAGTATATTCGTTTTCTTCTCATCTGCGTAAGACATTAATTAACTTTGGAGGTTTAATGAGATAGCATGGTGACTCGCCTTCGGCAGTCCGTTCGCACGTATTGGCGAGGCCAGACAGCTGTTTTTGCATCACAGGGTTTATTGACGTATTGGCAAACATTTGAACCATATTCTGACTGTAACCGACCAGAAAGCGATGAATGCCTTGATGTGCAAGGTGCAACTTGGAAGATCACTGGCGAGGCTGAACAAGGCTGCAGCCGCTAAGATACATAGCCGAACTGAAGCGGGGCTGTGCAGGTTGATTTTGAAAGTGATAGCTGTCCATTGTTTGTACGCTTCTTTATAGGTTATAAAGAATTATACACAGGCCAATTCGAGATGTAAGGGTTAGGATTGTGAAGGTAGGGTGATTGGTGGTATCGATATAGGGCTACGGTGTTGTTAACCATAACCCAGCGGTGCTGTATTTGGCAGTGCCGTCGTCGGCGTAACTTATCACCGTTTGGGGGTATAAGCACAAAGCGAGGACGATTCCTTTCTTCGTTTTTTATGTTGATAGCACGATATATAATTTAGTAAGCAGTATTTTTTCATTGTTTGGCTCTTGGCTGAGATCTTGGACAGTATGCGATGGCGGTCAGGCTAACCATTTTTAGCCTGACCATTCACCAAAAGCGGAAAGTGGCTGCTCTTTGCTGACTGTGTACTCTCTCTGTGTTGCATGTGATCAAGAACCTCTGATCGTTGATTTATGTGCTTAGAATTGCCGATATACCCCCAAGTATGAATCTATGCCGTCTGTCTAGGCCTACGAAGATGCACGACCTTTGCAGGAAGCCATGTGGCATTATCTGACAGATAGCATATTATACGGATCTATTTGAAATATTGAAGACGCCACTGTCAGTGGGTCTTCTTGGAGCTGACTCATCAAATGAAAGTAGTAACGTAATCAGTAAGCCACCCGCCCATGTAAGCAACCTGCCCACTTCTATCCAAATACACATTAGATAATCAACTTCATAAGTTCAATGCGTTGCTATGCTACCAATTTATCAGAAAAATCCTTAAAAATTAACTAAGATAGAGGGAAAGATTCAATTAGTTATTTCTAATTTAAAAAATAGAAATATCTTAAGTATTCATAAAGTTATAAAAATCTATTCTATTCCTTGTACAACTCTCCAAGATTAACTAAAAGAAGTATAATATAAAGATAAAAAATACACTAATAATTATAAATTAACTAAATCTAAAAAGGAATCACTTATTAAATAGATATTAGATTTATCTATGCAAAGATTACCTCCCTAATCTTTTATAATATAAAATATAGCTAATATTCTTCTCTTTTAATATAGAAATTAATAAATTAGCAAAAAATAGGTATATAATTTAGTTTAACACTATTTAAAGTTAAAAATACAATTCTTATAAAGATATAACTATAAGTATGCTAAATATAAAAATCTAAAGATAATTAAAGAATATTTTAATTATATATAAGAGGTTATAATTAAGTATAGAATTCTATCAGAGAATATCTATAATTTTAATAAGACTAGCTTTATAATAAGCTTCTGTATAAGTATAAAGATTATTACTAAAAATAATTAATATAACTATCTATATCTACTATAATCTGATAATTGAGAATAGGTAATTATAATTAAGATAATTAATTCTACTAGTTAGGTCCTACTTTTATATATGATTTTTAAAGTAACTAAATACTCCTAGGAAGCCTAATTTGAGACTTTTTTAGATGACTAAAAGATTAATATTAGTAATAATAAATAGATAATAAATAAGATTAAAATAGATTAGCTAATTAATTACTTTATTTCTTATATAAATAGCTATATAATTAGATAATATCAAATATTAATTTTTAATAGTTATAAAAGCTATTTAACTACTAAATTTAATTATATATATATTGAGAATAAGATTATTCTAATTTATATATCTTTATATTCCTTACATTTTTTATAGCCTCTTAATATTAGCTGTTTTGCAGTTTTAAAGTAATAATATAGAAAGCTTATTAAGCAGTAAATAAGATTTAATTTTAATTATATTAATAAAATTAATTTTCTTACTATATTTCTAGAGGCCTATATAATAACCTATAAAACTAAAACTATTCAGAATAATTTCAAAGTAACTAGATTAGTGCTATTAGATCTCAAACAAGTTTATTAATAACTTATTATTTAATTAAAAACCCCTATACTACCTCTTTATTTACCTAATAATTTATAATTATTCTATTTATAAATATCTTAAAATCTACATCAATTTAAGCATTAGTTAAATATAATTAAATAGTAAATTAGTTAATATACATAAAGCCTATCTAAGGTCATTAATAAAGCAATTAACTATATATTAAAGATATATAAAACAAGTATTAATAAGCTTCTTATTATATAAAAAGAAGTTTACAATTTATAAACTATAAATAAGAAAAAGAAGTAAAAACATATATAATCTAAGAGATAGATATCTTATAAATAAGATATTACTAGAAAGAAAGCTTAGGCATTTATAAATAAACTAGTTGAAGTATCTTAACCTATTACTACTACTCTAACTAAGCTAGAGCTTCTAGTCTCTTAATTACATATATGCCACTAATTTCAGTATAGCAATTGTAATATTTTTAGATATAAATTGCCTTAATGTTCTAATTGTACTGATAATTAATTTTTTGTATATAATTACTATTTTAGGTTGAAATTTCGGGTTAAAATCAATATAGAGCGCATTCTCGGATGGAGGTGGGCGGGTTGCTTACATGGGCGGGTGGCTTACCGATTACGTTAGTCACTTTGACCTTGGCATTGACGCCGTTGAGACATGTAAGTATAGAATGGTGCTCGGAGAAAGTTTATCTACACCATTTTCCACCCATTTAAATCTCGGAATTCACGAGGGACTATATGTGGTGCTTGCTTAAATACCAGGGTGTTGCCCAGATTGGTCCCTTGTACTCGTAGACCTTTCTTTTTTTTTTTACCAGGCTCTTTCCTCTAATATCGATTTACGTCTTTTTGAAATAACCGTGCCAGCCATTCACAATGGGAGACAACCAAGAATCAGATACAATCGTCCGGGAATCCTCCATCACCAAGCCGACCATCGTGCTCATCCACGGCCTATGGATGACACCTCTCTGCTGGGAGGATTGGATTCCATACCTTGAATCCAAGGGCTACCATGTTATCGCTCCTGGTTGGCCAGGGGTCGATGACCGGACGCCCGAAGAGATTCGCAATGATCCACAGCCCATGGCCGACAAGACCATCGACAAGATCGTGGACCACTACGCATCTATCATTGCCTCGCTGAAAACCCCACCGATTATCATCGGACACAGTTTTGGTGGCCTCTTCACCCAGATCCTTGTCTCACGAGGATACGGATGTGTTGGGGTTGGTGTCAGCCCTGCGCAACCCACGGGGATTTTCGACCTTCCCTTCAGCACTTTCAAGGCGACTGCCCCTGTTCTTTCGAATCCATTTAATATTCACTCTACTGTGAAGTTCACGGCGGAGCAGTTCCATTACTGCTTCGGAAACCATCTGCCCAGGGATAAAAGCGACGTGCTTTATGAGCGGTATGCAATCCCCAGTGTAGCACATATACTATGGCAAGGCGCGACGGGGATGTTAAAAAAGTCGGGTCCGGGGCATGTGGATTTTAAGAAGGAAGATCGAGCTCCGCTTTTGTTGATAACGGGGACCAATGATCATGTTGTGCCGATGCATACTGTTCAGAAAGAGTTTGATGCTTATATCAAGACTAAAAGCCCTGCAGTGGTTGAGTTGAAAGTGTTTGAGGGGCGGACTCATGGCATTGTTAATCAGGACGGCTGGAAGGATGTTGTGGATTTTGCGATTTCTTTTGCCGAGCAACACGAGAAGAATTAATAGGTGATGTGAATAGCACAATAATAGCCTGTTGAATAATATCAATAACAAGTATTGGTGAATAAACGTGTCAGGGAAGATCATCAAATACGTTATATTAGACATCATGAGACACAAAGATAGGAAAAGTATTACTACGAAAGCCGTTTTCGACCTAAAGGATCCGAATATTTCGCATGCATGGATGCTACTAGCCAGCCAGATGAGGGGTATTGAAGGTGGCTTTCCTGCATATATAAGCTGGGCATTTTCCTGATGGAGCCCGGGGCTGTCATCGACAAACGGACTACCCGGACATTGGTATTTGACTGCCCCCAATCATGGCGTCTACGGGGACAATAATGCCTAGTCTTACTGAACAGCAACACGACATAATATCTCCGTTGTATCAGTTGATCGAAGAAAACCGTGCAAAATATTCTCTTCTCTACAATGGAAAACTGCATAACCATGTTCAGCATGTGAGTAGAACCCCGCTTGGAAATGTTCTGTGCTGACTGTACACAATTCCTAGGGCCTTTCCGCAGCATATCATCTTGGCTGCAATCAAGAACAGCTCAAGAGAAATTGTGTGAAGGAAGAAGAGGATCTCCAGCCATGGGGTGACAGAAGAACAAGACGAATTGCCACCGAGAATGATGTAGACAAACACTTAGGAGACATCAGGTGAGTACCGATCCAATTTCCTACTCCAATATTTCTGACCATACGCGCCTATTAGCTTTGAGGGAGATTACGTGGAATTCTTTGAAGGCGAGAATGATCGACTTGGAGAATACATGCTGCAGTATTGGATGGTAGAGAGATCAAAGCCATTTTTTCCCGGTCTTGTTGGCGGCTACGGCCATCCACTTATCCTGCTCGCCGATGCTGTGGAGCTGAAAAGTAGTCCCCTGATAACCGATACGTTAGCACTGACAGCAATCGACTGGAGTGTTTTGTCGGACATCATTCAGGCTCCATTGTCTAGCTATCCTGCCTCCGAGGCCCCGGGTACGTTATTCCAAATTCTCGACATGATCAGGCAAGATCAAACATTCAGTGGCCTCCTGTCCACCCCCGGGATCCAAAATGTCAGTGTGATTCTCATGAATCCGGCGGCAAAGGAAAGTATCATGCGGTATTACACTCTGGGATGTAATTATCTACTCGTGGACCCCGATATTCAAAAGACAGGCATAAGCACAGAAACCATCACCCTTGCTGCTCACTGCCTGGCAGCTAGCCATGCTCCCGGTATTCCGGCATTTGATTTTTACCTCAGCCACAACCTGACTTTTGTCAACTGTTTGCGCATCTTGTACCCTGTCTTCCCAAACCCCGAGGGAAAGGAAGTGCTTATTCGAATCTACTGGCTGCTCACTGTGCTCGCATTTGTTACACAGGGCAGACCTCGTTTTACCGACGATCTTGTTCTAAGGACTGGAGAAGAGACGAAGACATGGGATGAGATTAGAGGTGCTGCGTTATGTAAAGAGGGTAGTTCGAGCGATGCTCACTTTTTGAAAGCGGTGCAGATTCTTGTTGAGTTTGGAATGGAAAAGAAGGAACTTGAGGCATTGTTGAGAGGCACTGCGACGAAGTTTATTTCGAAGTTCAATAAGTGGTCGGGTTTCTAGCATGACTCTCGAGGGTTTGATGTACTGTTTCCACTGGCTATGTGTTATGGAGATAATCGTGTTTGAAATACAGCATAATTTAGGAATTCAAAGTCACCACCAACAAAAGAAAGCGAGTGTAAACTCTGTTTGAAAGTTAATGGGGCGGGGTCCACGTTACTCTTCTGCTGTAAGTGGTGTTGTACAGAGTAGGTAGGACAGTTCAATGCTGAGGGCAGCGGGGGGCCTTAAGTCGCCAGATTGATGGAAGAAAGAGGGGTCGGTTTACCTCCAAGTCTTGGTTATTTATAGGAAGCTTCCTGCCTCACGTACCAGAAACTTAGACTGATACCCACTTATCTAGGTAGACTCTTTTCACAGGTCGAGCGTACCTCCTGGCCAGCATCATGGCAAGCACAGCGACCCACCAGGCTCCACGGAACTTGCTTGAAGCAAATGAACAACCCACAATATATGCTATGACCGTCGTATTTAGCATTGTTGATACTCTGGCCGTGATATTGCGGTTTGTCTCACGTACTATCGACGCTGTCCGCCGTGTCCTCGTTGACACTCTGATCATCGCGAGCTGGGTCTTTACCATGTCATTCAACTTTCTCGCGCTAGGTACGTGAAACGGTGGACAGGAAGACAATAAAGCAAACCGAGAATTTATAGTATAGGCATATATTTCACGTGCTAACTGGGACTGACTATATTAGCGGAGGTACGCTCTGGCGACGTTGAAGAATACCTCCCAGAAGCCGAACCAAATGCACTCGAATCCTTCAGAAAGATTATCATCGGCCTCAACATCATCTATCTCATTTCAGTTGTCTTGCCTAGACTAGCTATCTTGAATATGTACCTCTGGCTCTTTGCTCACCAGAGGGTTATCAATATTACCGCCGCTGTGGTCGTTGTTAACTGTATAGGATCCATAATAACCGGATTTTTCATCTGTATCCCATTGGAGATACACTTGAAAAGCTCGATTAACGGCAATTGCTTCGATATGGGTGCTTGGTACCGATGGATACGACTGGTCAACGTTCTCACAGACATCGTAATTCTGGCTGTGCCTCTGTCACACATAGTGAAGCTTCAAGCGTCCACCCGAGTGAAGATGGGGCTAATCGCCACCTTTATCTTAGGGAGTTTGTCAGTATGATGTATTTACTTTTTCTCCTTCACTCGAACTGACGATGGCTCGACGCAGGGGATTTATTGCGGCCATTATCACCTGGGTTGAATACTTAGGCATTGACATTATGACCGACTCGACCTGGACGGGGACGACGCCTCTCATTTGGCACATTACCGGGGTGGCAATTTACTTCCTTGCAGCGTGCCTGCTCTCCTATTAACCGCTAATCCACCAATCCTCAACGTGGATCACCATGCACGCCCTGTCGGGTTTCCGACGGTCCACGCCTGCGGATTCAACGATGACTTAGGGCCTAGCACAAGTGAGGTTGTGGCTTTATCTATCATGAGGGATTTAGAATTTAACCGGAGGTGGCGCTTGGATGCATCAACATAATCCGCAGGGCGTCGGAGGCATTCGTCCGGAATTCCAGGGCGTAGGAGTTGCAATGATGACAACGATGGAATATACGCAGAGGGGCCTCGCTAGCGACATCTCGCATATAAAGTGGACCATCGCCAGGATATCTATCAAAGAACTTAGAACTACATCTCTCATAATCCGTTTACAACGATGGCCTCGCAAGCCCCCGACTACATCTTTACGCGAGATTACGTTGACAACAATCGGTGTGTAGCCCCTTGTGTTCTAGAACTTTTAACTGAGCTGACCTGAGCGAGTCACTAGCATAAATCTCCAGCACTACCAATGGATTGCCCTCTTTGGCTATCTTGTACATCCGGCAGTATCAACTGATAAAGCCGACTTGCGCGTTGCTGACGTCGGTACGGGCACGGCGTAAGAATGTCTCTATCTCCCCTATTCCTGCCATGTACACTAGCTAATAAACTACAGGGTATGGCTTACGCAGCTTGCATCCTACTTGCCACAGACAGCTCAGCTCGACGGCCTTGACGTATCATTCTCAGCCGCGCCGCACGCCCTATGCTTACCCGCTAACGTGACGCTACGCCACTGGGATATCAGGGAGCCCGTCCCGCGCGAGCTCCTGGGTGTCTACGATGTAGTGCATGTGCGCAACCTGATATTTGTGTTGCGTGACGAGGAAGTGCCACCCGTGCTAGAGCGCCTGGTATCGCTACTCCGACCAGGAGGTGCGCTACAGTGGGGCGAGAATGATGTTTCTTCGTTCCGCATAGCGAAAGTCGACCCCGAAGTACCAACCAGCGCGCTGACAAGACTGATGGCTGTTTCCAAGCCCCAGGACGACCGGCTGAATCCAACCTGGATGCCGCAGCTGCCTATACTCTTTCGTGATGTAGGCCTAAATGCAGTAGAAGAGGATGTACGGGAAGCACCACCACACCTAGAACTGGCCATGCACGAGTGCATTCTCGCCGTTCACGGACTAATTGCGGAAAAGAGCAAGAACCAGGATGTGATGAAGACTCTTCGAGATCTGATGCCTCAGGTGCAGGATGAGACGCGCCAGGGAGCCTACTGGTCGTTTACACGTCGGACGGTTGTTGGGAAGAAGAAGATGCAAGAACAATAACAAGTCTTGATCTGTATATACCACTTCCAGGGCAAGGCCACAGCAGTGGAAGACTACCTTCTACCTAGGGCCTATAGATAAAGTTGTGCAAGCCATAAAGGGGGAATTTTTGGAGAGCTTTCTCAATTAGTTTAGGGTGTCTTTGATAGCTCTTTCACACTTTGATTAATGGCATGGACCACTCCTGCAGTAGCTGTAAAATTAGAGCAGTGACCAGTGGCGAGTTCAAACGTCCGCACGGGGCGGCCAGCCTTCTCCATGCCCTCAACGAAGCTCTTCTGATAGTCTAGCGGCACCGTCATATCAGCGGTAGTAAGGACGTATGACACGGGGATCTCGCGCCATGCGGCGTGACGGACTGGCAGATACATGGACTGTCCATGCCAGCGCACGAACGTCGCCAGGTACTGGTCTACCTCCTCAGCAGTACGGTCACTGGGACCGACCAGTAGCTGACGTGGGTCGTTGTTCAGGCAAGTACCGTCGTCCGCGAAATCAAATGCAATAGGCACGAGGTCCATATTGCCAAATTCCCGGACTTTGTCCATCATGGCCTGGCCCTCGGTCAGTGCAGACCCGGCCAGGTAGATCAGTTGCGAGACTCCTCCTGCGAGACCTTCCTTCGCTCGGGTCTCCTGTCCAAGTCCAACGAGTGCATTGCTACCCACCACTCCCCCGTACGAGTGCAGGATCGCAATCACAGAGCGCCCGGCCTCAACGAGGCTCGAGACGTAGGTGCGCACCAGATCAGAATCGGCGTAAAGATCTGCGTTAGGGGGTCGGCTCTACGAGGGAAAGTTAGCCAACTAACCCACAACGGCGAAGAGGAGTATGTAGGGTCTAACCTGGTTCGTGGTCGGCAGTCGTGGACAATGGACTTCATAGCCGTCATTCCTGAGTGCTGAGATGAGCTTCTCGTAGCTTACTGGGACGTGCCAGCCGCCGTGGACGATGACGATAGTCGGTTTGGTGGTAGCCATGGCAATTAATATCAAATTAAACTTCTAGAAAATCTTGTAATACAAGAACCAGAATGCCGGAGCGAAGGCTCCTTTATGTCAAGCACATCCTTGCACGGCCCAGTTTCAGCTTTGTCTAGTTAGGGCTGTGCGAACGCCCTATAGACCACTAATTACTCTAAACCCTCCAATTAGTACTTACCCTCGCGCCACCTAGGTATCTACACGCTGGGACGAATAATTTCAACCGGGAAACTTTTAGATGTGTGCAAATATTCCCCGCGTCACTTTCATCGCACATGCCTGTAGAAGTGCATGCCATAATAGTCAAGACGGGTTGGCCTTTAGACAATACGAGGTAGCAGGGCTGGTCATAGACGAGCTGTCCAATTAGGTACCGCCTAGGGCCTGAACCCTACCTACCCTACCTTTAGCTAGCATTCTATATAGCTTCACACAATACCATGTTTGCTCTTATTAAACAAGCTTGTCACTTCCATGATTGGCTTTCCATTAGTTTACGAGCCAGTTTACGAACACTCCTATCTCTATAAGTAAGATTATGTACTCTTTTTACTAACCAAGTATAGATTTAACAAGTTCAATCTGTCTTAAAATTAAGATCCCGTACTATGAATGAGATTATAGGCTGATGCGTAAATAGGGCGCTTTGTAATTAGAGGATCTAGCTGGGTGGATGTTCTGTACCTATCGAAAGCCCGAACACGTTCGGAACCCATGTTTATATAACGAATATCTATTGCACCACTAGCATCTACTGCTATAATCTTGAATCGTTTTAATTAAGCAACATTTTATCATGAATCTAGGTACATACGCTACCTAATTTATCATGCTGGACATGATTGCTCCACTAGGTTGTATGTATTGTTAGATACCTATGATTCTGTGCGGCTACACACTCAAAAAATCCAAGATTTATTATTACGGATAGCAGTACTCAGATGAAACTTAGAAGTCTTTATCAGTTCATGTAGAGACTAAGAAAAATCTAGAACTGTCGCTGTTAAGCAAGCAATATCGAGTGCTTAAAGCCTGCTAGCATACACTTTAACTCACGCAGTAGAGTGCTATGATCAGATTAGTAAGCTTTATATAAGCTTCTAGTATATATCTTCTGGCACTGGCACCTCTATTAGATCACCATGAACGACTTCTCTTTTAGAAGTATCATATTATGACACGCGGCGACGACCAGCGACCACACAACAGAAACCACAGCTAGGGTACGGTCAGGACTCCGACCGAAGCCCTAGCCCTAAAACCGATATTGACTATGAATTAGTTTTCCACCTTAGTCAACAACTGGAATTTATTTCAGTCACGACTCCGCATCTAGCAAGTATAAACGGTGCACTCTCTTTACCAGCGGGAGCATGCTTCCTAGAAGACGGGATGTTGTAACCGACGCTTTGCACATGACAAACGTAATGCTAATTAAAAAGTTCAAAGCAAGGCAGTGTACATAAAGAAGAGCTCTGTATAAAAAACCAAATACGCTGTTGCGGTCTTCGATATATACATTCTCACAGAATCATCTTTCAAAGTGATGAGACTTCGCCCACAATAATGGAAGGCTCACAAAATCCAAAAAGCCAACACCACACTGGCAATGTGTTACAGACCGGGGCTTCAATTATCCTCGATACCCTTGAAGCAGCAGGTGTCACGCATTTGTTTGTGAATCTCGGTTCTGATCACCCTGCTTTCCTCTCCGCATTCATCGCCCGACAACAGGAAACGTCAAAACTGAGAATTATTACATCTCCCAATGAGATGAATGCTTTATCAGCTGCCTCTGCATTTGCCCAGGTCACAGGTGGTAAATCTGTAGCTGCGGTATTGGTCCACGTCGAATGTGGTACTCAAGGATTGGCAGGCGCAGTTCACAATGTTAGTAAAGGGCGGATCCCAGTTCTCATTCTAGCTGGAACAGTACCGGTTACCCAGGAGGGAGAGCTGATTGGTAGTAGAAATGAGTAAGTTTAATGAATAGCTTGTGTATTGTTCACTTTGCTAATTTCCATCAAGATATATCCATTGGATTCAAGACGTCCCCGATCAGCGTGCAATTGTACGACAATACATGAAATACGAGCATGAGATTCGCACACCACTCAATGCAGCCCAACTCACTCTACGGGCAATGCAGTTCTGTCGTTCATCTCCTCAGGGCCCATCTTATCTGATTGCTGCACGAGAAGTACTAGAGCTGCCAATTTCAACGCCAGCCAATCAACCCTCAAAGTTATCCCAGCGGCCCGACAGAACTACTGAAATTGAAATTACGGGTTTATCACCAAGTGCATTAGATCACTTGGCTGATGCATTGATATCCGCAACGCATCCACTGGTTGTCACAAGTTACTGCGGCAGGACAGCAGAAGGGTTTGAAGCGTTAAAGGATTTGGCTGAGCTTCTAGCCATTCCAGTTCATGAGAATGCGCCTATATATAACAATTTCCCTACAACGTCTTTTCTGCATCAAGGCCATCAATGGAACGGTGGGGGCCAACTTGCAGCATTGCACGAGGCAGATGTTATCATCGTTGTTGATTCCGACGTGCCTTGGATTGAGGCACAGTCTAGGCCATCTGATGCAGCACGTATATTTCATCTTGATGTCGATCCATTAAAAGAACAAACGACTTTATGGTACCTACCATGCGAGAAGCGATGGCGCTGTGACTCGCAACTTGCTTTGAGGCAATTGGCTGAGGCTATTAGAGGCCATAATAACTTCGACTCCTCAGAAACAAGAGACCGTATAGCAAAGAGAACACTACATCTTCAAACTCGGTTCCAAGAGCGACAGTCTAGGCTGCAAAAAGCAGAAACGGGGGACCCAACGAGTAGCAAAGTGACAGTTCCATATTTCATGGGGAGGTTTCGTGAAGCCAGTACCGATTTGCGAGTTATTGGCTTGAATGAGTCAACAACAAACCTCGGTAATGTTGCGGATCACCTACGACACGATACACCACTCGCCCTAATCGGTAGCGGTGGTGGTGCACTGGGGTGGTACTCTGGTGCAGGTGTAGGTGCCTCTCTCGCCCTCGGTGAGTTCAAGAAGAAAAATGATCAGGATAGTAATCTCATCGTTACGTTTACTGGGGATGGCACTTGGCTGTTTGGTATCCCAAGCTGTGCATATTGGATGGCAAAGAAATACGAAACGCCGTTTCTCACGATTATATGGAATAATGGCGGCTGGGCGTCGCCGAAAAATGCCTGTCTGAGATTACACCCAGAGATAGCTGTTAATCATGCACAGAATACAACCCAAAAAGCAGACGACCTGACACTAGGAGACCGATTGGGTACGGCCATTACTCCTTCGCCCAATTTCGGTCTAATTGCGGAGGGAGCAGGGGATGCTTGGTGGATAAAAGTAGAGCGGAGAGAAGATGTTGATCACGCATGTAAAGAAGCCATCCGTGTGGTCAAGGAGGACAAGAGATGTGCATTGATTGAGGTTGTGATAGATAGAATTTAGTAGATTTTACCATACAGATCAGAAATGTCCATAAAGACAACCAATTGTCGAATAGCCGTGCCATTTAGGTGTTGGGAGCTAAACCTCGTATTGAACGGAGGAAAGAGTAATAATGCAGCATGTTACTAAGGAACAGAAATAGTGTGTCGAAGCAGTGGGGCGTCTAAATACACTCTATCTTCCCCGCAAGGAGAATCATACTGGGGCGGGAGCAAGCACCCTGAGGTATTGTCTGGGCGTACTAGAAAAGTGGAGGTTATTATGGGTAAATACGTTGCTAAGAAACAAGTTGGTAGCTCCAGGATTACTTATTCGCGATGTAAATTATTACTTCATATTAGGCATTGACCAGACAATTGCTCTTCGTACACAGAAACAAAAGATATATACGATAAAATGCCTTCAAAGCAACAAATCCTATCAATATCTGACCTCGAGGATCATGCCTCGACTCATCTGCCAAAAATGACCCGGGACTACTACAATGGTGCTGCTCTAGACGGCGTTACCCATTCTTCCAACCTCGCAAGTTATCGCCAATACTATATCCGGCCTCGTGTACTTCGCAATGTGTCCAACGTGGACACATCCGCTGTAGTGTTTGAAAATACGATACCTTTCCCTTGCTGTGTTGCTCCCGCTGCGATGCAAAAACTTGCCCATCCAGAGGGAGAAGAAGCTACAGCGAGAGCATGCGGAAGTGCAGGTGTGATCATGGGGCTGAGCACTTTTAGCACAACGAGCTTGGAAGATGTCAAGATGGCTGCTGATGCGGCGAGACGAAGGACGTTTGGAAAACACGATTCATCACAATCAGAATGCGTTTTACAAATGTACATGTTTGAAAACCGGGAAACTACAAACACCCTTATTCGAAGAGCGGAAAGTGAGTGAATAGAGCGAGCTTAGATCATGCGCATACTAACAGAAACACATCATTTAGAGGCCGGGTACAAAGCAATAGTATTGACTGTAGATACCCCATATTTTGGACGACGTTTAACTGAAATTCGCAACGGCTTTACGGTTCCTCCGCATCTAAGAATGGCTAATTTCGATGAGGCACTGGGGGTCAAGACAGGGTCACAGCTTCGAACGGAGGAAAATGCAAAGAATACCGTTGATAAACCTGCTGGGCAAAGACCTCCCCCACTGAATAAGAATGGTATTTTGTATTTGAAGAATGGATTTAAAATTACAGTACTTACATATGTTACAGACCCTTCCCTCACATGGGATGTCATCGCATACATTCGATCTATCACTAAAATGCCTATCTGGCTCAAGGGAATCTTGACACCGGAAGACGCACTTCTCGCTATAGAGCATGGGGCGGATGCCATTGTTGTGTCAAATCATGGAGGCAGACAACTAGATTATGCTCCTCCGACCCTAGATATGCTTCCCGATATTGTGAAAGTCGTGAAGGGGCAAATTCCAGTAGTATGTTGTTTTTTTTTTACCTTGTTAGATTTCATCTTTTAATGACCGCATTATTAACTTGAAGAAGCATTTCGATGGCGGAGTTCGTCGGGGCTCAGATATATTCAAAGCCCTCTGTCTGGGGGCTGACATGATCTGGATCGGAAGACCTGTGCTCTGGGGACTTGCATATGATGGTGAGAATGGAGTTACTACCGCCTTGGAAATACTCAAGGATGAGTTTCGAGCTTGCATGGGCTTGGCTGGCTGTGTAAGCATGAAGGACTTGAAGCCGGAGATGTTGATCAAAACAACAGGAAGTAGACTATGAGCGACGACATTAGATTTATTTTGGACAAATATTAACGCTTTTGTGACCATTTACAGTTCCCAGGCAAAAGTTTTAACACCACCCTGGAAGGCCTCCGGAACCAAGTACTCAGGGTTATTGGGAATAATCAAAATGATTTGAAGAACTCTTAGGATCTATATAAAGGAAACAGGATTAATACATAATATTTATATGAGAAGGGCTTCAAATATTGATAAATAGCTGCTAATAGCCAACATGATGTTTAGGGAGGGTGTTAGATATAGTTGCACCCCTGCTGTATGTAGATAGCTCTTCATTATAGGTCAAGATCAACAATTACCAACAGAGCCAAAGAAAAGCCTGTTCAATTGGAAGATTACAATCACATGTGCTGTTCCCGAATAGGTAATCAAGCGATAAATCCCTCGCCTAAGCTAATGCTGTTCTAAGTTCTTTACCATGGGAAACATGTATCCGGCGCAAGGCAGAGTCTTCGACCTCTGACGGACACTTGCATCCTGTTGTTTATGCGGGGCCCCAGATTGGTCAGTCTGGGGTGAAATCTGGGGTGAAGACATTGGACGAGGTTTAATCTTGGTACCTATATATTGATTTCACTCCCAACCATGTCCACATACGAAAGCAATGAATGACCAGCAAAGGCCGAAGAGTTTGGCCTCATGAATTGATATCAAATCTCTTCTTTTCTACCGTCAAATTTCTTTATTTTATCAATCTTTATCGCCGCCGCAGTCATGTCAAATGATATTGATGAGAAACTAGAGACAGGCTCTATCACAAGTCTTCCCGATGTAATACACGAGGAAGACGCTGTCGAGGCCAAAAAAGTCCTCCGAAAAATTGACTGGCGCTTGCTGCCACTATTGACTCTTATCTACACCCTGACCTTTCTCGATCGAACGAACATTGGGAATGCCGAAGTTTGGGGTTTGAACAAAGATCTAGGCTTGCATGGCAATCAGTACAACGTTATTGTGCTCAGTAAGTTTTTTCTTTTTTTGGGCTTGCCTTGACTCAGACCTGAAAGTTGTCCTCTAAACGTCATAACATAGTATTTTATATTCCCTATATCTTGTTTGAGGTATGTATCTAATGGCTGTATTCTGGCATAGTTAGCAAAGAAAGAAAGAAAGAAGTGACAATTCTAGATACCGTCAAATATGATCATAAATCGCGTTCAGCCACGGTATTATATTAGCTTTCTTACGCTAGGATGGGGTATGACAATTACCTTCTCGGGTTTCTGCACCAGCTTCGGCGGTCTACTAGCAGCACGGATATTTCTCGGGATTTTCGAGGCTGGGATGTTCCCTGGCTGTCTGTTCCTCATCGGAGCATGGTACAGACGACATGAACTTGTTAGCCGTACTGCCTGGTTCATGGTGTCCAACGACATCGCAGGCACAATCTCGGGTCTTCTAGGAGCAGGTCTTGGCTCACTGGACGGAAGAGGAGGATACTCGGGGTGGAGTTGGATTTTCTTTATTGAAGGAGCCATGACATGCTGTGCTGCAGCCCTTGTGTTTTTCTGTTTGATTCCTTTCCCTGAAGACGCAAAGTTTCTTACACCTCAAGAGAAGAGGTGGGTTATAAACAGGCTGCAAGCGGACCGTTTCGAAGAAAGTCGAGATGCCGACAACAAGATTACTGCCAAATCAACCCTGATAGCATTGAAAGACTGGAAAGTGCTCATCTCAGGTGCACTTTATCTCGCTGTTTGTGTTACGGCCTACTCTATTTCAGTTTTTCAGCCAACGATATTGCAAGTCTTTGGATGGAGCAGTTTGAAGGCCAATCTCTTATCGGCACCGGTCAGAATTGCTTCTGGTATCGTCTCGGTATGTGTCGCTATACTTTCAGACAAGCTTAAGATACGTGCTCCATTTGTCATTGCTGGGTTTTCAATATCGATCATGGGCGATCTGTTGGTTATGATGCTGAAGAATGGCAACCTACGGTACATGGGGATATATTTTTCTGCAATAGGGATTTACATTTGCCAGGCCCTGGTTATTGCATGGTGGTAAGTTCTTAGTATTGCAAGGATTGATAAGTAATGGTGATAACTGATTTACAATTCTATTTTCCAGTGTCAACCAAGTCGCCAGCAACAGCAAACGCGGGGTTCTTACGGCTTTTTCCGTCAGTTGTGGTCAGATTGGAGGTGTCATTTCCGCTGTTGTATTTCCAAGCAGTGACGCCCCGCAATATGCTCCAGGGCTAGGGACTTGTATTGCATTTTCCGGAATGGGCATTGTTTCTGCAGTTGCTATGTGGCTATTCCTAGGCTGGGAAAATCGGCAGCGAGATATGGGGAAAAGGGATCATCTTCGCCAGCTTTCTCAGGAAGAGCAGAACAAGCTGGGTGAGAAACATCCGGACTTTAGATATGTTCTATAATCCATGCTCCCACTCAGCGACCTGGACCATGAGCGTCCTTACAAGCTGAATAAGGAAACCTGGTTTGTCTAATCACCTAGGTACCGTATCTTATTTCACTATACACTTTCAGACACAAAATCGATATATAATAACAAGTAATATGGAAGCTGCCTCCGCTCACACGAGAGCCTCAGGCCCGCCTTCTTCTCTACAGAATAATAATTACCCTGGACAGCTTCCAGTATACTATACACCATCTACATCAGGATAAGAAGATAATTTGAAGGCCTTCTAAGATTTATATCTAGTACTATCTTTATATAGATCTCAGGGGGGCTTCAAATATTTATTTATGACAGTTGTTGGCACAGATAATATAATAAAGAAGAGTAATTCCGCTATACTTATTTTTATTGTTATTAATCCATTCATTTGCTTTTTATCTCTCTCCTACAAGCCGAATAACTCGGCATACACACTTGCTCCATCGCCAATAGGCTGAAAAAGAGTATAGCTAACTGTTTTGCCGACACAAATTTCACAAACGCCACTGAAGCAGAGGTTGAAGAATGGCTTTCCTTGTATCCAGACAGGATCACCATGGAACACTGGCGACTCCTACAACTGGTATGGGGAATACAAGGGCGTATCCGTCACATTCGGTGATATCCTATTCAGATTGCACGTAGAGATCGAGAAAAAATCTAGAAACAGCGCCTTTAAGCAAGCAAAATCAACTCCTTAAAGCCTGCTGCTAGCAGACACATTTGCTGCTTCCCTCGACATTACACGTTCCACCTGCTCCTTGGAAGCCATCAGCCAACTTTCACCTCCTCCATAGCGCGATCCAATGCTCTCCTCCTCCCCCCAGATTGATTTATATTCATCTTCCCAGTAATACAGCGCATTTCCGTCAACAAACCCGGCGAGAATGACGGCATCGGGATCGCCCCGACAGCACGCACAGCCTCGGTCTTCTTCTGTAGGCGGGGGTAATACTACAGTGCCATCGTTGAGACCCGCTCGACGTTGGTCGTTGCTGGATACATACAAATTGAGCATCATGTCGTCGAGAGTCACGTGCAGCAGGCGAGTTTTGAACGATGCGTGTTCTCGGGTGCATCGATCGGCAGCGCGGAGGTAGAGTCTGCCTAGGTCGTCGAGTTTTCCGACTCCATTGTAGTTTTGATGAGTTACGAGGCGCACGCCTGTTGAGGAGATGGAGGTGCTTAGGTCTGGGAGAAGATTGGTCAGGCTTTGGATGGTGTCGTGGAGGGGTAAGGCGGAGAGGCTGTCAATGTGGTTCTGAAGCTCGGAATGGAGTGCGCTGATATCTCCGGTTGAACACATGCTGGCGGTAGTAGAGATAATACAAAATGGAAATGCCGATAAGTAGTATAAGTGCTGATGCGAGATTGTTGGGGATCAATCCCTGTTCAAGCGGAGCGATGCTAGGATGTTGACTCTTCCCCGCTCAGCCTCATCTCATCCTTGCTGCCTTGTCCAGCTTTGCGGATCCCTCAGTCATCAACATATCAGATATTCATATCATCACTGTAGACCCCTCAATGACTCTGTATCGATGGCTGATTCACGATTTCCCAATATGTTGTCGCTGAAACGTATATTCAAGTCCCGGAAAGACCGACATATGGCTAAAAACAATGAAATCGCTCATATATATTCGCTCTCCAACGAGGTATCACTCCCAGAATCTCGCTCTACCTATTCGCCCACTCAGAAAAGAATCAAGGAAGTTTTTAGGTTATTCTGTGGCTAAAATAAATAATCTGCAGATTCTCATAGAGATTCTAACACCGTTTCCAACACCGGCGCTACTACCTCTAACGAGCGTGTCGCGTCGATTCCACGGTATCATCCTGCGCATTATACACCACAGAGTTCTTCTCGCAGCGTCTCTAGAAGGGGGGTACAAATTGACGCTGCAATGCTTCCGCTCCGGCTCAAGCCGGACCGACCAGGTTTCTTCCTGCACCTATCTCCGCACCACTCCCGGCTTGAATGACAAGCTCCAAGGCGAAGAAGGGTCCTTGTATCAAAATTGCAAATCGTCAGAATGTCTAGGCCGTTTGGCAAGTGTGCGTTCAATATTTAGATCGGATCTTAATGGCGTGGTTGATGAAACCCAGACGGCCAAGGAAATCCAATACATTAACATTCAAATGAGGCTGGATGAGCGGGACGAAGTTTCGCAGTTATGTATGATTGTGAAGGTTGTCAACAGCAATCCAAGTTCAACGCTGCTACCTGCCAACACTGTTACCGTGAAAGATAGAGTCGTTCGGATATCGCGAGAGTGGCTCGAGGACCTAGCCAAGCTCCAGTATAATCTCCATTATAACAGTGCTTTCTACAACATCAAGGGAGACGAAGGTGGGTTATTATTATGGGTTGGTGAGAAGAAAGACGTCGGTCTGAAGATGCGTCTCAAAGAGAAAAGGCTGCCCTTCTCGAAGCATCCGGATGAAAAGGTGACAGTTACCTACGAGCTTGAGATTATGGGTGAGTTCACCACTGAAAAAAGGCCTTCAAGGGGTAATTCAATTTTAACCAGTGCTTCCAGAGATCCGGATCCCCGCTATTCAGTTGCTGCTCGCAGTAGAACGGTCCCGGGAGGAACGAAAAAGATATGAGCAAGCCGTCATCACAGGGGCGATACTTCTAGCAGGGTAAAATACAGATTCGATGCTTTCAAAAATTGAAGCCAATTTACTAGCAAAGTTGAACATCTCTAGATTACTTATTTCATTAAGAGTAAACAATATACATAGGGTGATGCGTAAATAGGGCGCTTTGTAAGTGGAGCATCCAGCTGGTTGGATATTCTGCGCCTATAGAAAGCCCGAATACGTTTGAAACCAATGTTTATACCTATGCGCATAATAAATCCGCATCAAACTAGGAGCAAATTAATTTCGCCTATCTACTTCGGTAGTTCTTTAAAGGTATTAGGTATCTAGCATCCATCCAAGGAGAGTTGCGGCATGTGTTGATGTCGCTCCGCGGACGGTTCCGCGCTGAAGCAGAAACCCCGGAATTGGTTTGCGGGGACCCCGTGGTCTGTGTTATGAATAAAGCTCAGGTATTACTTGACCTGTGGAATCTCCTGATCTGAATTGTGGCCCTGAATTTCCCTGAATAGTCCCAAAGATTTCTTTGTCCCAACCTATCATGCAGTCCGATATATCGAAGGAAAGTCAGAGTGAAATTGGAGGTCAGTGATGCTCGGAATTGGAGTCCCATAAACTTGTGGACAAGACTACTAACACACTTGTTTAGCTAAGGAGAGGAATGATTTAGGTATGCCATCGAGGTCATTGATCTTCGACCGGATTCGTACGCTAACTCGGAAAACACAACCAGAGCCGACTCGCCAAAGCATCGTTGCGGAGACCTTTGTCCTGGAAAGTCTCGGCCTCGCAGATGAGTCGTCGCGATCCATTGGTCCTCTCGAAATCATCGGTGCTGGTTGGAACATCTGCAACAGTTGGTCCGGTATAGCAGCTACTTTGGCAATCGGCATTACGCAAGGCGGCACTGTCACTGTCCTCTATGGCCTCATTGGCATTCTGGTCACGATTGGGTGCTCTGCGGCAACCCTCGGTGAACTCGCGAGCGCGTACCCTATTGCTGGTGGGCAATACCACTGGACATCAATCTTGGCCCCGAAAGGCATGTCCCGGCAGTTGGTAGGTTTTCCTCTATCAACCACATGCGCAAGCCACTAACCTTTTACAGAGCTATGTATGCGGTGCACTCAATATTCTAGGATGGATTGCCAGCACCGCCGGCGTTATTATCATTCCGGCACAGCAAATCCTGACTATTGTGCTCTTCTTTGACTCCAACTTTACGGCTCAGACCTGGCATTACTTTTTGATTTACCAGGCCGTCAACGTCGTGTTCCTCTTGAATAACGTTTTCCTTCTGAACAAAACACCATGGATACATAACGTAAGATGTGAGTCTTGCCGATCTCCTCACTATACGCTGACGAAGCTAACGACAGTCTAGTCATGATTCCAATCTTTTCCTTTTGCGCCGTCTTCATTACCTGCCTCGCCAGATCGAGCACTAAACAAGCCAGCGAGTTTGTCTGGACAACCTTCATCAACGAGTCCGGTTGGAACAATGGTGTAGTCTTCTTGACTGGTCTTATCAACCCCAAATACATGTTCGGCGGGCTCGACGGAGTCCTTCATTTAGCAGAAGAGTGTTGCAATGCATCAACCGCGGTACGGAGAGCCCTAATAAGCACCATAGTCATCGGCTTCGTCTCGCCTTTTGTCTTTGCCATCGCCATGCTTTACAGTTTGAGTGATTTTGATGAAGTCCTAGCAACTAGAACCGGGTAAGTTTGACTCCTGCGAATATTGGTCATATCCCTCGAGCTGATCGAGAAAATTATTCAGAGTTTCCATCTACGAGATCTGGTACCAAGCCACGCGCTCCTCAGCAGCCACAACAATATTCCTGTGCTGCATCTTGGTCGCTATCAACGGCTACCAACAGACCGCTTCGCGTCTCACATGATCGTTTGCTCGTGAAAACGGCATGTTCTTTTCCCGCTTTATTGGCACCATGAATCCGTCTCTCCATGTCCCGATATGGGCTCTTCTATTCAACGCCTTGGTGGTCTTCATCATTGGTTGCATCTACTTAGCGTCGAGCACCGCTTTCAACGCCCTCATTGGCACGGGACTAGTTCTGCAACAGCTCACATCCGCGTTCCCGGCGGCATTGCTGTTGTATCGTAAGAGGAGCGAGGAATTCCTGCCTTCTTCGCGCTGGCCAGTCCAGGAAGATACATATAGGCCGCCATGGTATCACCGAAACACCATGTCCGAGTTCATGGGTCTGATCCATGGCGACTACGATGCAAAAGCTGGGGGCGGCTTCAAACCAGCGGAGGCAAGCTTGCACAATGTAATGAGCGCCCATGGTCCTGACAGCAGCACACACAGCAAGGCTAGTAGTGCTGACCTGAAGCCTGTCAAGATCGGCGAGGGTAGCATGGCGTTTATGTTTGAAAGCAGCTTGATGATTGGGGTTACAGACTGGGCTCTGAAGACCTGCGAGAAGGTTCAAGCAGACTATAATGAGCATAGATGGGAGTCGCTTAGGTCTAATTTCAAGAGACCGGATATCTAGAAAGTTCGGTTCGAATTCATTAGAAGCTTGCCAGATTGGTTTTAATGTCCGAATTGAAATTGCTTCCTTCATCTGAACTACAGTAGTTTACAGCATTCTTCATTTGTTATAACGTGTTTAAATCAATTGACAACTGTCTCTTTCCATCACAGTATAAATCTGACCTAACCCTAAGGCGAATTGATTTCTCTTGAACATACGAGAATTGTATGTCAACATATTTTGTTCATTTCTAGCAATCTGTGCAACTTCCCAGGCAAGGGATTGACCCTATATGAATACGTGGTATTGGATAAAGAACATTACCTAAGTATTAGATATAGGATATACTAAAAGAATAATTTCCTAGTTAAATAGGAGGCAATTGATTCAAATATATGCAGAAAATTAAGAATCGCAACACAATACAAAATCTTTAATCTCGCATACACGTATTATATTTGTCCGTTTTTTTGGCCTCGATTTTTTTTCCCGCACCATCATGTGCCATGACATCGATAGCGTTCAAAACTCACGCGCTCTCAATTTGCTTAAACTCAGCAATAGCCTTATTCAACGCCTTGAGATCTCTCGGAACAAACTTGACCGTGAACATTCTCGGCATCGCCACCAGACTCGTCGGGTCCGCGTTGCCCGTCACCGGGTGAGCGTCTACGTCTGCAAACTTCTCTATTTCAAACGCATTCAACATGCGGATAAAGACCAGGTACAGCTCACGATTCGCTAGCAATGAGCCGACGCACATGCGATACCCAAGACCGTATGTGAAAAGAGGCGCGTCGGGCTGCTCGAGCCATCGCTCTGGGCGGAAGACTTCGGGGTCGGTCCAGACGTTGTCATCTGGTTGCTAATATTAGCTTACAGTGTAATAGTTTTGGAGAAGCTTTGGAAGAGTGTTTACCCATGTTACAAGCCCAAGCATTGAGGAAGAAAACAGTGCCCTTTGGGATGGTGATGCCTTCGTAGATGAGATCTTTGATTGATGCTCGGGGGAGAGCTAAGCGGAGAACTGTGTAGTATCTGACATACACATAAGCAAAGGAAAATATGAGTCGGAAAGGGTTCTTCTCACCGTAAACACTCTCGTACAAGTGCCACGACATATTGACACTTTTGATCATCCAATGCATCACACAACGGCTGATCGGCGGTATACAACTTGGAAATCTCCGCCCACGCCTTTTGCTGAATGTCCGGCCGCTGTCCAAGTAGCGCAATACTCCATTGCAACAAGGTCGTAATTGTATCCAGCCCCCCAGAAAGCATAGTCAACGAAATAGATGTGAGCTCTTCTTGGTTAAGCTTCGCTTCCTTGTCCAAGATGACGTTGGCCTGGATACATGGTTTGTGTATCCCTTTTTCCATACGATCTTCCAATCCCCGATTCAGCGCGTGAAGGTAGACGTCTCGGCGATCACGCATTTCGCGGGCCTTTTTAGAGCCAAAGTTGAAAGGATTCAGACGGAGAAGGGGGATGTAATCCTGCAGATTGCCGGTTGTGCTTCGGAATCGGCTGACTTCTTCTTCGACGTGTGTAATCTCTTTAAAGAGGGGATCGTTTTGGCTGTCCATGCGCGTCCCCCAGTTCAAGGTCAGGGCGAGACTGAGACTGAGGCGCTGGATCATGGGCATGGGATCGACGGCTACGGTTCCATTGTTGCCATAAATAAGAAGTTCACGGACAAAGTCCTTGGTCTCGAGGTCTAGATGCGGGATATATGTTTGCACTGACGGGCGATTGAGGGCAGACGCCGCCCCCTTTCTACGTCTCTTTAATGAGTCGCTATAGGGGGATGTCCCGATGGTTGTCCCCGCTGTATCAGAAAGGATTTTGTGGAATGTATAAAACTCGGGACGAGAACTCAAGGCCTGCGCATTGCCAAACAATTCTTTGGCTGCTGCGGCTGTGTTGACGACAACGATGGGGATGTTTCCTAGCTGGATCTGGTAGACAGCGCCGTGGACGCGGGCCCACGATCGATATCTCTCAGCGGCATTTATCCGTATTTGCCATAAGTTGCCAATCAAAGGAAAGCCTGACGGGCCTTTGAGGCCGGGTACTCTGGCTCCGTGCCGAATGAATTCGTTGAGAATGATGTATGCGATAACTGCAGAGGTGATGCTGAGAGCAAAAAACAGGATTGGATGGGCCTGAGCGGCCGCCGACAGATAGTGAATAACAGATTCGATTGCCATGATGATGCACAAACACTTTAACTTTGGGATTATCCAGAAGACCGTGCAGGAAACAGCCTCTTAATACGCCGAGTCATACCAGGCGTTTGAATATACATAGTTAATATAGAGAACCAGAATGCGGGGGAGGCTCGTGACGCACGTTCCGCGCGGGCATACATGCATGATCGTTGTACAGCATTTTGTGGTGTTGCCGTTTGCGGAACCAGGGGAACTCCAAGCTTTTGTTAGATTATTGGTAATCCGGGGTTTTACCTACTACCCCAGGTCTACGTATTTTTGGTGCAATCGCCAAATCTGACAGCTTTCCTTAGGTACAAACTTTCCAGGGACACTTCTCCGCTCCTCATTGCTCCAATTCGATCGCCCGGGACATGGGGAATGGAAAAATGGAACGGATTTCCGCTTCCGCGTTTCCGAGCACAGGACATTACAAAGGCTTTATTAGAATTTTATTTTAGAAATCTGGGGTTTGACCTACTACCCCAAGTTGCCAACTCTTTTTGGTACAATTGGCAAATCTGACAGCTTTGCTTAGGTTCAAACTATTACGGGTGACCATTGCGACACTACAGTCTGGCTAGAGTGTTGGTTAAAGCGTTGGTTGGAGTCTTATTTGGAGTGTTAGTTGGAATGTTGGTCGGAGCATTATTTAGAGTGTTGATTGGAGTGTTGGTTAAAGCGCTACCTTGTACACTGCCTTACACATTTGAAGGTTTAAAATACAGGCCTCCTTAAAGGCCCTATAATTAGAGCAGCGTTACGCACTTAAGAGTGGGGGCTTTCTAGGCACTGGGGTCTATAAGAAGGTGGTGAGGCCAGTGGGAGGACCTACTTTTTGCTAAATGTCTAAGCATTAATTGAATGAACGTGAATCGTGTCGCAATAGACTGCCGTATACTTTCAAGGGACCTTCTCATTGCTCCAGTCCAATCGTCCACCGCAAACGGAAATCGTTCCGCTTCCGCATTTCCGAGCACACGACATTACAGTCTTCACCAAGTCCCAGCGAACAAACACGCCTCAATCCATCATCCACGCTCAATTCCGTGTCAGTAATAACCAGTGAAAACAAAGACTCGTAATATCACATCCAACCATGACGACGCCCCAAATCGAAACTAGGCTGTTCTTGAACAATGAAGTCGGCTGCCCTAACCCTAAACATTGATTGATCAACCCACATACTAACATTATACTGACAGTACGTGACATCGGCATCCCACCCAGCGAAGCTGCTTCAGATCCAAAATCCATTTGACGCTTCAACCGTGGTTGACGATGTGGTCTCTGCGGGCGAAGAGGACGTGAACCTCGCCGTGAAGTATGCAGAAGCGGCATTTAGGACGGGCCCCTGGGCAACCTTCACTGGCCAGCAAAGAGCATCCTGCATGAATCGCTTTGCAGATTTGGTTGAGAAAGCTGCCCCTGAGCTGGCCTATTTGGAGACAATCGCCATGGGACGGCCAATTGCGACACTGTTGGGCGTAGATATTCCGCATATGGCTGCTTGTTTCCGATGTAAGTAATTCTTGTATAGGTTCGTGTATTTTTTTTCTTCTAACCATGTTATCTAGATTACGCCGGCTGGGCAGACAAAATTGAAGGCAAGTCCTTTCCAGCAGATGATGGCGTATACAAGATTGTGCGCCACGAGCCACTAGGAGTCTGCGCTGGAGTCGCTTCTTGGAATGCTTCGTTCCTCTACGTAGGATGGAAGATTGCTCCAGCTCTCGCCGCGGGAAATACTGTACGTTGAATACCCCCATAATGACTGCATTGATATTAATATCAGATATAGTTCATCTTCAAAGCCTCCGAAAAGTCGCCCCTGGCAATGCTTGCCCTAGGAAAATTGTTTGCCGAAGCCGGCTTCCCCCCTGGCGTCGTCCAATTTGTGTCGGGAAACTGGGAAACAGGCTCCCTTTTGGCGTCGCACATGCGCATTGCCAAAATCAGTATTACGGGGTCACTCGCTGCTGGTCGCAAAGTCCAGGAGCAAGCTACGAAAAGTAATCTGAAAAAGGTGACACTCGAACTGGGTGGGAAGAACCCTGCTATTGTTTTTGAGGATGCAGATATGGAGGTTGCCCTCGGTGGCTGTTCTGTTGGCTTTTTGTTTAATAGTGGGCAGATATGTGCTGCGGCATCGCGGCTTTATGTTCAGAAATCCCTGGCTTTCAAATTTATTGAGATGCTCAAAGCCCGATTCGAGGGCATTGGAGCGGGACTGGGAGAGGATCCATTGCAGATGACAACGACGCTTGGACCCTTAGCTGATAAGCTGCAATTTGACAAAGTGTTGAGTTATATAGAAAACGGGAAACAAACCGCGTCACTGTTGACTGGTGGTGGTGCAACGACGAATCGAGGACCAGGATATTTCGTGCAGCCCACTATCTTCTTGGATCCGGCTGCCGACAGTCCTGTCTACAAAGAGGAGATTTTCGGCCCAGTCCTGGTGGTCAAGACTTTTGAACAGGAGTCGGAAGTGCTAGAGATGGCAAATGATTCGATTTATGGGTTATCGGGTAAGTATCCCTCCAATACGATGCTCCAAGACTTCACACCATTGATCATTTATAGCTTGCGTATACACCACAAATATTAATCGAGCTTTGCGAATGGCTGGCAAGATCGAATCAGGCGCTGTTGCTATCAATGGGCCCTTTTTCCCCAGTTTCCAGACACCGTTTGGTGGATTCAAACAGAGTGGCCAGGGGAAAGAGCTCGGCAGGTATGGGCTGCTGGAGTACATGCGAACCAAGACTATACATATCAAGTAAGTGGCTCGAATTTTTTTGTGGTGCTCTTGCTGATAGTTAGCTTTTAGCATGTAATATGATATCTAGAATGTGCTGCCGTTAGGTACATATCATGTCTTAATTCAACTATACACTTATTCAAAACACCAAAATGATCTATAAGCACAAGTAATATCTCATATCTTTTCATCCAGCACCTCGACAACAGTCCAAGTTATACTCCACCTCCAGCTGCGCTCTCCAACTTTCTCCATAACCCTTCTACTTGCCGTATTATGGTACGCAACATCCGCATGAGTGTAGCTCAGATCCGCCGCATCTGATCCATAGAAGCCAGTCGCCATGCCCCTTCGCATAATCTCCCTGGACAATACAGTTGCAAGGCCCTTGCCGCGATGCTCCGGCTCAACATGTAGCGTTGCCAACGATCCGTCAAAAGCTAGGAACCCCCAAGCAATAGGCGACGGTGATTCTGATGAGCTCGCAGAGTTGCTACTATAGATAACAACGCTGGGCATGGTAAGTAGCGTCTGTCTTTCTCGTGGAATGTGTGTCCGAGACGTCACCAAGTCGACATGTTCAGGAAGAAGCCCTTCTTTTCCATAGTAGGAACCGGCAGGAAGAGGATTGCTCTGCCCGTCGCTGGTTTGGAAGATTTCCGAAGGGAAGATGTACTTCACATACGGCGTGGTATCATATCGATAGACTTTCAATCCAGGTCTGAAGGTAGCATTGACATATGAGTCATTGTCCGAAAGTAGCTTCATCAAACCCGTATGTAGAGAGCCGAGGAGGATGGCAGGTGCCTTGTGTTTTGCTATTACTTTGATCTTGCGCTCCTTCTCTGCCTCTCCGATGGTCCCGTTTTCTATTTCGCCCTCGACTTCCGTTAGATGCGACAGATATGCAGGCATCAAGTCGCGGTGAATGAACTGCAAGAGACCCCAAAACTGTTCCCTGGCAGCATTTTGTCGATCAGGGCTGATGTCTGAAAAATCGGATATTTTGAGCTTTTCACCATTGACCTCCTCCTCGTTATGAATTTCCGCTGACAGCAGGGATTCGGCCTCAAGGCTGGAATAGGCCCATACTTGAGTCTCTCTGCCAGCGAACAGATCAACATAGGCTGCAGTCCATGGCTCATCCGTGTCTTTGGTCCCAGATATCAGATTGGCGCTGACCACGTAATGAGCGGTTGGCCTTGGATGTGAACAATCATACTGAATCCGGCGCAAGACAGGCAGAGAGCTTGGTAATAGCTTCTCCAGCGCTGGGATCAGTTTTTCGTAAGGGTTCTTATTCACAATGACAAAGCCATTTCTTTGGCTGTCGTTTGTGTCAAGATCTGGCGCAGTCATTTTTGTCGTGCGAATCAAAGTTGTAGCGGAAAAAAACTCTTCCAGACCCTTTGATAAGGTTCAAGTTTGCGCTGTGTTTCTTTTCCTCGTCGAATTAGTCTCTATATTCCTTCGCTATCCTCTGTATTTACCTGATATTTATATCTTCATCCATACTTCTTATTCCATTGTCAGATTGCTGGTGACTCACAAGGCAAGAGTCGAGATATTCGACGATGGAACGCCAGGTGGGTAGTTATAGTCAAGTGTCCACTCGCAGACAATAACGCGCCCCCACTATAGATAGCGAACCGTGATATAGGTATAAGCACTAGGAAGGCTTTACAATTTATCATATAAAGATTACATCGTTTATATCGTTTATGAATTAGTACTCTAGAGAGAAAAATGTGAATCATACGGATATCATTCGGATAGTTTAAGATTGTAACACTCGGCTATAACTTGATTATGAGTCATTTTAGGGTATCTCTTTTAGAGCGATTCTGCGTTATTATATAGCATTTTTATCCTGCAAACGGCTTATTTCTTCTTTCCTAAGAACTGCAATAGCGCTGAAATGTAAAAAGTGGGTTGATTGAGAATTGTAAGCATAGATTGAAACCGAACGTGCCGATACCGCGGATTCGATCACACAGTAGATAATGATCAGTATTGTTTATATTTTCCCAAACTTGCACGGTGACAGGTTACTGTCGTTGCAATATTTTTCCTCGCTCTAAATCTTCAAAGGATGTGGAATAGAAATTTCCATGTGTGGTTAAGAAGTTTCGAACCCTTCCAGATAACTTTCCCTCTGACGAACTTGATACTAAGCCCGAAATTCCAGACCTAGACAGACTCAATAAGTACAAAGCCAAACATTTTTAAATTCAATGAATCAGTACTCCATATCCTGTGAGACTTGTAGAATTTGCCGTGTTGGACGCAGGTGGTTGATGTCAGCTGATCCAGGAAACCCTAATTTCATGCATAAGATATAACTTGCATAGCCACGAGCTATAGTCTCTCTACAGAGAACAAAATTCTATCTATCGAACTGTCAATAGGTTACAAGAGATATCTCTATAATTCCTTGGTGCAAGTTGCTAAATTTCACAATAGTTAATCAATACTTAGGTCATTGCAAACCACTTGGTGCCGCAAGTCCTCTATATCATAGCCACGATATATATTCACCAGGAATAGCCAAACTATTCGCGACTGCGCTACATGTTAGTGAAATTAAGATGATGAAGCTCTACTCTTCAACACGCGTACAGTGATCTTTCAGATTCATCCTACGATCCCTTCTCACTGGTATCAAACAAATTCATTGGCCATACTCGCTTTGCAATTAACGTGCACTGGGGTTACTATACGAGTCGCTGATATATTCCAGTCACCTATCGGTCCAGGAACTGGTTGCGGTCTGAAGTGGAAGTACATAATCAGCGTCAACAGTCAGGAGAGGTTAACGATTCCATAACTGATGAGATTATTTTCTTGTCAGAAGATTGGGGAAATGATATATATTTCTCTTGGCCAAGGCCCAGATATGAAGGTGTTTTTCCGCGTTTTGGGCGCAGTCAGCATCATCTGCACGCTTTACGTTTTCTGTAGAGGATATATCTATATAAAAGATTTCGTCTCGTTGAGATATCAACCATCCGGTGTCTACATTGATATCAACGAACCCATACCCTTTTTGGGATCATATATTGAATCAAACATGTCATTGTCTACGTTGAATAGAATCGCGGTGCAATTCATAATAGGTTTAAAACGAAGTACTAAATGCAAGCAGAAATGGTCTATCGTTCTCAGCGTAATTTATTTTAACTGTCGACTTGGCTGCCCAGGTGCTCCTTCGAGATCATGTCGCAACACTTCATCGAGGACCTTGACATCCAGGAACTGAAATGATTGCATGAATGAGACTGGGAGCTGATAAGTATGCTGTACCACCTGATAAATGAGTTATTCGTACACCACACCTATCCCAGGCTGAAGAATTGGATCAACCAACATCGAGAATCCCAGTTCTTCGCAATTCTAGTACGCAGGTGTAGTGGTACCAACTACGTACCTACATACATAAAGATGGGTTATGCGTATGCACTCTGCAGTCACATTCAATAGTCAACTAGTTGCCTGCCTGTCTACACAGACACGCAAATCGAGTAGAATTTTCTGGCTGGCTTGATTTCGAACAGAACGACCATATACCTAGTAACTGCCTAAAAGGGAAGTTCCCCAACTTTTTTATATTTACCATGGCATAGATGATAGACATGTTAGTGCTGTTTATATTAAGACCATTCTGAAACATCCATTCCCATATTTTGTGCCTCTGCTACGCCATGGTTGGTTGGATGACTGTGGGATTATTCCCGGTGTGGTATCACAGCGCCTAATTATATGTATAGTTACTATGTACGTACTCTCATATCATGTCAATCCCGACGTTAGCCGGATCGACAGCACTGCGCAGGAAGGTTATGACAATCGGCCCAATTAGGTTGAGAGAGTGTATTTACTCCGTGTACTACTTACTACACAGGTACGAAGTTGGTGGTGACGAGAAATCGATCTTCTTCCCGGTTCCTGAACCTAAATATTCAGACGTAAAACGTTTGTGAGTGGCCTATTATTGACTTCGTACGCATTTTCGCATAATTATCAAAGATTGACAATCTGGTAGTCAGTTTTTTCCAAGTTGCATGCATTCGTCGAAGACTATGATTATGTTATCCAACGTGTACACCTTCCTTTGCAACGCCGCCTTGGAATTCAATTCCATCCAGTCTCGTCTCGGTAAAAAGAATATATTGAACATAATAATTGAAGTTTATAACCTTAGAAAATTATCGCAAACCACGGCCTTTAACTTACCACAATAGGAAATATTGAACGAAAAAAGAAAAGAAAGAAAAGACCAATTTTTGCGACCAACCAGATCGCCTTGTTTTTGATTAGACCTGACCGACCAATCAGACGCACTAGATCGACCGCTATCATCAGCGCATTTGTAGGAGGCTAAACCCAGTGCGGACTAGAGGGGTCAATAGTTTCGATTTGTGACAATTTGACAGGGATGCTTTTTCGCGCTTTCGATCAGGGACAGTTTGATCGGTCATCAGGAGTAGAGAGAGAATGTGACAGCAAGCTCCTCTTTTGGATTAGATTAGATTAGATTGGACGTGTCGTGGAAAGGAACAGGGTTTGAAAATAAATAGTTAGCAAGTTAAGCCTCATCCAAGACAGGGCTAGGACTCGTCTAATATCCGTGCTGTTCCCGTCTGATCACAGCGTAGATCATGGGATTGTCAATTTCAATTTCGACGGGGGAATCCCAATAACTTGGTGAGGCAGAAAGCCCATAAATCCAGTAACGCGGGTAGCGGCACCGAGAAATAATCGACGTCATATCAAAACATGCTAAGTACATACGAAATTTGGTAATGAATCAGACGCCGGGTCTACGTGTAGTATGTACGACTGTGACAAGTTTGGGAATCCTGCAGATTAGGCAGACATGTTGGTTCAGTTGTCGTCAGCAGAGTAAGTACGAAGGAAGTACGTGGCTCTCAAACTGTGGTAGTGTAGTGTAGTTGGTGTATGTAGGACGACGAAAAGAGACATCCAAACCAAGGTACGTACCTCTCTCAACACCAAATAATCATCAAATAATCGAAAAAAAGAAAGTTTAGACGGTAGAAAGAACTAGCCACAGACCCTGCATAGACCAAGCCACATCATCCTGCTTCTCTTAGACTGTGGCTAGTGAGGGGGGCGCAAAGGTAACCGAATTTTCTTTTTTGGGGCAACTCGGCATAATCACCGAGCACTGACCATTCCGTATGCAGCATCTGGAGAGGCCAGTGCCGGCAAGGGCGACAACTCCAACCGAGGCAGATTGTGGCTGGTGACCTATTTTCAAGCCCTTTCAAGCCTTGACACGTGCAAAGCTCGCAAAACACACGAATTAAGTAGCGGTCAAGCCACACAACACATCATTAGCCACAGGGTCCACTGCTGCGTCAGGCATTAAGGTTAGACTTATCGATTCGATGTGGCTCGATGTGGCCCGATGTGGCTCGATGTTGGGCCAGGTGGGGCGCTGATGTGGGGAAGCACACGAAATTAGAATCAGGGGGGCCCAGGTTATCCCTTGTTAGGTTTAGGCTGTAGATTTTTATAGGTCGAGTGGGAGGCTCGGGTCGGCATGCCCGATCGCTTTGAGCCGTGCTGCGTGTTTGTGATTGGTTGAACGGAGATGTCCGTGTTAGATTAGAAAATGTTAGATGCGATCGTTCGATCGTTCGATCGACTCCAACAGAGCATGGGAATGTACGTAAGGCTGGAAAAATTTTTAAAATTTGATATTATAGTATTACTTACTAAGTATACCGAGAAAAGACCGCTGGAATGCCGACGACGTCGGATATCTTTTTTCGTCCAGTTGCGTCAAAGGATGTACGGATTGTCGGATACGTACCTTCATGCATGTGTTCATTTTAAATGTGAAAAAACGGTGCGTTCTACATATGCAGTGTCACAATTAAGGTCGGTTGGACGTAGTACATAGAGTTTACCGTTTGGTAGTTACATGTTTGCTGCAGATAGATGGATGTAACCCTGCCCGAGGGTTTCACAAGCATACACCAAAAAGTAACGGTTGATGCAGTAATTGATTAAAACTGTTTACTGCCTTTCTTGATCGTCAACATTTAATTGCACATTCATGCAACATGCAGTAGTGTCATGTCCATTCCGCCTAGGTACAGCACAGACAGCACAGATACTGTTCCATGGTTCGCCTTTCGCCTCTTGCATGTGAAATTGTCGACCGGACAATGATTCATGTATACGCACGCAGTGGCCATGTCTCGACCGACCCAGAGGAAAAAGAAAAGAAAGATATATTCCCGTTCGTCAGGACAATATTTGGGAGTGGAGGGGAAGGGTGTCACAGCATATGGGTAGATCAGCGCGGAGTAATAGTATTTCTTTTGAGAACTGTTAGAATAGAACCTATACGAAGTTGCTTTTTCTTGGCATATCGATATTTATTTTTTATTGATTACTAGAATTATTATTGTGTCGATGATGTCAATGTAGAATTCTGAATTTTGAGACGAAATGGAATAAACTGTTGTACGTACATTCCTGGTGATGGAACAAACAGACCGGGCGGGAAGGACACTGACCCTAAGGATCTATAGTATTATTAGTTAAATGATATTGCTATTTTGCTGATGGATAAGAGCTGAAAGGGTCAGATTGGCGGTATGGAATCTAGATAGGAGCACGGCCCGCAGATTCGGCAAACCTTCTCTCACGAGTCTGGGGGTCCGTCCACCAACTCTTTGACAGGTCTGGACCGTGTACTATCAATTTCAAAGAACATGGTCAGGGACTCAGGCACAGGCCCTGAATCTTATTATTACAGCTACGTGTGAAAGATAGAAAGTATGAATCGTGTAAGTAGTATGTACAACTTATTGTACATAAGTGATATTTCTCGTCAAAAAACTCCCCCAAACCAACGCCTTGCTTGCAACAATTAAAACTCCATCACCATGCACCACCGTATACATAGAAAATTCTTCAGAGAAAGTAATTCTATAACACCGAAAAATCAAGAGAGAGAGAGAGAGACGTAAAAGAATGCATCAGATCGAAACCAGTTCGATTCAGTTGTGAATAAAATAGAATAATAGTGATTGAATTTAGTTGTTTGATGACCGCGATGTCCGCTTGAGTAATTGCTTGAGTCGTTGTCCAATCTTTTTGCGTTTGCCGCTGTTGTTGTCAACACATCCGGCCGGGTTCGTTGTGAATAGATAATCGAATCCTTCTTCTGAGACGCCGGAAGCTGAGGAAAATGTGGTGAATGTTGAGGGACTGCCTGGTTCTGCGTCCTCGTAGGTGCATGATGGATTGCAGTGTTGACACTGCATGTATGGTAGCGTGGCTACGTGAGGGTATGTTTGTGATAGAATGATATCAATATCCGACATTTGTGATGGGCGTCGGGATGTGAGTGCGGGGTTCTGCAGGGTGATTAGTACAGAAATACCATATGTTGGGAATAAGTTGAACTCACCCACAACTCGTAGTTGGTCTTGTATGCCATGGTGATTGTTTTGTGTAGATGATGGGCTCAAGTTAAGAATCTTTGGTATAGATGCTGGCAGACAGAGGTGACGGTGTCTCTGGGATGGAGGCTTATTTAAGGGCCCTGACACAGCCTGACAGCGTTTGCATTTGCTACGGTAGTAATTACCCTATCCGATCTGATTTGGAGCACGACCAAGGATTGGAGGATCAGCACCCACCGTGCCGTGTCTGGGACCCGATCCAGTGACAGATTTCTAAATAGACCGCTCCCAAGGCACTAACTACGACGAGAACGAACCTCGTAAATCGGCAAATTGGGGCCATTTGAAATAGTTCGATGATTCATCGATGGAAGGATGCCAAGGAGCAAGCTGGACCCAGGAGAGATACCCCGGCCTGTTTTCCCCTGGCGACTTGAGATCTGCGACGGTGATTGGTTGATGGGGGGGTCCACCGGCCCACGCCCGAGCCTGAGGCGCTAAGGCCAGCACAGACCTCAGTCCCATTGGCGTGTGACTTTGCTGGCCACGACGGCTGCTACACCGACGTCGTCCTGCGGCCTCGCTAGTTGGCCGATCTATTGATTTTGCGTGCATGGACGTCTCTGCTATACCCGATACAGACGAGCACACACACACTGATGACTTCACCAGTGCACACCATCTCTGGTTTTCCTGTTTGTCGTCTGTTCCTGCATGCCACCCCCTCATCTAACCGATTTTTGTTTTCACCTCTGCCCACCATGTTTGAAAATGCACCAACCTCTGAGAGGGGAAGAAAGGCCAAGGATCTATACATCCGTCCGGCCCGGCTATGGCCTGGGGGCCTGAGAGCATTCCACTGTACGTACATACTGAGTCACTAATCTTCAGCCGCAAGCCAGATTCCAATCAGCACTAAGGTAGTACGCACTCGTACCTCGTCTTTTGTAGCGAGATGCTCCGTGCGCTAAAAATCAAGAGAAAAATTAAAATAGCAACTAAGACTCCAAGAGTTCCAAGAACCAAGAACCGAGAACCAAGACAGACCTGAGTCGTGTACACCCTAGTGACCCTACAGGCTACATAGTCCGCCGGAGTACTACGTACCCAACAGGCCGGCCCTAGGGTAGCCTAGGGTAGCAGAGAACTACTAAATCCCTGCCAGGACAAACCACAATCCTGGGCCCTGCCCTGAACAGGCGCGCCCTGTGCCGTGGGGCCGCATCGGGCAGGGATATTCCTAGCTTCTCTTCTTCACATGCCAAAGAGTCACACACCACACACTTACGATGGCCTCGAGTCAGGTCATCGCGATCACGATGATTGAAGATGTGTGCGTGCGTGCGTGCTAGATAGAAAGTTTGTAGAACGTGACCGAAAAATTTCCTTGCGGGCAGCAAGGATTTAGCAATACGTACGCATTCGCTTAGGAATGGCCCCGGTCTATGCAGTGTTTACGTAGGAAACTACCCTTTGCATGGAATGTGCATGTGCACGTAAGACTGACTGCAAGAGTCGGTTGGACTTGCAGCGCTTACAGCACGTACAGCTGCCATGCAGTGAGCACGTCTTAGCAGTAAGGACAACGGCGTAATAATAAATCGGCGCCGACGTCAAAATCATGTCGACTTTGACACCTGGATTCATGAATCTTAGGTAATGACGCTCGGCCTCAGGCCCTCACATAGATTCCAGGTCGGATATCTCTCCGTGGGGACTAACTACGGAGTAGTGGGAGAAGATTTCTCTGGAAAAAACAGAAATTGAGATGCCTAATCACGGCAAATTCTCGGAGTAGTCCGTCCTGGGGATCGATGATGATGATGCCAAATGACATTGTGCAAAGAAAGAAAGCAAAGACGATCCTCGGCCGCTCCGTGACTGAAAATTTGTTGCAGCGGCTTTTTGCGCCCCGCCCCACGCACCGCCATACCTGTGGCGGATACCTGTGGCTCAACCGCCCCACCGGCTGTGGCTTGACTCCATCGCTCGATAGTCGCAGAGTAGTTTCTCGATAGCTTCAGAACTCGCGCCTGTACCCCCCGCCGGTGCTTTTCTTGCTGCTGATTCGCGTTCCCAGCTTGCCCACCCCCCCTGCTGTTGGTTGGTCTCTTGTGCTCACGCAAGCGCGGCTTACTTCACGCTATGCAAGCTTCGAATTCTGGCAGCCCTTGATGCGAAAATGTGTCTGTCCCGTTTCAGGTGCTGGCCAACGAAAAACACGGAAACTGCAATGGCTTCAGCGTCCATTTTTGGAAACTGCGGGCTAAACTCTTTCTTTCACGGCCCGCCCTTCACACGTCCCCCACTGACTCCCTTCCATGGACAAGAAACGCATATAAGGACCAAGCTTCAACCCGAAACTGGAGCCACAGCAGGTGTGAAATCATCAGACCAAAAATAAACACAAATTCCATCTGTCAAACTTCTACCTTTTTGCCTCTTTTAGGCCATCTTCTCGCCTTGCCCTGCCTCAATCTGACCAGACCAGTCCATGCCTTGCTTTGTTTGATCAAACCCCGATAGCAGTGCTATACCATTGCTTGTTTGCCAAGTGCATGTATGTCGACAGCCCACAACGATCAAACGGCACGACTTGGCTTGAGATCGCGACTTTGGCGTACTTTCAGAACAATCGCAACCAAACGTCGCTTGTTCACTCCAGAGTCCGGTCGCCACTTCCCGTATAGGTAGGTGCCTTTTTACCACGGGGGGAGGGGCGCAGTGTGAAGATGAACCCCGATTATTTGACCCGAAGTTACACATTTGCTGACGATATTGCCGATGTGTCAGATTGGGACGCAATTTGAATAGAGATACCCAAAACCAAATAGCCACAATGCAGCCCGGCGCAGGTACCGCTACGTCTACCACTACAGCGGCAACGACCGCCTCTACAACCCTATACGCCGACACGAGCAAAGCGAACCCGGCAGAGTGGTTCCCCGTCTACCAGGGCTGTGTGGAACACTTTGTGAACGTGGCGCAGTACCGGCCCTTGGCGCAGTCACTTGCTGCTTATATAAATATCCTCCTCCCCTACCAACGCGCCACCGATGCCGTCCTCGAATTCTCCGAGTCTGCCATGAACAGCCACCAATCCGAGTCCACGTCCAGATTAATCTCGCTTACTCCATACATTCGACGCCTGGTGGTTACAGCGACAGATGCGCCAGCTGTTATGCAGGAACTGTTTGGTGACGACTGGGTCAAGGGCGTGGGCGCAGTGCACTCGCAGGAACGAATGAACTACTTGTTCACCGCGAAGAGTGGCGGATGGCTGAAAACCAAGGCGCAATATGATTTATCACCGAGTGAAACGGTGCCCTTTTTGCGTTCGTTGCGCGAGCCGCAGGAGGAAGAATTGCGAGCGGCCGAGACTCATTGGAGTGAGTGGTTGGCCATGGAGGACTGGATGGTGGGTCCGCGTAGTCCGTTTGAGGAGTCGGGGAATTAAGATTTTCCCTTTCTTTTTTTTTTGTCCCTGTCTCTCGATTGATTATGAATAATGTGGCGTTATTGGAAAAATTATGCGCTTTTCAGCTCATTACGGTTTTCTTTTGTTCGTTCCAGACTAAAATGGATATGTGGTGTTTTACTTTTGCTGCTCTTGTGACGCGGGGCCAATAGTTAGTTACATACGTGATGGTCATGATTGATGTTTATGTCCAGACTCATGTCTAATATTATTCTTACTATTACTATTAAATATGTACTACGTAGAAGTATAGGGTAGTTACTTAAATGTTAGTAATTTCGTAGCCTTAAATGGCATAATTGGCCGGATGGACAGGGCAGACACCATTCTTGAACTCGTTTTCGTTTATCGTTTTTTTTTGTTCTCTCCCAAAATCGGATTGGCTAGTTGGCTGTCATGCCCAACGGCGCTTAGAATTGTTTTATTTTCTTGGTATTGACATAACAACTTAAGGTCAGCACCGAGTCATGATTCAAGAGTGCCGCCTGGCTAGCTTCTACCACATGGCTCAACTCCTCCTGCCAAAAAGAGGCTTGTTTCAGAAAGGACTTCTAGATCGGGTAGTCGACAGGGCCCAGGACGAGTAATCAGATAGGATAAAAGGTCCCTCCAATAACTGCAATCCAAAGAAGTGTGGCTTATGTACGAGGGATCCACGAAGGTCTGATTATTTATCAAATCCGTGCCTTGGAAGGTGGACACTACTCCATAGTTGGTTAGTTGCCATTGCAGCATTGATTTGCTATGATGATATGATCTAAAACGAAGTTAAAATCAATCTAATGATTCAATTTCACAGCGGCTAACCAAAATGCTATTTGGAATTGTTTAAACGACAGAAACGACAGTGTTGGGATCATCTCCTCACGTCACAACGCGCAATTCCACTCGGTTGCTTTAATTGATTGAATCCATCCCTAAGTCCCACCACCGGCAAGTGCCGGCGGGTCACGGCAGACGGCATGGCGGGGCGTCCCGCGCAAACCTAACCTAACTTTGCTTCTACGACGCCACACCCCCTTATAATAGTATAAAATATTTTCTTATGCTGAATAGTAACACGAAGTATAAGCGCTAGAAGTTTTCGAATTCTTCTCCGGGTATGTCCGTGGCGGCTGGCGCGAAACAAGACAAGCCATTTGAAATGGCCAAAATTGGGTCGCTATATACTACTCGATTCAGGTCGTGCTTGAATACCCTCCACTTCATGATACGAGTGAGGTCGTGGCAAGGCTTAGTTGGCGATCATGGTCGCGCTTTAGTTTCGTCAACTAGTAGCTGCTAATGCGAGGTCCCTTCTTGTCAATTATGGAGTGGATGGCGATGGCACTGTGTGCAGTGTGCCCGTTGCCCAGCTGTCAAGCGGATCGTCGTGCATGTGGACTCGAGGACGCTGCACGGAGTCCCCTGTGCTCTGTACGGTTCGGAGCTGGCTTTTGCATTTTCTTCTTTTTTCGGCTACATACGGAATACTATGAGGCCGAACTTGAGAATACTACGTATATCCTAGGTAGTAACGCCAGGGATGGTGAACAATACATTATCGAGCGGCTGCCTCGCTTCGACACACCTAAACCCGAGTTCTGCAGAGTACGAAGACTCTGTGCAAATTATACTCCGTCTCCGTAGGGCGTAGGTAGGTAGGCATATCAAAGCTGAAACCGGGATCTTCTTCCATGGATTAGCCGCCACATTTTTTAATCCCGGCTACTGTCAATGTAATGATTGGTCTAGACCAAATAGGGGGCTGATCCATGCATGGTTTTGACAGATGTCAGTTAATTTTTTTTTTTTTTTTTTTTTCGAAAATTTTATATTAATTTCTTCTTCATTCTTAGGGGCTAGATGTACTCGGTACTTTTTGCCGGTGCGGCTGGATTGGTGCATGTCAGCACTGCAGGCGCATGATGCATCCTCTTGTTATTCTATTTTTTTTTTTTTTTTGCCTTATTATCCTTGTCCTCGTTGGGGCGCTTTTTCTGGAAATTAAAGAACAAGAAAAGGCTGAAAAATGAACTAGATTGATGACATTGAATTGTCAGACCTCAAGGCTCAAGCCTCAGCTGAGTCCCAACTACGTATTCGAATGCAGAAAATCGATTCGATATTCATCTACCTAGCTTGGCTAGATAATGCCATATTATTTACCTCGTCACGGGGCACGCAGTGTAGGTACTACCCCGTATTTTCTCAAAATGGCAAGTGGTAAACACAGTTTTAAGGTTCACGCGAGTCGAAAGGATTCACCACTAAATTCGAATATGGAGAAGATAAACGATAAATTCCAACGCTAGCGAGGTCAGGTACCGACGTTAGCTGGTTGGGCAGAAAAGGACTGTGTCAAGTTATGTACATCGGAATTTGGATTGGGCAGGGTTCAAATAGTTTAATAATTAGAATTTCATCAATTTAGCCGTGACAAAGCGTGAGTGTCTGTTATTGATCCGAAATCCGGGGTTGAAAATTAGGGGAACGTTCCTTTAATCAAGCCCAGAGTTGGCCTAATTCCTACAATTGCTAGTCCATTGGCATTTGCTAAATTGCGGAGTATGTAGTTAGCAGTACTACACTACGTAGTAGAATTGCAAAACACCGAGATTCTCCATGTTGGTTACGAGTTCTTCAATCTGGGATATTGAAGGATATGTAATGCCAATCAGTCAATACGGCATAGCTATAAGCTCCCGGTCTTATTAGTTAACCATCAGGGAGGGGAGGGGGGGGGGGGGGGGGGGGGGGGGGGGGGGGGGGGGGGGGGGGGGGGGGGGTCGAGTGCACATCTTATCAATCAGTAACTGAACGGAAAAAAACTTGATCATACTATTTTTCTAGCGCAAGTAACCTTGTTCAAGCTTCTAAAACAAACATAGGCACGTTATTTTTGATATAGTAATACCCGAAAACAGTAGGAGATTCCCTCTCTTTTTTTTCAATGCATTAGAAAATCAGATCAGGCACTTTGTTCTGCAATGATAGCCTTCAAAGCTCCTATCCGCTCGTGGACAGCGCGCTTGCTGGTCCCGCCAATGGCATCTTTCAGCTCAACAGCACGCTCATAATCCAAACATTCCTGGACATCAGACCCGAACCGGCTGTCAATTGCCTGCAACTGTTCGAGCGTAAGAGTGTCCATGGGAACATTGTTGTTCTCTGCCAACGCAACAACACGTCCCGAGATGTGATGACCTTCTCTGAACGGCACACCCTTGCGCACGAGATAGTCCGCAAACTCCGTGGCAAGCATCTCCGGTGCCAGCGCAGCGACCATCTTCTCGGGGTTGACAGTCAGCGTGGAAAGCACACCGGTGGCGATCTGGATGCTGTCGCCGACAGTCTTGATGTGGTCCAGAAGAGGCTCGACACTCTCCTGGAGATCCTTGCTGTAAGTAGTGGGGATACCCTTGATGGTCATCATGACACCAACCACATGTCCAAGTCTGCGTTCTTCTTCTGGGGCATGAGCGAGGAGCCCGTAGAATATGCGTCGGCCAATCGCACAAAGCCAAACTCCAAACTGCTATAGATGATAAGATCCTCAGCCCAACGAGAAATTTTGAGCATGAACGAGCTACCCCATTGCATCGACTCCATGGCAAAGTCCCGGTCTGCGACGGTGTTCATAGAATTAAGTAATGCCCTCGAAACCCAACTCCTTGGCCATGCCTTGACGGTCAATCTGGAATGGGTTTCCGGCAAGAGCACCAGTGCCCAGTGGCGACTTGTTAACTTGCCTAATAACTTCACGCAACCGCTCCAGCTCCGAAGCAAAGGCAACAGCGTGCGACAGCACCCAATGAGACCATCAAACGGGGTGTGCTTTCTGCAAGTGTGTATAACCCGGCATCAAGTACTCGATATCCTGGTCTGCGCGAGCCACGGAGACTTTGATCAGATCCAACAGGAAGCCATCCAACTTGCGCAACTCATCCCGCAACCACAGACGCATATCCGTAGCAATCTGCTCGTTTCGCGACCGACCCGTGTGCAATTTCCCACCAATGTCCTTGCCAATAGTCTCGCCCAGTCGACGCTCATTAGCGGTATGGATATCCTGGTCATTCGGCTTTACGAAAAAGGTGTTGGTGCTCCACTCTTCGGCGATTTGCTTGAAGCCGCGTTCGATCTCGGAGAACTCGTGCTCGGTCAGGATGCCTCCGCGGGTGTTGGCGCGGGCGAATGCGATAGAGCCGAGAATATCCTGTTTCCAGAAAATGCGGTCGTAGGGGAGCGATTAGTTGTATTGTACCATCAGGGGATCCAGTCCCTCTAGTCCAGGAAACGTAGATTGTTAGCATCATGGCATTTGTTGACTCCAGCCGCCTGTGTTTGTGTGTTGCGTAATAGAGGTGGATAGATAGACTGGCTAGTCAGGGCGATAAATACCTGTGAACCAACCCCGCTAGAGCATATTCTGAGCAACAGCCTTTTGGTTACTCATTGCGACGATTGGTGGCGCAATTGTGTGTCTTGTGTGTGTTTTGGAGGTGGCTATGACTCTTAAAATCTTTGGGGGAATGCGGAGGGGAGATAAGAAGATCCGCTAAGCCGCATTGGGACGGCAATTCAATGTCGATGCGCAAGTTGCGCAACCATGTCCTGTCGTCTTTTTCACCATAATACACATTATTCATTGGCTGTTTTTATTTTATTGGGTCTGATGAAGCTTTTGGCTTGTCCTGAACTGTCAATGTCTATGTGGTTGGTCTATATCGATCGTTACAGTTCCTGGGAATGCCGATATATATATCAATCGCGATGATGAATTTATCACTTATTGGATTTGGAGTGCTAGTATTTTTTCACTGTCGCCCCTTGGATCTACAGCAGCTTCCATGTCATGTCTCAAGATGCCAGGAAAGATGAGGCTTTGGAGTATGGTAGACAGATGACGGATATCGCATATACTAGAAAGTAGAAAGAATCGACTCCTTGTCCCTGGAGGAGGCTATGCAATCGAAAGGATATAAAACAGAATAAAAGCGTTTAGCCATAAATACCATTTTTATTGTTAATTGACACGGTCTATGATACCTAATGCTTCTTTGCAGTGTTTTGGAAATCTTGACCAGAGGTCGTTGAGAGGATTTGCAAATCAAGTGGTGGCCAGTGTCAGAAACCGAGGAAATTCTCAAAGAGAAACGCTGCTCAGTATTTACTCTGCTTGATCAATACGTATCGAAGGCTGCAGTAACAAAGCTTCAACACTCAGAGCTTACGAGTTTCAATATCAGTCTCTACGCGGAGCCTCGTGACCTCCTTCCCACCTTCCTTCGCACTCACTTCTAGTCCTCTCCCCATCACAACTACTCAAGGAAGCTACCAAGTACTTCGACGAGCAAGACTTCGAGTCCTCTTGCTTCAACACTTGGGGCTTATGAGATTCAGTCTTTGTCGCTACGCCGATTTTCATACCTTCCTTCTCACCTTCCTTCGATCTTACTTCTAGCCACCATTCCATCACAGCTACTCAAGGAAGCTACGAAATACTACGGTGATCTTCGAATTTTCTTTCTTCAACACTCGGAGCGTACGAGCTTCAATATCAATCTCTACGCGGAGTTTTGCAATCTCCTTCCCTCTTTCCGTCACACTCACTTCTAGTCATCTGCCCATCACAACTACTCAAGGAACCTACCAAATACTACGGCGAGTGAAGCTTCAACTATATTTGAGCCGCAAGTCCTCATTATCCTAATCATACACCCTACCTAGTTCTACTGCTGCCGTGTGAATCCTGGTATCCTTCTTCGTTCTCCGATCAACCCATCCACTCATTTACCCTTCTGAAACCTCACTCATCTCTCTATCTACTTCTCTCCACCTACTTCCCTCCACCTACTTCCCTCCACCTACTTCCCTCCACCTACTTCCCTCCTTCTACTTCTCTCCTTCTACTTTTCTCCCATTTACATCTCTCCCATTTACATCTGCGTCTATCTATCTACCTAGGTACGTTTCTTACATCTTCGTCTTTTCTATCCACCCACCAATTTGCATTTTTTACACCACACCCATCACTCCATCTATATTTTTCCATATATTCTACTTGTACGTTCTGCTCATACGTCCGACATAGTTCGACTACCACTGTGTGAGTCTTGGAATTCTCCTTCTCATCTTTCCCATCCGCCAATTTACATCTTTTACGCCTCGCCCAGTTTGTCCAATCTTGGCTCTCCATCTACTTCTCTTAAGTCTCACCCACCTAGCTCCCCTTACCATTAGCTTGACCTTCTAGTTCTCTCAATCCATCAAAAAAAGAGGAATTAGAACCGGCTATCTATTCAATACCAAATTCACTTCACTTCATTTCACTTCAGACAGGAAGCCCGACAAGTCTCCATACTCTTTTCCACGCAACTTCTACAACCCCATTTTCACTTACTCACTTGTTCAACAGGATTGAAAGCTCATCCAATCCTTACCAAGTCAAGCACATCTACAGTAAGTACGTCACTGATTTCATCTTATATGTCCGAGGCTGCCTCCCATTCAACATTCTAATTTCATCCACCTTACTAGATCATATCTCCAGTCGGACTTCGGACAACCGTCAGGCAAGATGCCTCTGCCAACATTCTATTTGTTGGCAGACAACAAGCCCAAAAAAGGTATTGTATCATAACTACTTCGGGCGGCATTCAATTGCTGATCTTAAACACAGATGCCGAAAAGAAACCGGGGCCTAAAAAGCCACCAAAGCTTCCCAAGAAGCCAGGCGCTGCGCGAAAGGATCCTAAAGAATCGGAAGAACAGAATGGTTTGTCTATTTCTCAGATCTGCATCATTCACTTTTCTTATATACTGGCCGTTAACTGTTTTCTTCTTTTAGCAGACAAGCCAAAGACGCTTATGATTGTAGGGGTTGATTTCGGGACAACCTTCTCAGGTATTGGTCTCCTTCCAACACCTTGATTATTGATGCTTACAATTTCTAGGGTTTGCAACGGCAATGGAAACGTCTTCTTTCGAGGGCTTGAAACTAAACCGGACCTGGCCAGGTGCTGCTGGGCACCAAGACAAGGTCCCATCGCTCCTTGAATATGCTGCCGATAACTCTGGAAAACTGAAGGCTTGGGGATACAAAGCAAAGGCATCTGATCAGACCTTTGCGTGGTTTAAATTGGGGCTGGGCAAGGACCAGAAACCAAATGAAAATGACGACGACCTACTCCATCAAGAAGGAATGGGATCAATCAAATGCCCCGAGGGAATGAAATTCAGTGACCTTGCAACTGATTATCTATGCGAGTTTTACAAGCACATCCTAAAGGCCATTGAAAAGGACAATTTGGACAGCTTCGACAATATTGCATTTCGCTTTGTGCTGGCTGTGCCAGCAGGATGGCCGAATGCGGATTGCGAACGTATCAAATCATGTGCCCTGAAGGCGGGATTCGGCACTCGAATGCAAGACAAAGTTTTGATAATCACTGAGCCAGAAGCTGGTGCTTTGGCTTCCTTCTATTCTTATGAATCCAAATATAAAGGCACGGGCACATTCAAGGTTTGAACCTCCTCCCCCAAGGAAAGTTCATTCAAAAAAACTCGTATTAACTCCATGCAACAAAGCGTGATACGAACGTCATGGTTATCGATATGGGAGGGGGGACTGTGGTATGAACTCAAGATATCGTCATAGCACTCAAAAATAGCAGCTAACATGCCCCGATAGGATCTGATAACTTACACGATCAAAACGCCGAAACACTTTAAAGTCGACGAAGCATGTCCTGGGTCAAGTATGTTTCTGTTGTTTCTTGAACCTGTATTCTTGCCAAACGGGCCCATTCTCCTTGCCATAAGTATGACTGACGCAGAAAAACTCTCTTTAAGGTGCGAAATGCGGGTCAACCACCATTGACAGGCATTTTCTAGAGTTCATGAAAGAAAGGTTCGGAGAAGAATTTACCAAGAAGCCAGCAAAAGAAATTGGGCCTGAGAGTCGCTTTATGAAAGACTTCGAGACTCTGAAGAGAACATTTGATGGCATCACGGACCCCGACCATATCCATTTAAGCATGGACTGGTCAAACAAAGAGGAGTACAATGCCGAAGATGGGCAAGTTTGTCTTACAAGGTAAGCTGACTCTGTGCTAATACAAGAGCTTTTGCTGATTCTTTACAGGGAGGATGTGGAAGGGTTTTTCAAACCCGTCATTGAAAATGTCATTGGACTCATCAAAGAACAAGTCCAGGGCACTAAAGACGAGAACAAACTGCCAATAACAGTATGTGAATTAATCATCATCTTGGAGAGGATTCCAAAACCTAACTAACATGTCGAAGGCAATTATGCTCTGCGGTGGACTTGCCGAGAATGAATACATACGAGAGGAGCTCAAGAAGTTCTGCAAAGACAATCTGCCTGGCGTTAAAGTGGTTGTATCAGAGAATCCATGGGCTGCTATATGCCACGGGGCCGCAATGAGCGGTACAAAGTCTAACAGTATCATCGACAGCCGAAAAGCGCGTCGAAGCTATGGGGCGGTTGAATATGTGCCTTTCGAAGAAGGTGACCATGACGAAAAGACCGCATTTATACATCCAAATGGACAAAAGAAAGCCCAGAAGATGCACTGGCATATCAAGAGAGTAAGACAGCTACTCACCCGAAAAACGACATGATTGCTTATTGACTTCTTTCTGTTAGAACGACAAACTGTCGAGCAAAGGCAATTACCGCTGGCTTAACGATGTCGCCATCCAAATTGGAGGACATTATGGGTACAAAGGCGAGATTGAGGTTTTCCAGAGCGAAAACACATCGCCACCATTATGGAAGACTGATAAGGGTAGCTCCTCCACCTCATATCATAGTTCACCTACTTGTGGATTTACTTACAGAGGATTAGGGGTGGCAAAACTGGGCGTTCTGACTGTTGATTTGTCGGGAATTCCGCCACCGAAGAAGCAAAAGTGCAGCAGCAGCACCAGCTCGGTCCCTAGCTGGGCACAGAAGATAAAGGTTGGACAAAAAATATTGCCACAAACAGGCAGTGTTGAGTTCATTGCTCGTGTTGGCAATAACGGGAATGTTGGTACGGCAACGTTCGCGTATGCGCCTAAGGACGATGATGAGGAAGAAGTAGAAGAGGGCGATGACCGTGATCACTGGAGACATCGTCCATTCATGAACAACACGCCGCCCGGTTATCGTAACGACGACGACGACGATTCCGACGACGATGAAGATTCTTCGGAGGACGACGAGGATGCATAAAGCGTGGATGGCTTACAGTACAACGAACCTCAAACGATTTTTCACAAGTTTCATGTTTCAAATTGGATTTAGGGGGAAAGATATGCGAAATGATCTATTACCAGAATGATATTTGAGCTAGATCGATAGTTGGAAAGGAACAAAGGGAATGCAATTCATTTTGATATTCAATCAAAGAAAAGAAAAATTCCAGGTATTCATACATATGACAAATGATAAGCGAAGCACCAGAACGAATCCGCATAAACGCAGTAGACTACCAAATGCTCCCACGCCAGATCTCCGGCTCCTTTCATTTGCTTATTCCCTCCTCCTATCGCACATGATATACACATAATAAAATATTTTGTTTTGTTTTTTCACATAATACAGTAAACCGAAACTCATTAGACTCCGTTATACCGCGATGACAGAAATTCGCGGTGATGAAATGTGGTTGATATGAAGATGTTGCTGTCGCTGCCGCTGATTGATGCTTGATCGAGAGAGAAAGGCGATAAAAGAAATCGTGGTGATCATGCACGATTATCTGCCAAGTTTTGAAAGTGTTAATACACACACACGAACTCGAGGCTTGCGGTTTGTGAAGCCTCGTGCTATAGAAGTGGAGACGTTTTGGTGATGAAAAAAGGTGAAGAAAAGAAAAAGAGAAAAGAAACCCCCAACGATGAAATGTAACTCCGTGACGCCGCGCTTTGAAGTGAGTAAAAGAGGTGAAGAGAAGAGATGGTGCATGTTTTCCGTTGCTGTTTTCATGGCATGATGGGCCAATTGAATGACTTTCCGTTCACTCGTCATCATCCTCAATATAAGTCGGCCCATTAGAATAGTTGCTTCCATGCCAGGCTTGCCGCCACATGGTAGTGCTTTCTGACTGTATAGGTCCGCCGCCCATGAGTGGAGCAGGAAGCCCTTCACGATCGCGACGCATTCCTTCAAGAACGGCCACAACGCCGCCATGACGGAGTCTTTCGAGGACAACATTCATTCCTTGCTTGCTTTTGAGAATAGCATCTCTGGTACGGGTGACGCCAATCAACTCAATGGTTCGTTGGATACCGGAAGTAGACAGCGATGAAAAGAAACCCTTTTTGGGTGCCTCGTCATCGGCCTCCGAGCCGGAAGAATCAGCCGCTTTCCGCGCGCGGCTGAGCAGCTTCGATTGACCCAAGCGAGAGATGAAAGTGACTGTCGTCCGGACATTCACTTTTTCACCCTCGGCTGGCATCTCGCGCTCATAGAACTGCTTTTCGACGACGCTCAAAATACCCGTCCATTCCATGTTCCGCGATTCGGTTTTCATCCATCCTTCCTTGGCATCGACGACGGTCGTCTCGAGGATATATGACTGACCCGAATTATCGCTTCCGCCAATGCCCTTTGGCAATAGCCTCAATAAAGTTGATGGAATCTTCGACTTCTTTAGGTGCAATCGGGTCGTGTGCAGTCGTTGGGTGTCCGGATCGACATAGCGATTGATAACATCCGAGGTCAAAACATGCTTCGAATAAGGGTTCGGGTAACGTAGGAAATAAGCGAGCGAAACAGCGGGAAAGGAGTAGTCGTAAGTCGAGGCGATTTCAAAGAATTTCATATTGGCATTGATGATGGTTGATTCGTCAGCTGGGCTTTGTCACTGCTGTTGCTGTTATCGCTGCGTTTAGGCGTTCATTGACCGGCAGCGATTCATTACTCCCAAAGTTGTGCAGGAGATATACACAATCGGAGAGTGAGAGATAGAATCCGTTTGATACAGGGTGTCGTATGATGATCTCGATGATAACGTGGTGGTGCTGGATGGCAAAAAAGGGTTCTTGGGCTCGTGCTCTTTTTCTTTGACGGACAATCCTAGACTATCTTCGGACTAGCGCGCAACTCACGTGGGGAACGGCTCCGTGAATCCCTATTGGTCGGCATTTTGATGCCAAGAAACCATCCTCATCTCTGCTTTTGATGCTGACCAGCCTCACCAAAACTTCACAATCGATCATGGTTAGCTCTTATGGGAGTATTCTGGAAAGGCATACAAGGAAGCAGCATGGATATTTCATCCAATGCATCTATTGTACACTTTGGCATGATGAGCCACCGCAAATCCGGAGAACTATTCTCATAGTTTAACTAGACGAAATGTTGCTCCTTTTCTGAAATTTATTGCAATGGAAGGCCATATCAACGCGGAGAAGTTTGGCCACAATGACGAGTTCTTGTGGCTGCCTAATCAGCCAGCAATGCACATTTGCCCTTCCGGTATATCACGGCCATAGCGACGAGTTCCCATGGCTGCCTGATTTAGCCAGCAACACACACCGTTGAGGCGTCGAACTCTCCTCCGGACTTGCTTTTGCATCTCACTTTTTGCAATTCACTCAACTCACATACGCTTCAGATTTGACACCGCAATATATACGGAACCATCAAACATATAAGAGCATTACTATCAAAGCCCACTCAGGAGTCAATTTCCATCGTCAAGATTTAACCCACTACAACTAGCTTTTCGCCAACTCATTGGGGACAGACTTGCAGCATGTCTCTCATGAGTTTGCCAAATGAGCTGCTGCTTCTGATTGCAAAGCAACCCAGGTGTATCGTCACCATCAGTGGCCTTGTATGGTGTAATTCTCGACTGTACAATTTACTTTTCAAGGATTTCCGCGCACATGTCCTGGATAACCACCCTGCTTACATTATACTCGCAGGGGCCGAGGGAAAACAAAGCCACCTGAAAGATCAGGCGTACGCACTCCAGCAATTGTTATTATTGATATCGGAATGGTCTTATAACCGGGCACTGCTGAATCTGTGAGGACTCTGGAGATGGGGGCACTCCTTGAGCCCAAGTCAATCCTAAAACCGCAGTCTTTTGTGAGGCTTACTGATTTAGCCATTACGGGAAATCCAATTAGAGAGATATTGATCCATGGGTTTAATAGATTGGTGGACAAGATTTGGAAATATTGGATGCATCCAACATGTCTATTGCCTGTATCTACAGGCTGCTTTGAAATGGTTAATCCTTATTCGGCACCATTTAAGAAGGATACCTTTGGTCGCGCTGCCATAGCAAGATACCTCATTCGGCATGATGTGGACGTGAGACTTACCACCGAAGATGATATTCAGGAGTTCCGTGGTCGAACCGAACCTTAAGCTTTGGTGGCTTACTAGACCGGAGCTCGTGCAGGACGAGAAGGGGCGATCAAGACATCATACGGACGCATACAACAGCATTGCTATCTTCGAGGTGGTCAACAATGCAGTCATTGGGGCCGCAGTCTGGGGGTTTTTTGAAAGCCTTGTCAAAATGCTTGTAGAGGAACCCAATGACCGAGCTCGTCGAGATATCATCCTGCAAGAGATCGCAAATGTCTCCCACTTTGAGTATGATCGGGTACAAAAGCTTTTTAAACGTTATGTGCAGGCGGCTTCTGGCCTGAAGTACTTCAAACGTATCTCGGGCGTGTATGATAATGGTATTGCACGAGTTGTGATGAAAGTGAAACCGGAGCGCCTCACGAGAGACGATCCTCAGCTTCATTATATACTCCGTCTTTGCCAAAGTGAAACAGATGCATTTAAGGCTGTCACTTGGATCAGCAAATTGGACGAACTCCACCAACGTTTTCCTGCTGAGAGGGAGAAGATGGACAACAGAGTACCGGATGTCTTTGGCGATCTTGTTGTGACTGTCTGCTTTATCCAGTCTCTGTCCAGAGTGTTTCCGTTGCCTCCTTTCCACGCGAAGAAAGGACAGACGTACATTTCGAGGCTGAAGGCTTTAGCCGCCGAGCTTGCTCCCCTCAAGACGGAGATTGACCTGGCGGACTTCGCGGCTCCTATCGACAATCTTAAGGAGCCAGGCATGGCTGAAATGGCTTTGAGTACCTTGGATCAATTCATTATCGAAAGAACTGGCACTCGAATGGGATTCTTGTATCAAGACGTCAATGACGAGTGTCTGTCGAATATCCATCTTCAACTACAAAAGGCAAAAGAACCAAAAGGCGCGGACTCCGTTTCTTCACCGTCATTTAATACGCCAATGCCTGAAGATCGCAGCACAAAAATTCAGATTCAAGAACGAAGACAGAAGGAAAAGACTCGTCCGGTGCATTCTTCCGTGTACAGCATAACAGCAACACAATCACCCCCCCCCCCCCCCCCCCCCCCCCCCCACCCTGCACCTACAACCGAGGAGAGGCCTTCAACATTTAAGGTTAAACATGCAACATACGAGCTCTTCTCATCAATCTTTCCGCAATCAAAGCTACGAGGTTCAATCACCTGGGCAGCTTTCATAACAGCCATGGCAGACTTGAAATTTTCCGTTGTGCCAAAATATGGATCAGTTTTTACGTTTTACCCCCCTGAGGATCTTGGACTAAAGAAGTGCTTCACCATTCATCGACCTCACCAGTCACGAATCGAAGGTTGGGCGGTCGAATATCTTGCAGGTCGGCTAAAGAGAGTTTTTGGATGGGGAGAGGGATCATTCGTGGTGGCATGAACATAAAATACTTCAAATTTTACACCTGCACGGGGGGGGGGTTTTTTTAAGAAATGTTCGATGTATTTTCCAATAATTGGATTTCCTCAAGATGGTCAAATATCTTCATGTGCACACGTGAATGTTTCATACATTGTGTTCTTTACTATGTCATGGCCGCTTAGGTAGGAATAAGTCAAAGAGTTTTAAATGAAATTTTCTGATGATTGTCTCTACATCACATTTGCTTCCGGTCCAGTATAGCAGGAATAAAACCTCTAACGCCATTGCTAAGCAAACATTGTTCCCCATCGACAAGCTCCTCTAATCGAATCACTTGCTCCGTACAGAAGCCCTGGTCCAGAGCATACTGCCTGCTTACGCTAATCATACCGCCACTACTAAGAGGAGGCGTAGCCCATTCGGCTTTGATGCCGTCTCCGTCATGATTGTGATGCCTTCTTCTTCGGAAATACACCGTTGTAATACTCCCTTCCATGACTTCTCCATGGTGATTAACTAGCAAAACCTCCACCGGATCCATTGGCGACCGAATCCCTGCACGTCGCCTCGCCGCATCATAATGGTCACGAGCCGTAGTCTTGTTCGCTGTAAACTGAGATGGCGAAGTCCTTTCAGGATCAACGACCAGCCGCCAGGGAAAAGATGAGTTTAACGATGCCAAATCATTGAAAGATATAATAGGTAGAAGCATGCCCCGAAGAGGCCATGCAGTTGCCGGATTTACATCCACTGTGCAGCGGCCTTCATGGTCCACCACGATCCGTAATCGCCATGCTTTGCTGCGATCAGGTATGAACGTATCCAGTGTCTGTGTGAAATGTTCCAGGGGCTGCTGCAGGAATTCGATTGCATTTTGCCATTGGAAATTGGTAGCGGCCTTTAGAAGGCGGTCTTGGTGGTATCGGAGGAGGTAGTAGGGCGAATCGTGCGGTTCGGGATAGGATTTGGCTGCATGTTGACGAATGGAATTGGGTAAATCGGGGTCGAATCTAAGAGAAGATATTATCGAGAATTGAGGCGCGTCTGGAGCATTCGTAGTCATGCTTTGGAATTCGTGGTGTCAGCATTAAAAAAAAGTTCTTGAGAGTCGGAGATGGTTGACGTTCCCCGCGATGAGACCAAATTGTCCAATCATAACGCGCTAACATTGGGGAGGCTCCACTGACGTCACTCTGGATACATTAGGCTTAGCATTAGGGCTAGGGTTTCACCTGTCAATCTTTACGCTGCTTCTTGCAACAAGAGTAAACAAAGAATAAGAAGAAGCCTTCTGCCCTAGGACTTGTTGCTCCCTCAACTTTTTTTTGTAAACACATGCCGGCGTCGCCGCGAACCATTATGCAAGGCTAGCCTAATATGGACATGATCTGGGGCCCAACAAGTCTTGGCAGCAGCGAATCAACGCCATACGCTCATCACAGAACATCTCATGTGCATGATGAATTCGTTACTTTTGCTAGCCTCGCGGCATTTGCAGTGACCTTGAGCCTTCAGGACTACATGGACGTACTAGTGATTAGTCAAGAGCCTCGGCGGGGATGTCGATGACCTCGCCGCTTCCCATCCTCTCCCCTGCTTGACAGTAGGCATCAGTTTAATTATCCCTGTCGGTGGACATGGCCACCAGGGTGCAGGGTGCACAAAGAACCCTACGATGTATCACATGTCAGGAACGAAAAGTCAAATGTGGTATGTTTTGACTATGTGTTTTTCCCTGGCAAGCTAACTCCCTGGTTGAGATCAGAGACAACCATTTTGTGCAAGATGCGAACGCGGGAGCCGCCAGTGTGGTGGATATAATCGTCCAGTTGTTATAGTCCAGGAGACAGGGCGGCCGAGATCCCTCGAAAAGCCTGTACAATTGACTACATCAAGAAGAAGAAACTCTCGCGAAAACAACACACCACCACTCATTCACAGCCTGCACCCTTCCGAGAATACTAGATTCAAGGATCATTTCCTGTCTCGGTTCGTCTATCAAGGAGCAACCGCTTCAGCGCTCATTAGAGTCCTGGCAAAAAAGGTCGAATACGAAGATGTACCCGAGGGATCGCTGCCACAGCTTTGTGTGAAAGCTATCACGGCGACCTTTTACGGTAAAATCAATAATGATCAAAATAGCTATGTTACTGGACTTTCCGCGCATAATAACGCATTGAATAAACTCCAGCGAGCATTATATCGACCAAATGAGTACCTAAATACAGAAACACTAATGAGTGTTCTGCTCCTATGTATATACGAGAATATTGCTGCCGATGACCACTCTACCTGGCTCAAACACTACAACGGAATCTCAACATTGGTATTTTCACTTACCTCTGTTAAAAATATTGTGTTATTTGACTGATTACCGTAATAGATCGAGAATCGAGGACCACATCTCCATGAATCTGGTATTGAGAAAGAAATTCTCATGGCATGTCGGTACATGATAGTGGGTCTAGCTTGTCGTTCTGCCATTGTGTTCTCTTTCTAAGTCTATATGTAGATTGTTAGTGCTGCAACACACCGACATCCTTGCTTTCTCGCGCAGGACGCGTGGAAGGCTCTCCTGAGGTCACCACAATTTAATCCGCACATGCCGTGGCCTTCGTTACTATACACCTTGGCAGATGTACCGGGTCTGTTTTATGACTTTGATATCTTGAGACTCAGAGGTATTCTCGTCAACAATAATGATGCATTTACCGCACTTCGCTACCGTACAGCAAACACCCTATTAGAACTTTACAAGTGGAAATCCAGCCTGCCCATCACTTCGCTGTCCAACAGTCAAGACACGGATGCTGCGCTCGCTCTCCACCATGGCACACTTCTCAGCATGGAAGAGCTAAGCAGTTTACTGTCCCTTGTTCTGCAGCCACGGATAGCAGCAACATCGTCTCTGACTGAGAGGCTCATGCACTCGGATCTTCTATACCAAGATGGAATAATAAACGATCCCATTCGACGAGCAGAGAGGCATGCTTTGGCAACCGAGATTTACAACTTGGCAAGATCCTCTATTCATGAGACGAACTCATTTCCAGGCGCGTTGTTTTTTATATTGCCTTTATGGATTGCCGCTCATCATACGGATCCATCGCGTGCAGAACATGGCGCTCTCCAGGAGTATATGGATACTGTAATTGCGAAATCACATGGCTTCGGGCTTGGACGGAAGCCTGGTTAATTCTTGAGATGTGACATGTAGTAGATCCTTGGAATATTAAATAAATGCTTCATAATGCAATCGCATTAGAATAGAAATAGAGATGCCATCGTCATATCAAATTCCTTTATCCGTACTCTGATTGGCCAGTCTGAGCAACTTTCCGAGGGAAGCGCAGGCCAATGAGGCCGCCTGCCTTGCCGTGGGACCCACCTGGGGAGTTCCCGGATTCCTTAAGTTTTCAACTCTCCGAGCTGTGTTCTTCTGAACAACCAACTAGCTAACCTATAGTTAGACCTGGCCTTCATCGCTCGCCATTAATAATTGCTTTGGCGCTTTCCTTGACCCATTGTTGTTTCTTTCTTCTTTTTAATAAGAAATTTTAATTGTGTATTTTTTTTTTCCACATCCCCTTTTTCATTGCGTGGTCGCAACGCCCAAAAAAACCCCCGACCCGGAGAAAAATCATTTGTTTGATTCACGAAAAAAAAAACAACAAAAATGTCGAACAGCACATTGCCCCCAGCGCAGCCTACGCAAAATATTGTTCTTGACACTACGTCTCTTCCCGCGTCATCCACCTCGTCAGTATGGGATCGCATCTCAACATGGGTGTCGGAAAATAAAGCTGTCGTCTACACAGTTGCGGGCATCGCCGTGGTCGTGACCGGTGGAACAGTATATTATCTTTCAACCTCTAGCAGCCCGAAAGAACCCGCACAGCCCAGAAAGAGCAAGAACCAAAGACGAAAAGAGAAGAAGAAGGCTGAGGAGGAGAAAAAGGCACAAGAGGCAAAAGCTGCTGCTGAAGGTGAGACAGCGCTCCTAATTTTTATACGGCATTCGGGGGGGTTTAACATATAATAATAGCAGCCAAAGCGGCAACCGTTGAAGAAGTCGATGAACTTCCAGAGGTAGATGAGAACACAGTCGATTCTTTATCGGAAGAGGTACTTCATTCTCGCAATTGGAGACTCATTTTCATGCATTTTCTAACTAACATTTCATTTAGACACGAAAGGCATATGCAGCAAAACTCAAAGCCGCGGGAAACAAGGCGTACGGATCAAAGGATTACAACCGCGCAATTGAATTGTACGGCAAAGCCATATTGTGCAAACCGGACCCTGTTTTCTACTCGAACCGCGCCGCCTGCTACAATGTTCTGTCTGAATGGGAGAAAGTGGTCGAAGACACTAGCGCCGCTCTTGTCATGGACAACGAATACTTGAAGGCCCTCAACCGACGCGCCATCGCTTACGAGCACTTGGAGAAATACGATGACGCTCTTCTCGATTTCACTGCTAGCTGCATCATCGACCAATTCACTAACCGCCAGAGCCGAGAATCCCTCGAGCGCCTTTTGAAGAAGGTTGCGGAGAAGAAGGGTAAGGAGATTATGGAAGCCAAGGGCAAACGTCTCCCCGGTGCCACTTTTGTCGCCAACTACATTCAGAGCTTCCGCCCCAAGGCTCTTCCTGCCGGTCTGGAGTCTGAGGATTTGGAAGAGGAATCTGGCAAGGCATTGTTGCGCAAAGGATACTTGGCGATGGAGAAGAAGACAGGCGAAGGATACGACGAGGCCTGGCATTCTTTCGAGAAAGCGCTTGAGGTGGGAAATCTCGGTGAATATGAGGGAGACGCATTAAATATGCGTGCCACTTTCACCTACCTGCAGGGCAATGCTCTGAGCGCACTCGAAGACCTCAACAAGAGTGTGGCACTCCAGCCATCATTGGTCCAGAGCTACATCAAGCGCGCTAGCTTGCATCTCGAGCTTGGTGGGTTTCACTTTTCTATTGTTTTCGTTTTGAACGTTGTACTAACAATACGTAGGCAACAAGGAAGCCGCCGTCGATGATTTCGAGCTTGCCATTACGCATAACAAGGACGACCCCGATATTTACTACCACCGCGCGCAACTCCACTTCATTCTTGGTGAATTCGCCGAAGCCGCAAAGGATTACCAGAAGTCGATCGACCTTGACCCATCATTTATCTATTCCCACATTCAACTCGGTGTGACACAATACAAACTCGGTTCCGTCGCGTCCGCCATGGCCACATTCAAGCGATCGGTCAAGAAATTCGAGAATGTGCCGGATGTTTACAACTACTATGGCGAGCTGCTCCTCGACCAGCAAGATTTCCAGGGCGCCATTGAGAAGTTTGACAAGGCCATTGAAATGGAGAGCAAGACCAAGCCAACCTCCATTAACGTTTTGCCTCTTATCAACAAGGCCCTCGGTATCTTCCAATGGAAGCAGGATTTCAAGGAGGCCGAGAGCCTGTGCCAGAAGGCTTTGATCAGTGAGTGACTCTTAGATTTAAAATGTTAGTGTGCATCAGTACTGATTCTTCATGATAGTCGACCCTGAGTGTGATATCGCTGTCGGCACCATGGCCCAGCTTCTTCTGCAGCAAGGCAGAGTCGCCGAGGCTCTCAAGTACTTCACCCGAGCCGCCGAGCTGGCCCGCACAGAGGGTGAAGTCATTAACGCTATTTCCTACGCCGAGGCCACCCGCACACAGCTCGAAGTGCAGGAGAAATACCCTCAACTCGCAGCACGTCTACAGACTATGGGTGCTGGCTTCGGCGGCCCACCGGGCTTGTAAAAGCAATGTTTGCACAAATGTCCGACGTTTTTCTTTCTTTCTTTTCTCTCTTCTCCTCAACCCTAGACAGGTTCTCTAACTGGATTTTCTTCGATTACCCTCAAGTCTTGTCGTTGATCTGTTGGAAGATAATGACGCCGTGTTCATCTGGGGTGATATCACCATATCTGGCTGGCCTTTTGTGTTTTAACATTTGTTTTTTACTTTTACTCATCTGATGGATGTCCTGCATGTAATACCTCCCGGTGAGTCACCGTCCATGACTCTCTTTTTTTTCTTTCTTCTTTTTTCTTGGTTCTTGATTTTTTACGCATTGGAGGAACCGTGGCTCTGGCTCCTCCTCTCGATCTTATCATTCAGCTTTGGAATATGGTGAAACCCGGATAGAAGATGGCCTCGAGGGATCGACCGGTAAATATAGTTAGAGAACATCTTTGTTTTTGATTTTCTGTACAATACGCAAATTGAGATTGGTTTTCACATGATTTGATTGCTTAGTTTACTTATCTTTGTTTGAATCACGAGATCCGGATGAACCTTAAAGCGAACGCCGAGTCTCACTCCGATACGCATTTCCATGGATTGGTGAGGCCTTTCCATACATACATGGTCATGATGCTTGTAGATTCGGGGTCTGCCGGTAAATATTACATGCAATATTTTTTCGAGTTATCGCAAGACTCGAGATCTTGTTATTGCTCCATAGATGCTATTTATACGGAGTAACTTGGTTCGGACTCCGCAGTGGAGGATAAATAGCCTGCGGCATAAGGCAGAGCGAGCGAGCTTTATCGCGCAGTGGGTCCTTATCGCATCATATGACAGCATTGCCAGCCTGAAATAGCACCCCCAAGTTACACATCATCACGAGGCTTGTACTAGACTGGCTGGCAGTAAATGCGTACGGTAAATGCCGCGTGGTGACCAAGTAAGGGAGTTAAAAATTCATCGTAGATTTAAAAATTAATCCAAGGAAACACAGTGTAGAACACGAGGTTCTGCAGTGTATCGTCGTCATCGTGAATCCGTCTCCTTCCAGACTTTGAGGGAAGGCACGGAACATCTGACCGTTCGCTCCTTCTAGACAAACGAAAATTAGTGGCCTTGTTGCCTAGCTTAGCCTTTTTCTCCCTTGGTGTTTCACAAGGCAGGAGCAACCCTTTTGCCCAATTACCCAAGGCTCAAGCCCAGCCCATCCCTTCCTTCCTCGGAGTCGGCTCTTATCGGCGACCAGATTGGAAAGCTACGACCCGCCTTGTTATCTCCTCCCTCCTCTTCCTTCCATCAACTACCATCGACAGCATCGATTGTTGGCGACAAAATACATAGTTCATTGCTTCTTTGCCGCTGGGTATCTTTGTTGAACGTCAGGGGCTTCCTTCTTTTTTTTGTCGCTGATCGTGACTCGTCTCCGACCTTACACGTCACCGACCTGAAGCCTGAGGAACCCCGCCTTTCAGACATCCCCGATACAGCCAGCAAACCAGATAGGCGTATCGACTGTATCTGCCTAATCTGAATCTAACCATTTTCCGCCCCCCTCTACGTACCTTATTACAGTCCTCGAGTCGCTTACACTTGCTCATGGACTGAGCCTTTGTCTCCCTCCCTCCCTCCCTCTCTCCTTCTCTTGCTCTCTCGATCGACCAACGGAGTCTTCCTGACGCCATCATTATTGCTCGACTTCCCCCCTGTCAACATAACCGGTGTGCAACTGCAACTCGTCTCATCATCACCGATCACCGGGACCAGGGTGGGGTAGCTCAGCTCTCTCGACCTTTGATCAAAGGAAGCCCTGTCCTGGAATCCTCTCTCTCTCACATCGTCTTCTCTGATACTGCCTGTCAAAATCATCATGGCGTTTGAACAGGGTATGTTGCTGTCCACCTACATTTCAAATTTCTGGCGATCTGGGACACACGAGGCTGACATGTATGATGAAGTCGTCATTACGCTTACTCCCGTCTACTCCCCCGACACGCTTCCCTTCCGATCCCTCACATTCTCTTCTGACAGCGACACCATCCCCATCGGCCGAGCCTCAAAGTCAGAAGTCAAGAACCTCCTCCCAGAACATGACAACGGCTGGTTTAATTCTCGAGTTATGTCTCGAAACCATGCTGTTCTGAGCGTCCGTATGGAGAAAAAGGCAAGCTCTCATCGACATCCTCTTTCAAAATGACGATTTTTGCTGACTTGTGTTCTTTTTTCCAGGCTGTCTATGTCCGCGATCACGGTTCCTTGCATGGGACACAGCTGAACGACATTAAAATAACCCCAAAGGAAAATGTCGTTGTCAACAGTGGCGATGTATTGACGTTTGGTAGTGAGATTTCGCGCGGTGCTGGTGAGTACTCAAACTCGATACTATGTGTTTGGTCCATATCTGACTTTAACGTGTACAGAAACCTTTCGACCCATTGCTGTCCGCCTCGACTGTCAATGGCATGAGTCGAAGGAAGCCGATCCTAAAGATACCTCGAAGCCCGCCCCAAATACGTTCTCTGTGCCTGAAGATGACGATGATGTGGTAGTGATTGCCGAGTCTAGGAAAGTCTCTGGTCAGCAACACACTCCACAAAACCTATCCGACTCATCCGACGTTGATTATGGAAGCGACATGAGCCGGCCTTTGGATTTGACCTCTCCAGTCACCTCACCCGAAGTCAAGACATCCGAGCTACTGAAATATAATACTCTGAAGGAAGTCGGGGAAACTCAACATCAGTCGGAATCTCATCTAGAGTTGCCCAAGTTCGTCTCATCAGAATCCCTTCAAAACGAAGACCTTGATTCCGAAGAGGATGCTTCAGATAGTGATTCGGAGGGCTCCGCAGATGACAATCTGATGGTCCAGCCCTACAGCGACGACGATGACGATTTGGAGTCGGATGAGAGTGAAGATGAGCATGACGAGGCCAACGATTTACCAGAGCAGCAACTTCCCCGCTACAAGGTTCTCAAAGCATCTTATGACCCTAGGCTTGATGAGGAGATGGACTATCCTGATCCACCACCAGAAATGATGATATCCGACCCAGTCCCGTCTTCTGCTCAAAATGACCCAAAGTGTGATGAGGAGCAAGACTTTCCTCCTCCACCGCCAGAATACCTGATATCTGACTCGGAGAATATTCGTGAGCCAGCTTCTAGTCTACAGGAGCAGAAACGCCCGCGCGTCGTTGTTCTCAAACCATTTAATGGCTCTAGACGTGATGAGGAGCAAGACTTTCCTCCTCCTCCACCAGAATTAATGACAACCGACCCAATCTCGTCTTCTGCTCAACCAGTCTTCCCAGCCAATATTCCTAGGCTACCAGTTGGTTGGCCAGAATATCTCGCCCAACGTGTTCCAAGCCCGTCCGACAAGGCAATGGCAAAGCCTATGGCCACGCTTACTCCAAACTACCAGTCCTACGACTATCCATCCAGCTTCGACGTATGGTCTAACAATCACGGTCCTTCTCAACCAGCCTATCAAGATCCTGTCAATTTGGCCAATCCCTATGGTTCCATCACCGCCAATGAATCGTTTCCTTTCGGTCCCCACCGCTCGTCAGGATACCTGCGCCATTTGGCAGGCGACCTTCTAGGGGAAGGACAAGCGCCTATGAGCAACGAGAAGCCATTCGAGAGCATCAGCTTGCGTCCCTCGCGTTCTAATGGCGAAAATTCCGCTGCTAGCAAAGAGGCTGAGAAGGCTACAGAGACCCCAAAGACTCGATTGTCGATTGCAGATATTGTTGAGAAGTCTGCCACAGTCTCTAATGAACGGAAACGAAAGGCGGACACTTTGGATCACACCGTGAACTCATTTTTTGGTGAATCCAAGGAGACCGGTAGTTCTCAGGAGAGTATCCCTGATGCACAACCACGACCTGATCTTGAGGATATTCAACCTTCCGACCTACAGACTCTCGAGGTGGATACCACCAATGAAATCCCGCCTAAGCCGACGGAGGAACATCGCCCCAAACGCGTCAAGACACGAGAAGCTCACAATTTCATGAAGTACGCCACATTTGCTGCCATCGGTGCTGTCGTTGGAAGCATTGGCACTATCGCCGGTCTAGCGTCTCTCCCGGCAGATTTCTTCAATTGATTTATGGCTTGCAACGTGGTTTAGATGATGTTACCAGTGGTTCTCCCTCCCCACAACTCTGTGTTTCTGGCTAGATGAACGGGCCAAACTGAAGAGTGGGCAATGATACCTTTTTTTTCTTTTCCTCATTAATCATTACTATTTATGACGGCGTTAGTTGCCTCGGCGTTTCTCACTCGGTTTCATGGTTATGGTTTTACGGGTGCAGCAGTACGGTGGTGAATGGACATTGGGTTTTGGAAAGTAACAGAAAACCAGACATGGATGATCACGACACGCATTGAATGAATGTCTTGCAGAAGGTTTTCTTTTTTATCAAGGATGATATCTCTTTATTCGCTCTCCCAGATATCGATACCTAGGAGCACGCAGCTAGTTTAATGCTTTATGTTTTCATCAGAAATCTCAATTCTTTTTTTATTATTCTTTTCCTCAGTAGGCACATTCCAGCTATTGTATGACCGTGTAGTTTTTGTTTATTAACATGAATGAAAACCTTCAAAAACATCGTTGGATATGCGAGTCCTCCCCGAAACCAAATGAACCAATTATCCCAACGCCAAGCTCCTCTCATGGCACCCCCCCTAAATCACTCATTTGCAAAATAATGAAAAAGAAAAAAAGATCAAGTTTGGTATCATCGAGTTAATTTCGTCGCTGGATCGTCATGCCATCGCGATGCGTTTGACTGCCTCCTTCTGCTTCTTTTTCCAATCCTGAAAGGCGCGATATATCTCTGGCGATTCCATTTCACGGCGAGTAGCGAGCGCCTTGTCGCGGCTAGTAGGCTGCAAACCGTAATCGAATAGCAATTTGACCGCTTTGGCGTTCATGGTGCGAATTGCTTCTGAGAACCATGTGCTTCCCCCAGGGCACTCATTCTCGAAAGCCACGCCCCTGTCGAGTAAAAGATTCATCAGGGGGAGATCCTCGTCGCCGATGGCTTCGTACAGATCGTTGGCGGTAAATCGCACGTCCACCTCATGTCTAAGCAGATACAATGCAATGGCGCCGCGAGTGGCCTTTTGATAGTCGTTCGATGGCACATGAACCCGTTCAAAGCAGCCAATTTGCACAGGCAAGAGACAGTCTGGGTGCAGCCAAAAGTTCCACATCCAATCGACACAGCTCGAGTGTCCACGAATCAGCATCTCGCGGATTGGGTTGTGCTGATCTGCCAAATCGTTGAGAGTCGCACAAAACTTGGGGTTTAGGACTGCATCGCCGTTGAGCGTGGCTTCGAGGATCCTGAGAGAAGTTTCGTTCATGGCTGGCTGATAGCGATTCGAGGTTGCCCATACTAGATAGGCGCTCAGAGAGTGCAGTGCGTAGAATCCATTGTAGCCAGTGAGCTTGCCATAGGCAGGGTGGTAGTCGACAACGTGCGTGTAAAAGTCCCCAATGAGGAGATTGTAGAGACGCGTGTTGGTCCAGATGAGGCCACTGACAGAGAGGATGCAGCCAGATTGCTCTACGATCTGGAAGATGAGCTCATTTGGGAGTTTCATGAGCGACATCGTGCACGATGCCTGCTGTTGCCATAGGAGTTCGTGAACGATAAAGTGTAGTGAGTGGAGCCTCACACGCATAAGATGTGTGAAGGAGAAGGCGTGAGAGGGGTCAGAGAGAAAGCACGATCTGAGAAGTGCAAGTGTCTCAATGGCTTTGTCCATATCAGCCAGTCACATGGAAGTGTGATTGGTTGCCCATGTCTGTCTTCGTTTGCACTCAGGTGGGCTGCCAGATAAATAAGGCTGCCACAAGAACTCGTCATGATAGTATCACGTGCTTATGACATGATATTATATTAGCACCCTCTCAAGATCTACATTGTTCAGACAAAATCATATTATATCTTGGGAAGCTCTTCAACTATTCTTCCTTGGTATAACGTTCACTGGCATATGCCATAGACACCCTCCCAACATGATGATAAAGAAAAGCGTCTGATGGCAACTACAACATCTTGTGTTCGTAATGATATTATATAGGCGCCCTCTAGCTATCTACATTGTAATATCCAAGACGAACTTGTAAAATATCTTTAGAGGACCTTCAAATATTATTCCTTGGTATTATGATGCGCGATGAGCTGCAAGGATGTGGTAAATATATACCTTCCTACCCTTGAAGCCATCAAGGAGAGTAGTTCTATATCTCTAGAATTAGCTATTTTATTTCATGTGTATTTGCAGTATTATCTCTCAGGACTTACCTAGGGGCATCATTATTAGACCCGCCCTCAATTAGCTTAATGCTGGTGTTGATTGTCTTATCGGGTAATCGTGTCTGCGTGTAGAGTACATGGCAATGGCCATATAGAACTGCTTGTGGGAAGCGAAGGTCTTTATCGGATAGTGGTTGGGTAAATGAGGGCAGGGTCTGGTTCTTAGATTTGTTGTTGCCCTGATTATTCTGAAGCTTGCTACAGAATTTAGCGATTGCTTCTGATGATAAGGAGAGCGTCTGATGGCAACTATCCATCAGTCTAGTAGATTTAGATGTCTCTGTGAGCTAGATTCCGTGTATTCATTCACCTAATAGCTTCTTAACACATGAAGGAATTATCACATGGTGAAACCAGGAGCAAGCAATCTGGGAAGGTGAGCAAAAAGGCTTGCTTCCGAAGCGAAAGACACAGAATATGTTTCATGAGGAGAAAGCTGAGATGTTTAGAACTCTCTAGAAGAAGATTTTCAAGCTTAAATACACAGTAAATCTTCTCTAGAGAAATGGAATGTACCTATAATCGTTTATCTATCTTGATTTCTACTTATTTCCTACCTTCATCCTTCTATAAATCTCACAGAAATTGCGTAGAGAGCCATCTTATTTCTATCAAAAGCCATCACATGACCCCCCCTATCGCCTGCCATGGCCTCGCCGCAAACATCCTGCTCTCAGGAATATTCTTGTTGACGGGAATCCCCGTATATCTCCCTCCAGCCAGCAGCGCGCCCAGCGGTTCCCAATTATGGATAGCGTTAGGGTTTCTTTCCTAGGGTTTATATCATATACAACTTTCAGGGCACCGCCCACTCCCACAATCTTTCTCCTCTACACATCGCTGAGATTTCTCCTATCCTCCTGTCCATGCCAGCTTTTTATGCACGCTTTGGATTCGCCATTTCTTCATGCTATTTCTTTGCAACGAGTATCTCATCTCTCGCAGCGATCACATCTTGAAGACATCGAGTTTTCTGATCCTCGCAAGCTCTGGAAACTGATTTCTTTACCACTTCAACCGCACGGGGCACGCGCAGCTCAGGAAAACAACCTCGTCTTTCCCATTGCTCAAAGCATTAACCAACATTCATATCACAGTTTACGTCTGTCAACAACAACCCTCTATTATTCCATCAATACTAGACCAACATGGCCAGTATTCAGGTAAGTCATCATGATCTTCGACTTAATGCATACAGCCACTGATTTGATATAGAACATCCCAAACAACGCTACGCGCGAGGGAGGGAGTGCGTGCAGAATCCCAGCAACAAGAAGAAAGTCATGTCAGAGCGTCCAAATGAGCTGCCTGCCCATTTGATTAAACTTCTCGAAGACTGGCATCAAAACAACAACGAAAAACCTCCTTGTTACACCCCTCTAGAAGTCTACTTTCTGCACAATCTTGTAATTTTCTCTGCATTCCCTCATCGCCCGTCTCAAATTGGTGCTGTTTTCATCTGGTTTACTCATACGAGGCCTTGGACGCTGCTGGAGCTACTCAAAGTCGATTCCAAGCCCCTCGAGGTTCCCATGTCCCGGTCTGCCACAAACGGAAGGCGGACCTGCCTCTGACGCGCCCTGACGCCCGAAGCGTCCTTGATCAAGTGACTTCCCCGCACCTTCTCTCCTTCTTTGTGATCCTCGTGTCTAAACTTTTCTCTTTGGCTCGCTTTGTATTCACCATTTCTTCTTCATCCTTTTCTCTGCAATGACTATCTCTTTCGACCTCGTCTTTTGTCTTTTCCACGTGGTCCTTTCTCTTGGAGGACATCACATCTGACCACATCTATGTGTATGTTGTCTCATCGTCTGACTATGTGATGACATGCTAACCATCAATCAAACATCAGGAATGTCTGTACCCGGTCCTGCTGTCCCCGCAGTGCCTGCTGTGACTTCTCCCGCCTCCCAACGGGTTCCACAGATTCAGGACTAATTGACTGGTCTCAACCTGCAGTCTAACAGAGCCCACCACCAGACTGGGCCACCCCTCACAACGAGCTTCAGCTTCTCAATTTCATTGACCCAACACATGTGAATTCGGTGGGCGCCACGGGTATGTTTCTGTCTCATCGTCTGACTGTGTGATGAAATGCTAACCATCATCCAAGTAGAACCTGTAGCTGAGGATGTGGCGGCGCCTGCAGCGCTGGTTGTTGTTTGTACTCGACCAAGCGCCAGAACTACGATGCGGCCACCAGATTTGGTCGCAGACTTGGTCGTCTGCACCGCGAGTTGCGCGACCTCGAGAACAATTAGTTTTAGCCGGCCGTGGCAATCGCCACTACACAGACATTCGGGCAGCCTGGGAACTTGTTGAAGGCATGGAGGACATCACGGGTCCAGGACCTGCTACTGTTGACGCCCTTTTGATTGGTCGCAGTGACTGGAATATCCAGATCACTTCGTACGTCGAGGCCACTCTGGATTCGTAGATTCGATATGAGGGACGGTTCTACACAACACGCAGCCAGGTCACCGCCGAAGGATACCAGTTGGAGGTCGATGCAGCGCCTCCCGATCAGCAGCATGCTTCCTCTAGTTTATCCTCTTTCCTTCATTTGTCCTCCAATGCCAAATATCCGCGAGATTGCAATCACGATGGGTACCTAACCGCTGCCTGTTGTATGTTCTCTATCGATATCAAATTCGAAATGCTCTCTAACAGACTAGCCAGGACATCCATTCGACATATATAGAGACTGCCCGTGATGGGGCAATCCTGCCGTATTACCAAACCGTATGAGTTGTAAAATCGGTTGTTTTTCACGCCAATATTTACCAAGTATTGAGGATGACGGCCACATACTCTTCAACTGGGGAGAGTGTTATTGCCGCGTATACGACGAGACTTGTGACAACACTGCATGTGCCTTCCAACTGCTGTCTAAGCACACACCTAATCAATCGCAGGTGTTTTGGGTGATATCGAGGAACTGGCGACCATCAGACTTACCTCGTCTACCAGCATGCTCCCGGCTGGCCAACACTCCAAACCTTGCAGGCAAGGCCCAGAAGCACAATAAAGACAAGAAATAAAAGCAAAAGGAAAAGGAGAGGATCAACAAGCACAAAAACGACAAGGACAGGGAACGCTGCCGCGAGAAAAAGAAGGCAAAGCGAACAGAGAAACCTCGTGATGCCCCTGCCACTGGCCCTCTTGCAGATGCAGATGCTCGGAGTTGACTCCCTCACGTCCACCCAAGGATATTCAGCGTGAAGGCTCGCTACGCTTGTTTCTTTGGCACGTTTTGCATTCGCTGCCTCTTCAGTATTTCTCTGCAACGAGGATCTCATCTCTCGAAGACATCCTTCCCTCCCGTAAGCAGTGGACTGAGGCTCTCTCACGCGAAAAGTACATTATCTCACTCAACGCCTTCTTTGAGAAACATCTTTCCATTACTCTAATCCTCACATTTGCTCATCACAATTTGTTATTTCTTTACTTATCTACTACAAAACATCTGCCCAACAATGTCCTTCCTGAGAATTTTGACCTGGCCGCATACTTGAGCTCAATTCCCCGTGAGGAGCGCGATGTAAGTTTGTCTGTTCATCCATTGTCGACATCTTGTTTTACTAATAATGTATCTAGAAATGGATCAACCAGCAGCGCCTCGCCAGTCTTGAGGAGGAGCTGGATGAGACAAAGAAGGGAAAAAAGGCCAACAAAAAATTCGTCAAGGACTTGGAGCGTAAAGTGGCAGTTATGGAGGAGTAAATGGCCCTCAAACTCAAGGCTATGCAGGAGGAGCATCAGGCGGCCAACCAGACTGGTAGGGACTTGATCGTGAAATGTGCAGAGCTGAAATGCGAAATCAAAGCACTGGAGAAGAAAATGCAGGAGGCAGAGGCAAACTACAGTGTCGTGTCATATGTATTAACACCCTCCTGTATATCATTTTACGTTTATCAACAATTATTATAAACATCTAGAGCCCTCCTCGTAAAATGTTATATCTTCAGGATATGCATTGCAGGAGGGCTTCAAATTATTCTGATTATACTTCTGAATGTTGATAATTAGTTTGGAAGGCCTTCTGCAGGGGTGTTAACATATATGAAACCCCACTGTAGCTCGATTTTTTCCCTCTTCAATTGACACAACAATACCTAGGTATTCTCGGGCGTGTATGATAATGGCATGGCACGGGTTTTGATGAAGGTGAAACCACAGTGCCTCACGGGAGACGACCCTCAGCTTCAATTTGTACTCCGTCTCTGCCAAATTCTGTGCCATGCGAACAACCTACGGGTGACCATTGTGACATTATTATTCTTGCATCTTTGGGCACGTTTCCAATTCTCGATTGAATTGCACTCAAGCAAAGCACATTGGGTTTTGATATTTAAAGCTATGTACATGCTAACGAAATTTCTCCAGTACGAGTAACAAGGAGAAGAGGTTGAGAGGCTCCTACTGACCACTCGTTGTCATCGGAGAAGGTTTCGATGGGTAATCATGAATCGGTTGTTAGGCTGTCAAACTGGTTCCCTTTGTCGGTGGTTACGTTCTAATGGTCGACCTTATAATTGGCTCCGGTTATCTGGATAGTCATCGTCACCGAAGAAAACCCTGACGGGTAACCACGAATCGTCGCAAACCTTGAATCGGTCTTTGAGGTTGTCAAGCTGGTTTACTTCGTCGGCGGTCAAGCTCCAGCCATCAATGTCATAGTTGGCTTCAATGCGAGACTTGCTGACTGATTTGGGGATGACACTCCGGCCCTTTTGGATTCCCCAAACCAGCATGACCTGTTGCGGAGTCTTGCCCTTTTTCTCGGCAATCTGGAGGAGCGTAGAATCCTTATAGAGCGGAGAGTTGGTGGAGCCCAGGCAGCAGTAGCTGGTGGTGTGAATGCCTTTAGAGGTATTATAGGCGACAAGCCTAGGGGAAGGGTTGCCGGGGTGCACCTCTATCTGGTTGACGGCGGGGATGATCTTGGTGGAAGGGTCATTGAGCAGAATCTCGAGGTTTTTGATAGCAAAATTGGAGACACCGATGTTGCGTGCCTTTCCGGTGGCTGGCAACTTTTGCATCTCCTGCCAAGTCTTGATGAAGTTCCAGTCAGGGAGTAGTTTGGAGTCATCTGCGGGATCAAGCGAACAGGGCCAGTGAACGAGATATAGGTCAACATAGTCAACGCCCAGGTTCTTCAGTGACGCTTCGATACCCTTCTCAACGCAGTGGTGCCAGGTATTGTCAAGCTTTGTGGTTAGCCAGATCTGCTCGCGGGGCACGCCAGAGTCGCGAATACCAGCACCGACCTCGGCCTCGTTGCCGTAGGCAAGGGCTGTGTCGATGTGCCGATAACCCTTCAGCAGGGCAATCTTAACAGCCTCGCGGACCTCATTAGGCTTAGACTGCCATGTACCCAGGCCGATGGCAGGGATTTTGGCATTGGTGTTGAGGGTGTATGTCTTTCTGGAGGAGGAAGTTGTTAGGACGTTTCCGCAAACAAGAGAGTCACCAACTTACTGGGTATGCTGCGACATGTTGTAGATGGCTGAAGCGTAAGCAGTATACGACGTAGCCAAACAGCAGAATGTATTATTTTAAATATATTTTCTGATAAGGCATAGCCGGATTCCAGAAGTTACTCTGACGGAAGAGGCAGGTCAATACGATAACCCTAACCCTATATCTTAGTGGCTGAATCGTTGATCCACTCTTCCTCTTAGACCGACATTTAAAGATGAGTCCAAAGCCACTAAATGCTAGAGGCCTAGATTATTATCGGTCCTATGTAAACAGCACCTGATCTTTCCAATAAATAACTAAACATTGCAATTCATCAGAATAGCGCCGTACAGTATCACATTATCGCAGGGGCTGCTGCTCAATAATTCAGCTACATTCTTCAGTTTTCAGCACACACATCTTCCAGAGCACTGCGATAATACGGCCAAAGCGATTCGACACCATGGCCGTTCCACGCGCAAACACCAAAATTGTCGTTGTCGGAGGAGGCGGCACCATGGGTTCTTCCACGGCTCTCCATTTTATTCGCTCCGGATACAATCCTGTCAACATCACCGTATTGGATGTATATCCGATTCCCTCGTCTCAATCTGCCGGCAACGACCTGAACAAGATTATGAGCATCCGCATCCGAAACAAGCCCGATGCGCTGCTATCAGTAGAGGCTCTCGATATGTGGAATAATGATCCATTGTTTAGTCCCTACTTTCATAATACTGGCCTGGTAAGTTGTCGCATATTCATCATGTCAATTTCTATACTAATAATACTCCTTGAGATATCATGTTCCTCTTCGGAGCAGGGCATCGCAGGTCTGCGAGCGTCTCGTCAAAATCTAATCGAGGCAAAGCCCGAGATGGAAAAGACGAATGTATGGCTGGAGAACGAGGCTGAGATTGTGGCCAAAATGCCGGCTTTCACGCGAGAGCAAGTCAAGGTAATCAATCTCACATCCGTCAGACAGAAATTGGCAGAGCAATTCTTACGCAAATCAGGGATGGAAGGGCGTCCACAGTCTGGATGGCGGCTGGCTTGCTGCAGCAAAGGCCATCAATGCTATCGGCGAGTTCCTTCGGGACCAGGGAATCAACTTTCGCTTTGGCCGGTTTGTATGCCCCAAATGCCTCGTTTATTGGGCATCACATGCTGATAGAGAATATCTATATAGCGCTGGGACTTTTGCTCGACCTCTCTTGTCCGAGGATGGAAAGACATGCGTTGGTGTTCAAACAGTAGACGGCACAAATTACTATGCCGACAAGGTGGTTTTGGCTACCGGCGCGTGGAGCCCAACTTTGGTAAATCTCGAGGGCCAATGTGTTTCCAAGGTCAGGACACATAATAGTTCCACAACGGTGGATATTCCTCGCTAATGAGTTGATTTAGGCATGGGTTTTCGCTCACATCCAACTCACGCCCGAAGAAGCTGCCGAGTACAAGAACTCGCCCGTGATCTACGACGGTGAATACGGCTTCTTCTTTGAGCCGAACGAGTAAGTCGCTTACTCCAATGTAACGCCTCAACCGATCCTATATTGACTATATCTTAGGGACAACATCATTAAAGTGTGCGACGAGTTCCCAGGCTTCACTCGCTTTATTCCGCATAAACCATTTGGTTCCAATGTTTCCAAATTAATCTCTGTTCCGCGATCTCACGCTCAGCACCCAACAGACACCTACCCCGACGCTTCTGAAGCAACCATTCGCAAGGCAATCGCCAGATTCCTGCCACGTTTCAAGGATCGACAGCTTCTGAACCGGACCATGTGCTGGTGCACAGATACTGCTGACGCCAATCTATTGATTTGCGAGCACCCCAAGTGGAAGAACTTTATCCTGGCGACAGGAGATAGCGGGTATGTAGGCTATATAATTGGCAATTTCTCAAGCAAGCGCATCATTTCACTGACTATTGCCCAGGCACAGTTTCAAGCTTCTGCCCAATATTGGAAAGCACGTGGTTGAGCTTATTGAAGGAACGATCTGTGATGATCTGGCCTATGCGTGGAGGTGGAGGCCTGGCGGTGATGCGCTGAAATCACGCCGTGCTGCTCCTGCAAAGGATCTGGCAGATATGCCAGGTTGGAAGCATGATCGAACCAGCCGTCTTTAAAGGTGCTACTTCATATCAAACTAACAAGCAGGCATCTCTCAAGAACCTAATCGAGATTGTGATCAATATATGAATAGAAATTACAATGGCCCTAAGAGCAGGCAATTATTGCCCCGGGGCGTAGACCTTTGATATACTATACATTCCTAAGCATTGATTAAATTTTCTGGATGTTTTCAATCAAAGAAATAACTTGTTCGCATGAGAAAAACCTGGAATTATGGTCGACCTAATCGATACTGATCTCCACAAGTCCGAACCAGGATGTAGGAGACTAGAAGTATTTGGAACCTCGTCCGAGGCCCACATATCTTTCAGTTAGTACAGTACTGTTCCAAATACGAGTCAACGGTCTGGGGTATGTCAAGGAAGGTCGACACGATGCACCAATCAGCTTCTGGAAGTTCTTTTGCATAACCGGGGTAGACGCGGCATCTCGATTTATCTCCCATATTTTGGAAGTTCTGTCTTGTCCCTTTTAGATATGGGTTCCCATTCGGCAGTTTTTCCAGCGCCACAAAGTATGCATTGGCACTTGAAATTTTAACGTGATTTCGGTCTTTCGTCCGAGTCAAGAAAGACTGAAAGTGGAGATGGCACCCGGCAGACACTTTACCCTGGAAGTGGTCTCAATCTCTTTAGCGTAAGATTTCTACTTTTCCTGTTCAGGGAAAGCATACTATATTTCACCGGCCTTATCTGTGGCATAGCACTTCCCAATTCTTTTCCGTAGGGGCTAGTCTCTATTCTCTACCCTGCTTCTAGAAGCCAACAAGTACGTGAAAGCCATCTGATTAGTCTATCAAGATTCGTAGATGCACTGTAATGATTCAAACGCTGTCTGCGAATTTAGATTCGTCTTTCGCTATCACTACCTACTGCTAAACGTAAATATAAATCTCCCCCGGACACCCCTGGTCAAACTCGGCTCTTGCGGTATCCCTGATCTAGGTGGTATACTTGAAACCTTCCTGCTTCCAATCAGTAACATCCTGGAAGCTGTCCAAAGGTTCATCGTTCTCCGATGATTCTGCAGGAGTTACAGCCCTTCTGTTCTGCATCACGCAAAGCAGCCAGTATCCCACCATCAAGCCTATACAAACGCAATAGCAAACCAACATAGAGATAACTCCACCAGTATAAGCTGGTGCTTGGCTTGCTCGGAACGTTTGTGGGCCGATGAGGTTTCCCACTGCGTAGCCAATATATAATATAGAGAAAGAAACGGTTTTCTTCGTGTGGCCTGATGTGTTGGCCTGGGCGAGAGATATGCCAACAACGTACGGTCCGAAATAGGTGTAGACCTTTGGAAGAGTCAGTCAAGTCAGATGAATAGAATGATAATACAGTAGGAAGGAGTTGTCGACTTACCAGATAAAGACCAACCATTTGGGCGGCCACCGCTGTACGAGAAACACCGTAGAGGATGGCTGTTCCAATGATGGGTACAACGCATGCAGACATCGTAACCAAGCAACGACGATTACTCCATTTGGCGCCAAGCGTAGAAAAGACAAATGCTGCCAGTGTTGACATTACGCCAGTAGGCATAGAAAGCAATGATGACTGAACGGAGGAGAAACCCAGATTTTGGATGATGATGGCGCTGAATGTTGTGAGGCCTGAACATTGATTAGCTTGTTTCACTGCCTACCAAAGAGATAGAGATACATACCGCCGTTGGGAATATTGATGGCAATGTTGAAAAAGAAGAGGATCCACGTCTTTGGGTCAATGAGTGCTTCAATTGCTTGATCCCATTTCCAGGTCTTGTTCACAATGCCAGTCTTGTTCTCAGCCAGACGTTGCACCCAAAATATTTTTTCTTCCTTTGACAAGAATTTGGCGTTCATAGGGGTATCCGGAAGGAAGATGAAGGCGAAGATAGACCAGGCCATGGAGATTGAACCAACCAAGATGTACAGATATTTCCACTTTGCGAGAGGTGCATCGTCTGGAATCTGTCCAATCAGCCAAGATAAGAAACCGTTGACAATGGAACTGGCCGCAGCAAACACCAAGGCGTTTCTTGGTGGCTGCTCTGCCTTTTTGTACCATCCAGCAATCAACAACGAGATGCCGGGGACAATGATGGCTTCGCAGCATCCCATGAAGAAACGAACGGCCATGAGGCCAGACCAGTTGTGGCAAGCGGGCATCAAAAGGGCCATTACAGACCAACCGATGGAACAGCCGCATAGATATTTGGCTGATGGAAGCTTGTGCAACAGTGCAGACGATGGAAACATGCCCACGAGAGCACCCAGAGACAAAATGGAGCCGAGCCAAGAGTACTGTTGTCCATGAAGGTTGTTATCGGTCTCGAGCCCGTAGATGGCAGCGGTACTGAGAGCAACTTTGTCTACTGCTCCCAATGTAGCGGTCACAAAGAGCTGTCAAGTCAACATGTCAGTCATGTATCAACATTTGAGTCATGGCAGAGCAGCGTTTTGAGACGTGTTGCTTACCATTGGCAACATGATGAAGTCGATTTTGCGTTTCAATCTCTTCTCGGCTTTCGCAGAAAAGTCTGGTGTATCGGCAGCACTCGCAAGGAAGAGTGCTGCCTGATCGATGTCTCTGACATCCCCGTCTTTACTGATCTCGCTGGAGTCAGTGCCCTCCTGGGGCGTCACAGCTTTCTCAACAGCATCCATGTTGACATCTTCGTTACTGATCTCGCTGGCGTCAGTGCCCTCCTGGGGCGTCACAGCTTTCTCAACAGCATCCATGTTGACATCTTCGTTACTGATCTCGCTGGCGTCAGTGCCCTCCTGGGGCGTCACAGCTTTCCCAACAGCATCCATGGTGAAAGAAGGCTCTGTATGGATAATAGAATCTGCCTAAGTTTGAGAAAGAAACCTTTTCCACTGTCGAACTGATCAGGATGGTAAATAATGCCGGCTTCCAGTGAGTGAGCAGCCGTTTTATCTACTTTCCGGCCATGCTTTGGGAGACTCCGAATATCAAGCTAAGCGTTTACCCCATATTAGGCACATTGCACAGTGCTCCATTGATAACACGTCCTGTGGAAAAGTGGTCCTCTCAAAGATTCATAGTCTATCCATTGGAGGAGTCAGATAGACTCCGGGCTTCTTTCTTGATCATTTGGTACGGATGTTCTCCGGGTTTTACTATGGAGTCTCGTAGCATTGATAACTATGCGTCCGAACCGCGTAACGAAAAAGTCAAAAAGGTATGAGTCTCCACTTACTTTGGTGTTTTTCTTCCGGCGTGTTGGAACCATCTCCACAATCGCTGATTAGGGCAGAGACTGTCGCGTGAATCCGGAGATAAGTTTTGACGGAAGAGGATGGTCAACACGACGAGGCCAAGACAACGTATTTAAAGTTAAGCGACACAAGTTATCTACAGTACTGGGCAGGAAGTTTATCAATTAGGATGGTCAACACGACGAAAGTAACATCGGCCTCCGGCGTTTGGGCGTGGAAAAAGTCGTCCGAAATGGAAGGTCACTACGACGAGATCCACAGCGCCATTCTCGCACTAAATTTTTCGAACCATGGTTCACGTAGTCGCAACGGTCCTTAACCTAGAAAGTATCGCGTATCAGTCAGTATTGCCATTTTTGGTATCCGAAGTGTGTAGATGGCTTCGTCGTGTCGACCTTCTGCTCATGGCCAGGAGCATGGTCAATTTCACCTGACATCTGTACAGGGTGTTTGAAAAATTATTTCTTCCATTTTGCATGTATTTATAAAACATCGGTACATCCTTCAAGTCAGAACTAGTCAAGTAGACTTGTCAAGACAGCCGAACATCAAGATGGTGGCATTAGCGCTCCCAAAGCCCATGAGTGGCATCAAAATCGCCATCGATAGAGGCGGCACCTTTACAGATATATGGGCGACAGCACCTGGGTATCCAGATCTTGTATTCAAACTTCTATCTGTTGATCCTGCAAATTACGCCGATGCTCCCACCGAAGGTGAGTGCAGATTCCAGGAGTTTCATACATCGGTTCTATATACTTACTATGTAAAGGAATTCGACGCGTTCTTTCAAAGTATGGGGGCGTTGAAATTCCCAGGAATGTTCCGTTGCCAAAGGATGCAATTGATAGTATTCGCATGGGAACTACCGTTGCAACCAACGCTCTACTTGAACGAAAGGGCAGGAAACATGCCTTTCTCGTGACCAAGGGTTTCAAAGATTTGCTCGAAATCGGGTACCAATCGAGACCCCGACTTTTCGATCTGAATATCTCGAAACCCGAAGTGTTGTATTCGGAGGTGTGCGAAGTGGAAGAGCGTGTCACCATTGAAGGTTTCGACGAAGATGTTGAAGGTCAATTTGGTGCTACCAAGGTAATTCCAGGTATACTCGAGCAGGGTATCAACGGCCAGTTGATTCGAATCTTGCAACCACTGGACGAAAAGTTATTAAGCGACCAGTTGCAAGACATTAGATCCAAAGGCATTGATACCATTGCTATCTGCTTTACTCACTCATATGCATACCCAGCGCATGAAGCCAGAGCCGGACAGCTCGCTTTGGACGCTGGTTTCACTCACGTTTCCCTGTCCTCTGAAGTTGCAGCGAATATGATCAAGATGGTACCGCGAGGAAGCTCAGCAACTGCCGATGCTTATCTGACTCCAGAAATCAAAAAGTATCTGGAGGGATTCCGGCAAGGGTTTGAAGGCGGCCATCTGGATGATGTCAAATGCGAATTCATGCAATCCGACGGAGGACTTGTGAGACATGATCGTTTTACTGGGCTCAAGGGCATTCTCAGTGGACCTGCAGGTATGTTTGATTCGAATTTCGTTTTGGACACTGTACTAACCCATAAATAAGGTGGAGTTGTTGGGTATGCAAGAACCTCATTTGATGAAGCTAACAGAATGGCCGTCATCGGCTTTGATATGGGAGGCACGAGCACAGACGTTTCACGATATGGCGGTGCCTTTGAGCACGTCTTTGAAACAACTACTGCTGGTGTAACTATACAAAGCCCACAACTCGATATCAATACTGTTGCAGCCGGTGGTGGGTCTATCCTGGCTTGGAGGAATGGGCTGTTCACTGTTGGGCCTGAAAGTGCTTCCTCCCATCCGGGACCTGCCTGCTACAGAAAGGGAGGACCCCTGACGGTGACCGATGCAAATCTCTTCCTCGGAAGACTGGTCCCCAAAGCATTCCCAAACATTTTTGGTCCCAACGAAAACGAGCCTCTGGATGAGGTGGTTGTGCGTAAGAAGTTCCTTGAAATCACAGCCGGCATAAACGCGGAAACGGGCGGCTCTCTTACACCTGAAGAGATTGCCTGCGGATTCATTGACGTCGCCAACGAGGCCATGTGCAGGCCAATTCGCGCTCTAACAGAGGCAAAAGGTCACGCAATTTGTTTGTTACCCTTCCATAACCAGATCCGAAGTAGTGGGATGATAATGCTAACTCTTCTTAGCAAATCACCACCTGAGTGTCTTCGGAGGTGCTGGTGGACAACATGCCTGCGAGATTGCCGCCACATTAGGTATTCAAACTATCATCATCCACAAATACTCAAGTATCCTCTCGGCATACGGTATGGCGCTAGCAGATGTTGTCCAAGAAGCCCAGAGACCACACAGCCAGATCTATAATACCGAAACCCGCGAAGCAGTATCAGGCGTTTTTGATTCCCTCAAAAAGCAAGTTCAAACTGGTATTGTTGCGCAAGGCATAACCGAGGACAAGATCCAGTACGAGTATTATCTTAATATGAGATACCAAGGCACAGAAACAGCAATGATGATTATGGAGTCTGAAACGTCTGACTTCAAGAGCGAGCTCTTGAAGAGACATCTTCAGGAGTTCAACTTTGTCTTCCCTGAGGATCGGCAAATTTTGATTGATGACGTTCGTGTTCGTGCTATCGGTAAAAGCAAGGAAACGATGAACGGGAATGCACAGATCTCTCAGGAAATGAAGAGCCTGACCTTTACGGAGCCCAAGCAAAAGCCCGACAGCACAGTAAGTTGAAGAGCACACTATTCTTTAACGCAAAGCAGAACCTAACAACTTGCAGAAAACTGTCTATTTCAAGACTCAGAAAGCAACAGAGACTCCAGTCTATTCCCTCCACACACTACCACCAGGCACACTTCTAAAGGGTCCAGCTGTCATCATTGACGCCACACAGACATTGGTGGTCGTACCAGACGCCCAGGCAAAGATTCTAGATTCGCATGTCGTGATCAATCTTTTGTCAACAACAAAACAGGAGATCTCTGACCAAGTTGTGGATCCAGCTACTTTGAGTATCTTCGGCCACCGCTTCATGAGTATCGCAGAGCAGATGGGCCGAGCCCTCCAAAATACTTCCGTATCATTGAACATCAAGGAGCGTCTCGATTTCTCCTGTGCAATTTTTGGACCGGATGGTAAGCAACGACCTGTTCCATAAGTAGATCAAGAAAGAATACTAATCGAATACAGCCGGCCTTGTGGCAAATGCACCGCATGTTCCTGTCCATCTCGGATCAATGAGTTATGCTGTCAGGTATCAGCATGAATTGCTTCGAGGAAAGCTTACTCCCGGAGACGTACTTGTTTCGAATCATCCCGAGGCCGGTGGTACGCACTTGCCAGATATCACTGTGATCACCCCTGTGTTCGACTCCCAGGGCAAAGATGTCGCTTTTTACGTGGCATCACGCGGACATCACACAGACATTGGTGGTCTCGGTGGTACCTCCATGCCGCCAAACTCGACTGAGCTCTGGCAGGAAGGCGCAGCAATCAAGTCCTTCAAACTGATCCACAATGGTCACTTTGACGAGGAAGGTATTACTAAAATTCTGCTACAGCCAGGAGAGCACCCGGGTTGCAACGGAAGTCGTCGTCTCAACGATAATCTGTCAGATCTCAAAGCACAGGTTGCTGCAAACAATAAAGGCCTCAGTCTTGTTCAAGCTTTGATGGAAGAATACTCTCAAGAAGTTGTCCAACTCTACATGGCGGCCATTCAACAGAATGCCGAGCTTGCAGTTAGAAGCTTTTTAAAGGATACACTGCAAGAACGAGGTCCAGTGCTGTTTGCTGAAGATGGCATGGACAATGGATCATTTGTCAAATTAAAGGTCACCATTCAAGAAGACGGCAGTGCAACTTTTGATTTCACTGGTACATCTTGCGAAATGTATGGAAATATGAATGCCCCTCCAGCCATCACGCACTCGGCGCTACTCTACTGCATGCGACTGCTGATTGGAACTGATATTCCCATGAATCAAGGATGTCTGGCACCCGCCCAAGTCATCTTGCCCCAGGGATCATTCTTGAATCCTTCAGCGGGACCAGCTGTTTGTGCAGGTAATACCCAAACATCACAACGTGTCTGCGACGTGATCATGAAGGCATTCAAAGTTGCAGGTGCAAGCCAGGGCTGTATGAATTGTCTCGGATTCTTTGGTGAAGGCGGAAAAGACGCCCACGGTAATCCTCTCCCCGGGCATGCATATGCATTTGGAGAGACCATCTGTGGAGGATCTGGAGCCACCGCAGTGGCCAACGGTGCCAGCGCTGTCCATACCCACATGACAAACACCAGAATCACAGACCCGGAAAGTCTCGAGAAGAGATACCCTGTTATTCTTCGAGAATTCTCTATCCGACCGTCTAGTGGAGGCAACGGTATGCACAAAGGTGGAAATGGTGTGGTCCGAGACATTGAATGCAGAGCGCCTCTCAAGTTTAGTGTCATCACCGAGCGAAGAATCACATCTCCATATGGTATGTGTGGAGGTGAGGATGGCAGTCGAGGAGCAAACTACTGGGTCAAGAAGAACCCCGATGGATCCGAGAGATGGATCAATCTGGGCCCGAAGAACATGGTTGCCATGTCTACTGGCGACCGTTGTATCATCCAGACTCCAGGAGGTGGTGGCTATGGACAAATTGGAGATGTTGCTAATGGCGATGGAATCATGAAAACGCCTATTCAATATCCACGGGCCGCGGGAAGCGTTGCTGCGTATGCAACCACGCAAGCAGAAGCTTCTTGAGGTAGACTGTCCATTTCTAAATGCCCGAGACATCTATCTGATGTAGGTCGTGATGAGAATGGAGTTGAACAAGATATCACAATGTAATGAGAAAATGCGGATGCTTGGGTCGAGTTTGGTGTATGTAGGGTAATCTTTAAAGCGGCATCTCATGCTGTATCTTTTAACTATTCAATATTTAAAACCACTGATGAATTGCAATATGAAGTGTTTTCTTTTTTCATGATTCTCGAGAAATTCCTTGAAACCATCTCCATGACCGGATCTCGGGCTTCTCACCGCGACTCGGTTTCAATCGTTAGTGTTTCATATCAAAAGTGAGTAGACCCACAATCATATATTTGCCTATGATTGGCCCAGAATTTGGGCTAAGAATTAGTTCAGCGTAGTTACTAGTCATCTCAACTGAGATAAGTTTAATTGGGTGGCTTAGATACCAATCGTGTGGCGAAATTCGCTACGGGGGTTCCCTAGCCTGACCGGGAGGGATCGTTAACATCCTCTCAGAACGATAACGTTTCTTAAAGAGCAAAACGCCTAATCATTGCAACCAGTACTTAATAATCATTTTCCAACGTCTGTGATCGATGCCACGAAGAAGGAACCACACTATCCCGAAGAAAAGAACTGGCTGTTTTACGTGTAAGAGTAGGTAACCCACTTCCAATAATTATGGGCCCGAGGATTGATGGCCTGGTAGAAGCGCACGTTCGGTGTCCTGAGGAGCGACCAGTATGCAGTCGCTGTCAGCGGCTCGGCTTAGATTGTTCATATGGCTTGAAACTTTTGTGGGAAGAAGATGCCTTGGATCGAAATATTGTACATGGTCGAGCCGGTAGGTTTCAGGCCGGTCACTCGTCAGTCACGATTATCACTAACCACCGTCCAAAGGACTCTGGTCACGTTCAGGCAACAAACCCATATCAAAATACCATCACTCACAGCCCGAGCCTCAGATGTCCCAGGGCATAACCAGAAAGGACGGGTCTGAAGAGTATATATTCCTTAATTTTTCCGTTGTGGACTTTGAGAGCGGAGCGCTTCCACCAATTCTCGACTGCAGCAATGTAGATCAGATTAAAGAGTCAAACAATCCCATTGACGATAGAGATATCACAGAGAGTGAAGAAGAACATAATTCTGATACCAGCACGGCACTCCAGCTATTTTCCGGAATTTCACACTCCATCTACCAAGGCACCCATTCTCATTTACTCGATTATTATATCAATGAACTTTGTCCAAAATGCTCACTCAGCACGACATACAACCCTTATCTCCATATTCTTCTTCCGATTGCTTATGAGTTTGCACCTCTGCGCAATGCTCTGCTGGCTGCTGCCGCTAATCAGTTGAGGTTGCAGCATGATGATCGGTTTGAAACCTACGCCTTGAACCTGAAATCCGCTGCAATCAATAGACTGAGACATCATCTATCGCTGGAAGGGATGGATTGGAAAAGCCTGGCGACGACATTGATGTTTTGTTTTTTTGATGTGAGATCCTTCCTATCCCTCTAAGCTTAAAGCCAACATTTCTGCTTACTGCGGCTCCAGATATCTGATGGATGTGCTCCTTCCTGGATAACACATCTAAATATTGGATTACACATGTTGAAGCAACTTCAAGTTACCACTTTGAGTGAGGCCGACCTTAAAGCTTTTTGTCAAATATATTTTGTGGCGCACGACGTTATGGGCCGAACCGCATGGGACGCAGAGACGACTATTGGCGGCTATCACTGGGCTTGTGACAATCCTGCAGAGGTATGTCCGGCTTTCTGACTATGGGACCAGTCTGATAGATGAAACCAATACTGACATTTCATAGATTGACGCTTTGATGGGATGCTCTCGTGAACTATTATCAATAATCAGTCAAATCTCGTCTCTTGCTGCACAATTCCGAAGCAATGTTGATCAAGACTCGACGTCACTCCTGGCCATTCGGGGAGATCTAGTTGAACGTCTACGTCAACTTGAACAATACTCCCCGGTAGGTACACAGGACTCGGCGCACCTTCTGCAGGTTGCAGAGGCCAAAAGACTTGCAGCCATGTTGTATTTGGACGAACGAATGCCAGTCCCAGAACAACAGCCATCTTCTACCCCAAATCTACGTAGTATGGGGAGGAAACGTCTCATTGGCTCTATCATCGACACCCTACGCGCGTTGCCCGCCACCAGCGCTGCATGCCTGTGGCCTTTGTTCATTCTCGGAAATTCACAGCTCGAGAACGAAGATCATCGCCATTTCGTGCTTGGTAGACTGGCCCAGCTTGAAAGGTCTCGGAGACTTGGCAATATCTACCACGCCAGACGCTTAGTGGAGAGAAAGATAATTGCGAGAACAGTGTCACCTATTGAGCCTCAGCGTTTGTGGCATATCCCACGGGGAGTTCTGAGGAATGAGAACGAAAGATGGGTTAGCCTTGCTTGAAGTTTGGACTTGTCCTAACGCATTGATTGCGGCGAACACATGCATGTGTATATATTTACTACGGGGTTTTCTTACTAGACAGACTACTCTACAAATTGGACGATACTGGATCTTTAAATCAAAGCATATCAATGGAATATTGACCATAACAGGCTATAGCTTAACAATAACTAGCCGCAAAGCAAGACTTATCTCACTGACTACCCATAATTACCAGATACCACATATTTGCGAGTATGTAGGGAGTAGTTTTGTAACATCCTACTACCCGATTCGCTGCCAGCGTGAAAGCCCTATTTGCAAAATGTCAATCCCCCGATGACTGAGGCCCTCACATATATATCAATTTCAGACTTCAGCACAACTAGCCCATCTTGGCAAGGAGAGCCTTCTTGCTTCAGGGGTATTGTAACAGATGTGGATGCCATCAACAACCGAACGGACAGAATAGATAACCTTTCCCAACGCCACGTCAGAAAGCTAGGAGAAATCGATGAAGAAAAAGGGGAGAAATGAAACCAAGTTACGTAAAGACGTCCGGGATTTGATTGCTTGCTTACCCTCAACAAGGTGTTATGGAATGGTTTGACCTGCCACCTCTCCTCCTCAACTGAGCATTGGACAGTTGAATCCGGAGGCGCTTAAGCTCTTCATCTTTGTCTCTGAGCTCTTTTCTCAATGTCATTGACTGATCTTATTCAGACTGGGATTATGATAACGAGGGCTGGGAAGGGCGGGCTTCCACTAGATTAGTTAGTTTTCAATGCTATTGAAGATTCAACAGTTACAACAGTCGAACTTTACATTGTCTGCTCTTATTCTTTGACATACTGCGACATATACTATAGGCACCTCCCTGAATGCACATTATAATATCCAGAGCAAAATTATATTACATCTTCGGAAGTCCTTCTGACATTCTTCCTTGATCCGGGTAGGGATATGCCATGGAGGCCCTCCCAGGGTGACGATAAAGAAAAACATCTAATAGCAACTATTCATGATATCAATATGATAACTTTTTGAATCTCTATAAGCAGACATTAATATATGCAGCTAATCATCTCTTAAAAGATGAAGCAATTATCAAATGGTGAAATCACAAGCAAACACTCTGGGAAGCTGTCGAGAGAAAGGAACTCAATCTGTCTAACCCTAACGCTAATCCCAATGGGGATCCAGCCAACATGGTACTGCTGCCTACAGCCTAACCTGGACGCCATCATGACTATCTCTTTCGTACCTCTTTCTTCTTGCAACGAAAGAGGACATCATGGACATCCAAGAAGCGCTACCCCAGCGTAGACCTGATTTCATCGTTGGATCAGATGATGTTCACTGTCTCTTGGGCTTTGCGGCACAAGCTTGGTATGTATCGCGGGGTTACTTCGTGCAAGAAGAACAAACAGAGTTGTCAGACAGACAAGAGCCGCGAAACTACGCGACCAAAAAGCCATGGAGACAGGCAGACTGCCTTGACTCTTTAGCAAATCTATGCGTGATTTTATTGGTTGAGAAGGCCATATGCTGCCATGACCTGAGTCTGGATGACCTGCCGCAACTCTTCTGACAGGATATGCTCTTCTTCAATAGGATGTCTGCGGGGTAATTATGGCAAACCTTTTAATAGCAAGACATGCATGCATTGTGAACAAATGGAAGTACAGCACGAAATGGTAAAACTGAAGGCCTTATTAATTTGCTACGGGAGTTTTACCCCCGCAAATCGTACAACGTGGCTCGGCCCGCCCCGACTCCAACCTTCTATAAATAGAGGCGGGGAACTGGAACCTGAATAGGTGCATTTTCGGGGTAAGGTTTCCAGTTACTTGTACGGGAAATAATTTGTGATATTATTGGTTGAGAAAGTCATATGCTGCCAGGACCAGAATCTGTGTGACCTGCTGCAACTCTTCTAACAGGATATACTCGTCTTGAGCACCCATACCAAATGGTGTACAACCCACAACAACGTTGAGAATACCAACAAGACGAAATATCCTGGTAGCCGACGCGCCGACTCTCATATTCACCATCGCATCTAGCCCTACCGGCTTTAGAGCCTCTTTAGAAGCCCGTAACGCCGGTTGAACAATTTTTTTCCAATGGCGAGGTCCAAGTTGGTTCGTACCTTTGTAATGCTGTCCAGCTAATACCCTCCATGGGACCAAGATGATCTTCTAGATGTGCCTCGACCAGCGCAACAGAGACTTCAATTGGCATAATTTCGCGCTGGCTTCACTCGGAACAAAGTTGGGCGAGACACCGCTATTGATGACCCCTACATTGAATATAATATTCTGCAGGGTCTGGGATTATTCTTTGTGTTGATTTTCTGAATCAATCTAGCAACTTCTACATAAAGAATTGGCCACGTGTGATTACGTGGCATTGGACAAAGGGAATTGATAGATATGGAATGTACTAGAAGGGGGATTTCCTAGTCAAATAGGAGACAAAATATCCCACTGTTGCATTTATCTAGCTAGGCAGGCCTGAAGGGCCTAGTTCTCAATACATTTTGAATTTTCTACACTTTTCTCAAGATTGCTTCTGAGATTTTTGTGGCCGCCGCAGTGGCCTCTGTGACCTCCAGGGGCGACTCAACTACCAGCTGCTCGACAAGTTGTGCAGCATCAAGCGCCAAGCGTAATCGATAAATTGCATTGATGCCTTTGTGGATATGTGTACTGTGACCTTTCACACCTTCAGCTTTGTTCTCAATTCAATAGCTACCATTTCCTTTAAAGTGGACAACTTTCGGTGACCCAACATCAGCATCACAGCATCACCACCCTTGACCAAATCAACATTATCAAGAAGCCAGTTTGAACCAAGGACTCCGCCACTTTCCTCATCATCTGCGAGCCTGACGGCGATATCTCCAGACTATAGCCCACAATTCTCTGCCAAACCTCCAGCCGCAATTATAATGGCGACGACACCACCTCGATCGTACGCCCATCCTTGGTAGCTCACTGAGAGGAGGGCTACAATGTCTCTATCACAAGGAGAGACTCCATATACCCTATCTTCTGCGTTGAACCTATTCTTTTCATTTTATAAATGACGGGAATTCCCTGCCACCGCTGTCTGTAGGCAGTTGTCGGACTAGCCTTAGGGCAAGGAGCTAGGTTAAGATATATCTGCGTTGTTCTCACAACATTGACCTTCTCTCTTTGTTGACGGTTTCTTTGATCGCTTGCTCTTCAGTAAACAGTGACACTATCGTGCAGCTCTCTGTCATTCACCATTCATATTCACCAGTTCTATTCTAACACTCATTTCAACCAAACATTGACGACACCAGTTGATACTGAGAATAGCACGACAAATAACATGCCTCAGTACTATGACTATGATTATGTTACACCGGAGGCTCAAAGCCCATGATTGCCCTGGGTGGAACACTGGGCAGTCCACTTCTCATCACCATAGGCACTGCGTTGGCAAAAGGGGGTCCAGCAGCTCCCTTGATTACTTACTGCATTATTGGCATGGTTGTTGCCTTAGTTTTGTCTGCAATGGGGGAGGTAGCTACTTGGAAGCCCATTGCAAGTGGCTTCGCTGGTTATGCTGCCACATATGTCGATCCTGCTCTTGGGTTTGCTCTTGGATATTGGTGAACCAGTCTACTTTTTTGCCTTTTGACTATGTGATCTTTTCTCTAACTAACTCCCTTTTCTATAGCTATTGGTTCAAATACCTGTTAATCGTCCCAACACAGCTGACAGGTATTGCCCTTGTGCTGGAATATTGGGTCCCCAGAGAGCGAGTCAATCCTGCAGTATGGATTGCCATCTTCCTCCTCGTGATTGTCGTCATCAACCTCTTTAGTATTGAGTGCTTTGGCGAACTGGAGTTCTGGATGAGTAGCATCAAAGTTGTCATCGTACTTGGCATTATGATTCTCTGCATCATTCTCGCGAGTGAAGGAGGTCCGAATCACGATCCAACGGGTTTCCGTTACTGGTCTAACCGGGTGCATTCAATCATCTGATCACAAGTAAGTTGAGCTTCTCTGAATGGTATCAGATGGTTAAATTCTAACTAATGGTTGAGTGTAGCCGGGACCAAAGGCCAATTCTATGCTACTGTGCAAGTCCTTGTTCCTGCAACTTACGCTTTTCTTGGGACTAAGCTTATCTGCGTGACGTCTGATCCACGTCGAAGTATTCCCAAGGCTACTCGACTCACATTTTTTAGAATTGTGCTCTTCTATGTAAGGCTGCCAGAATCTCTCCTTGAGGTTCTTTTATCAACTGCTAATGCTCAGAAAATCTAGGTTATATTGGTTTTCCTCCTCGTCCGTGTCGTCCCTTATAACTCGCCACTCCTCAAAACTGCAAACTCGAGCGCGGAGTCCGCAAGCTCTTCTCCCTTCGTGGTGGCCATTCAAATTGTTGGCGTCAAGGTTCTTCCCGGCATTCTCAACGCCTGCATCTTGATATTTGTCTGTTCTGCTGCCAATAGCGATTTATACGCCAGCGCCCGCACCATCTACGGATTGGCAGCAGAAGGGCAGGCACCGCACTTCCTTTCCTATACCAACAGCGCCGGAATTCCCGTATTCTCCGTCTTGCTATGTGCGACAGTGGCATGTATCGGATTCCTCAACGTGTCCAAAAGCTCAGTGATTGTTTTCAATTACCTAACCAACCTCGTCACCACCTTTGGCATGCTAGCTTGGCTATCCTTACTGGTCATTCATGTCTTTTTCGATCAGGCCCGTATAGAGTGTATACCAGTCTCGGAGCTGCGCTTCAAAGCCCCATTCGGTATCTAGGGCTCATTAGTGGGCATCTTTGTAGTTACGATACTTATACTAGTGAAGAACTTCACAGTCTTTGTGCACTCGCATGCAGTGGGTGGCAGCTATGGGGATTTTGACTATATCAACTTTATCACAGGCTACCTAGGTATCCCGATATTCTTGATCATGTTTTGTGCGTACAAGTTCACCTGCAAGACTTCTTTGAGGAGACCTGAATCTATGGACTTGTTCTCTGGGAAGCAAGAAGTGGATGATGAGGAGAGAGAGTTCATGCATCTGAGGATATTGGAACTAGAGACTGGCATGCATGGAAAGGGACAGTGGTACAAATTTGTTGGGTGGCTTTTCTAAGAATGGGCATTATTTCCCAGCGTCTTTAGACCTTCAGTCACCTCCTAAGGCATGAAGTGGTCGTCAATATAAAGCTGGTGGCTCCGATTTCACTGTAGATCGCCTTCTCTTGAATGGATTAGGCCAAGCCTAATATATGCAATCGACTTGTAGATGTCAAGTAGGATGTTAGTAGAGGATCCGATGGCTCTTTAGAGGTCAGAGGCCACATTCTCCTCCCGGGGTGTATATGAAGAAGAACGTGTTGCAATGCTGACCATGCAGTTGGTGGTGGATAGGGGTTGCCTAAAGGCTAAGGCCCACCGCGGGCTAGAGCGGATCAGCGTGTTTGCAAATATGTGGGCTGATCAATTCGACAGGTACACCAGCTTGAATCTAAAATAATTCACGATAATTTCTTGCAATTAACAATTATTTTTTCTTCTTTCTTTCATCGCAACATATCATTCGTCCAAGCATGAGATTCTAAACGAGGCTAGGTCGTACAAAGAATCCTAACCTTCCGGCCGGCATCATGGATCTGCAGACTTTCGTGGATCCAAACCTTCCTGCAGCCGACTTGATCGTCCTCAAGAATCTACACCACGACATTGCCAATTCCCAGGACCGCAATGACTCTGAAAACAGTTCACTACGAAAAAGGAATACTAAGGAACAGCACGATGAAGAACAAGACAACGATGAAGACTCGCAACGGGCCATCTCCGAAATCGAAGCCCTCAACGATCCCTCCAATCCCTCCTTCGAGCCCACCGTCCTCGTGTCCTTCGACATGGCGCATTTACGCGCAAAGCTGCCTCCATTCATATACAAAAACTTCCTGCTACCCTACATCTCCATCGCCAAGAAGATCGTCCGCGTCGACACCGACGTCGTGATGCTAACACACCTATTCCTCTACTTCACCACCTCCGTGCCCTCCGCAATCCTGCTCTACCGCCACTTCACCTACCTCCACGGCATCCTCCATTGGATAATGCAAAGCTACTACGTGGGCACCTACACGCTCATGATGCACCAACACATCCATATGGGCGGCATCCTCTCCAAATTCAACCCACTCATCCACGCCTTCGACGTCCTGTTCCCCTACATCACAAACCCGCTGATGGGGCATACCTGGAACTCGTACTACTACCACCACATCAAGCACCACCACGTCGAGGGCAACGGGCCGGATGATTTGTCGAGTACAATTCGTTATCAGCGAGACTCTGTGCCTGATTTCTTGCACTATGTGCTCCGGTTCATGTTCTTTATTTGGATTGAGCTGCCATTGTACTTTTTTCGGACGGGGAAGTATATGCTTGGATTAAAGGCGGCGTTTTGGGAAGTGGGCAATTATATTGTGCTTGCGGTGCTGTACAAATATGTCAATGCGAGAGCTACAACGTTTGTCTTCTTGTTGCCGCTTTCCATGCTCAGAATTGGCCTTATGGTGGGCAATTGGGGGCAGCATGCTCTTGTAGATGAGGAGGACCCGGCGTCTGATCTGCGGAGCAGCATTACGCTTATCGACGTTGCTGTACGTTTCCCTTTCCTTTATTCTTTTATGACTTATATATACTGACTAATAATACAGTCCAACCGCTTCTGCTTCAACGACGGCTACCACACCTCGCACCACCTCAACCCGCGCCGCCACTGGCGCGACCACCCGGCCGCCTTCCTGCGCGCAAAGGGCAAATACCAGACCGAGCGCGCCCTGGTCTTCAAAAACATAGACTATATCATGATGACCATCAAACTCCTGCAAAAGGATTACCTCTACCTCGCCAAATGCCTGGTTCCGATTGGAGAGCAGCAGATACAAATGTCGTTAGAAGAAAGAGCGGAGATGTTGCGGACAAAGACGAAGAAGTTTTCGGAGGAGGCTGTTAGGGCTAAGTTTGGGTTGTAAATAGGTTTTGCTAGTTGGCTGACAGCTAGCTAACTGGCATGTTGTTTTGATGTGCAGGGTCAACGGCTTTTTATTGAGTATATAATATACCACCGTTGCTACACCATATATTAGGGATATAGAAGTACATAGATAATGATTATCGATAATTGATAATGTTCTGTCGATCCCTCCTGACTTAGATAGGTAGAAGCCATGAGGCATTGATATACGTAAATAAAAAAGGGCATCTATTGAATATATTATACATCCACCCCCAACATTCAATGCCCTCCCTACCAAGAAAACCTAGATAAACTATAATTGAAGTGTAGAAGTATTGAAGGAATTTTCTTCCGCTGACACCGACACTGACAAGGACAAAACAGAACGCTTAACTCTCTTTTCCCAGCCTCGCCAACGCATCTATTAAAAAGTCAGAAGCATTCATCAACTCCGTGCTGCCATATACGACTCTTCTCCTATGGCTTCCTGGCGCTGCAGACGCGGTAGTAGCAGCGCCACCGGCGCCGCCAGCACCAGCCTGTTCGCTGGTGCGAGTAATCCAGTCTTGAAGATTGCCGTATTCTTCCATACTGCCACCGCCAACGGTGAACACGATGGCTTCGTTGAAAGCCTGGCGGCGTTGACCGAAACTGGCATTAATGCCTGGTGTAGATCCAGGACCGCCGGTGGGTTGCTGGCGAGCGGCAGAGGATGTGGGCATGGCGCCTCGCGCATTGGCGCTGCGAGGATCGAAGTAAAGGTAGTTTTCTGTCTTGGCAATTGCCGAGCTCGATGCTGCCTGGGGGTCCATAATGGATTCCGTGATTTTCGTGAGCGTGAGGTCCTTGTTGACTGGAAGGAAATTCTTCACGCCGGAAATGAGCGAGTCAAAGTTGGCACCGAGGGCGCCCGATGTGATGCGGTCTGTCAGTCTGTTGGAAAGCGAAGAGAATCCCTTGAATAAATCAGACGACTGTTGCTGTGGGGAAACCGTCGAGCTCGTCATCATGGTCATTCGAGTGATCTCTCGAACGCGCTTGACGTATGCAATAGAAGTAGTGTCTTCGTTACCCGCTTGTTGCAAAGCTTCCTCAAAACTCGTCATTTCAGCCCGGTTCAGTTCGGTTTCTGTTGTCAAGAACCAGATAATGAACAGTCGCAGCTTATCGGACGGGTCTGTTCCTTTGGTCGTGTCGTTAATCAACTCCAAAATCTGGGCCTTTGTTTGCTTGCCGATGTTTTCCTCGAGTTGGAAAAAGTTGTCGAGTTGACGATCTTTAATTCCTTGAAGCAGCGCTGTAGCAATGTTCATGTGCATATCAAGAGTTGCTTTGCGCTCGCGCAGTTCAGGGAGGAGAGTAATAGCCGCTTTCAGGTGCTGTGCAGAAGCGCTGGTATCATTTTGCAGGTCTTCAATAGAAGATGCCCCCGTTTTCTTTGTGATATCGTTGGCATCTTCCTTGTAGCGGGTCAACTCGGCGTCAATGTCTTCCGCGACTTGAGGGAAAGGCACATTGGCGTTGCGTTTCCAGAAGAAATCTGTAGCGTTAAGGTCGTAGGATTTCTTGGTCTTCCCTTTGGAAGGGTCTGAGTCGTCCACGAGTGTCTCCACGGTAATGCGGTTGAGATGCATATTGAGTACGTCCTGGACTAGAGATTGATATGTCCACCCATGTGACAGCATTGGCACCAGGTCGACATTTCGGTCCACGATTATCATAACCGGTCGTGACGATGGCACGGCTACTCCCGGTCGTTTGTTGCTCGAAAATAGATTATCCTTCGAGTTTAGTATATGATCGCGAAGTTTGCGGTCCAACTTGGTCGCTATGAGCTCCGCCGCGCCGCCTTTCGGGCATCTAATAATAGGAATAGCACCTAGGACAGTCAGTGACAGTAATAGTGCATATCGTTTATTGCAAGTACATACCCATGGTGACGCTAACGTCAAACAGCCCACTAACAATCTTATCCACAATACCATCAAGATCCTCGTCGCTCGTTTGGGCGCTATTGATTTTCCAATATGAGTCGTTGCCCAAACCCAAGCTGAAGAGATCTGGCTCGGCCACAACGAAGTTCAGATACTGGTCGAAGACCTGGGAAATGTGTTCCGCCGTGCCCGTGGATGCAATCTGCGAGGCAAAGTCTTCCAGGAGCTGGCGAGGGACTGAGGACAAGAAGTTGACGTAGGCGGGAGAATATAGGCCGCGGGATAGGTCAGAAGTAATAAGCTGCGCATTCACCGCAGTCGGCTCAACGAGATAAACCACAGGGACGTCAGGAATCGGGTATCGTGCGGAATTTATGTTTCTATTCATTATATTAGCATGAGGAGCATCCGCAGAGAGTAGTTGCAATCGCATACAAATGAATAGTAACCCCCCAGGTCCGCAAGTCGTTGACTCGCAAAACACTGCTGATCACATCACGGCCTTTATTATCGAACACCAGGACCTTCCATATCGGATCGCCATCCTCGTTCAGGATGGGTGTAGACTGAGGAGCGGCGCCATCGGGCTGGGAGTCTCCGGAGGCGTGGACATCGTGGTTAAGATTGAGGATCTTCTGGATGGAAGCTATAGAAGTTCAGTATTAGTGTTCACTTTGTAGGGAGACTGCATATCTCAAATAACAGCTTACCGACTTGCCGGTCCCGCAGCGACATGGCTAGGGAGGCGGCCATCGCGACAGCACAAACGTCGACCCGGGTTTTTGCAGGCCAATTTAAGTTTCCAAATACAGGCGCTAATTTCCCATCAAAAATCCGCAGAGTATATGCAATGCACCGGGCTCTCGCAGGAAACGCACGAGAAGCTGCTCAATTGTACATTCAACATTAACATTCGTCCACTTGGCAGCAATCGCCAGGGTAAGCCAGCATATCGCGGGCCAGGCAGCTGCCGCCAATCAGCAAGCGCCACAGTGAGAGACAAACACAAGCAAACACAAAGCCGGGAGCTTGGGCTTGGCGATCATGTGCCGCGCTAGTCCCGAATGAGCCAGACGTAACAAATCTCTCTCCTTCTTCTCCTTCCGCCGTTGTGTCTCTTCTTCCTCACTCACACCTCATTTAACCCCCAGACAACCCTCTCAACCTGGTTCATCTACCTCTGTAAAGCGATTGACTATGCTGCCAAGAAGCAGCTTTGCTCCGGTTCTCTGTATTAGAGCCGTTTTCTAAAAAGATTTTCCCTTAAGGCAAGTTAAAGAGAGCGAGAGGCAGCACTGCTGGACCGCGCTGTTTTGAACAAAGCTCCCCTTGCAACGCGGGAGAGCTGGCTCTGCTAAGGAGGGAGGAATCGGGAATAACTGGCCCAGGAGACGCAGGATATCAATTTTTAAGAGAAAAGGATTCTCTGGTTCCTTCGCCTACTACTGTTACTGTACATTGCTTGTATCGCAAGAACTTCCTTGAACTCGTGCTTTTCAGTGACAGCGATTATTTTTCTTCTAAAGCGACTACTTTTCTACGGCGGCTACAGACGATCCGCCCGGGGAAAAAAACACACACCAGCAGACGCCACGTCTCCGTGCTAAAGGTCAACGGGCTATAAGTTGAGGAGGAGGGGGGAATCCATTGCCGCGTTTTCCTGCGTGAAGTTACGACTGACTGCCTGCCTGACCTTGCTGCCTCGCCTTGGCTTGGGTGCTGGTGTTGCACTAGAGCGGCTCTTATTGCCACGAACCGCCCATCTTCAAATCTTGGATGCTGACTGGGGGACCTCTGCGCGCGTTATTATTACACTGTGGTAATTAAGACTCCACTTGCATCCCGTCAATTGGGCCAGCGGGCCGGTTCTTTTAAAACCACGCAGTTTTCTCTTAGTGCTACGCGCAGTTAATCACCATAACACGTGACTCTATACTCAATATGGAGCAACCAACACCACCAGCTGGTCAACCACAGAGTAATAATGCACAGAATGCTTTTCCTGCTGAATACTGGAATAATATCGATGGCATGTATCCCGGGATAGATGCTCAGCAACCAGAGCAACAGCAGCAGCAACAAGTGCAAGCCCATCAACGACAGGCGCCGCAAGGCATTACATGGGATCATCCAATCCTCTCTCAGTCAAGCCAACAGCCAGAACGGCAGCCTTCTTTTCCACAGCAGCATGAACACATCCGAGATTTCTACTCTGGGGCGCCTCAGTCATGGGGCCAAAATCCCGCGTCCTCGGCTCAATCCTATGGACTCTCGCACCAGCATCCATATCAGATGCAACAACCCTATCTTCAGGATCAAGTTGCCTATAATACTCGACCGTTGAGCCCTGGCAATATTAATTACGCGCAACCCTACCAGTATTATCAATCACCTGCAGATCCATATGCTCAGCAACGGCATCAAGCCATTGCCCCACGGCCTCCTTCTCAACAGCAACCAGCTGCCCCGGCGGCACATGGCCATCAGTATATTCTTCCAGCAGAGACGTCCAACTTCAACCAATATGCGGAAGCACCAGCTCCGACCATCAACTATCAAAATACCATCAACCCGCAATTTCTATCGTCACTACAAGAAGCAGCAACGGATCCATCTCAACCTGGACAGAACCAGTTTCTTTTTTATCAACCAACTGCCTCGACTTACGAGCGCCCTAATGACCCAAAGTATGTATCCCCGGAGCAGCTTTCCAAGATTCTTGACTAACTTCGGTTCAGGGCATATCAGACGTATCCCGATAATCTAGGTACACTCAATGCCGAACAGCTTAATGCTCGACAGCAACCCGGTCTAATGGCCCATCTACCAGAGCTAGCCCCTTATCCTCCTCCTGGTATGCTAGGTAAGCTCAGAACTCGTTATACAGGCAAAATGACATGTTCTTACATTTCTACCTAGGTCCTAATGGAATGTTAAAACCTCAGCCCGCTGCTAAGAAGACGAGCCCGACAAAGGCCAAGAAGGCTTCATCAAAAGCTCTCAAGAAACAGGGTGCTAAAGCCACGACAGATTCGGACAGCTCGGATTCAGAACTGGAAATTGAAGAACCCGAAGAACCTTCTCCTCTTCCCGCCATCCGGCCTAATGATCCAGAAGGAGCTATCCAATACGACACAATCAAGGCAATTTGGGCACCGCGTAACAGGTATCCTAATGCTGAGAGAATAAAGTCCGCTCTTGTAGCATTCAAGGACGTTGTCAAGGCAGTTAGAGATGATTGGAAGACCCAAAGCCAAGCCATGAAGGACGCCGAAAACCAGAACGACATGACGAAAGCTTCGCAGCTCAGAGATAAAGTCGTCCAGCAACGGAAACTCATCAACGCGGTTATCAGTACAGCCTTAACCAAGGGCCACCCTACAATTGTTGCGAAGTATGTTCTTTCCCCCTCGCCCCCTCATACATTCCTATTCCTAGCACATCATCGTTTCTATCGCGTCTGTAGAAGTCTGATGCAGAATACGAACATGTACCATGTAATCATCTCAATATGGATAGTGAGCGAACTTAAGAAGATAGTTAAGTGCCAAACAAGGCATAAGTTGAGCGCTGATTGGACACAAAAGTGTGCCGTATCATCTCTACTCCAAGACTTCGCAAATAAACTCTTGAGATTGGGTTACGTGGAAAATGTATCCCTCATTCTGACAGCCGGTCTAATGCGATGGACCGTCCACAGCACTCTCATAGCACTACTCCTTTTGAACATGTTCTCCTTCCCTCATCAAGCACAATCAAAATAACTTGTTCGAAAATTCAAACGTAGCTGACAAATTCATAGACTAGGAGAGCATCCCATGGCTGTGGCTGCATTGTATTCTTTCCTTCTCGATCGCCACCAGGCTTCCGATTATGAAGGTGTCTTGCTTGTGAACATTTTGACGGTACGCCAATTTCTTCTCCTCCTTTTAGAATCATCCGAACTAACTCTGGATCTAGTTGCTCTCGCGCTTCACTACCATGGACGATGAGGTTCTGACAAAGACCAACATCTCGAAACTTTTACCAAGGATAGTGAAGAAAGGCATTCAGCCTGGGAAAGATCTCGCCCAAAAGATCCTGGACAATGCGGCGCTCTCGACAAAGCGAAAGCAAGAATCTGGCAACTCACCTAGCAGAGATATCACACCAGACAAAGGCGGCGAACTCGTTTCGGGCACAAAACGTACCCGTGATGGAGAAGTCAATGGTCTTCCTGCTAACAAGAAGATGGCGACTCCTGCTGCTGCTGCAAAAGGTGTTCCCTCTAACAAGGCACCTACCACTGCCACGGTCAAAGGCGCCGCAGATAACAAAGCCACTTCCACTGCAGGAGCTGCGCGACCCAAGGCCAGCATTGTTCCTCCCAAGCCAACCAGTCTCTTTGGCAGTCTTGCTTCCGCCTCGAAAAAGCCGGGGACGTCGAATGCGGCACGTGCTGCTGCTGCCGCTGCCGCCGCTAAGGACAAGGTAGGCGTACCTGCTGAAAAGAAGGAGTCTACGCCGGCTGCACCAAAACCGGCTTTCTCCTTTGGAGACATCTTGGCTGGCCTCGACAAACGCGAAGAAGCCAGCACTAAAAAGGCGTCTGAGGAACCGCCCGAGACGGAAGAAGATCGTCAAAAGCGTATTCGAAAGGAGGCACGCCGAAAGCTGCGCGTCAGCTGGAAACCCGATGACACTCTCACCGAGGTTCGCATCTTCACCCACGATCCCGATGAGGTGGCCGGTTTGGGCGATGACCTGAAGAGAGATGTGGATGATATTCAGGGAGAAGGCCGTATGCTCAAACTGCACAAGGATCTAGATGTGGACGACGATGAGGAGATGGAACCGCAAGAGGAAGAAATCCACCCTTGGACAAGTTTGCCGACGGTTGAATATGATGAAAAGACTAGTAAAGATCAAGAAAACAACTTCATCAAGCGAGGCGGGTCGAGAGAACCGGACAGTCCTGAGAAACTCGCACAGGAGGGCAGGGAAGCCACGACTTTGATGGTTTTCTATACCTCTGCTGCGGACGTGCCAACCTCTCCTAAAGAACCACCTGCACCAACTGACGACGAGCCTCCTACCACGGAACACTCGTTTGGAGAGCCGGATGACAAAGTCAAAGTATGTCATGCACATTTCATCTCACGACGGTTTCTAGGTGTATGCTAACACTAATTTCTTCTAGGCCCGTGCAATTCGTTACTTTGCCATGGTTAATCCCCAACCCATACCAACACCCGTACCAACTGCACCAGCTGCGCCAGTCATGCCTAGTGGAGGAGGCCTTGACATTGCCAACCTACTCAAAGTCATCCAAAACAATCCCCAGCAGGCGCTATCTACTCCCCCACCCGCTGCACCTGTTGTCGCTCCTCCGCAAGTACAACCTCAACTTTCCAGCCTCGAGCAGACTATCAACATGTTCAAACAGCAACAACAAGGACAGCAAATCATGCCTCAAATCCCTCAGATTCCTCAGATGCCGCAAATGCCACAGATGTCGCAAGCCCAAGCTCCTGCTCCAGCAAACCAGGCCATCGATTTCCAAAGGATCCTTGCAGTGCTCAATGCCCAGAAACAGATGAACCAGCCGCAGCAGCCAAATCCTCTACAGATGCAACAATCGCAGCCCGCAGGCATGCCCAACCTCGCAGCGCTAGTTTCTCAACTTGGCGGTGGCATCAACAGGGCAGGCTCACCAATTTCCCACCAGCAGCAACAACAACCTGCTCAATCTTCTTCAGGTCCATATGAAGATGCAGAACGCAAGCGGTTCCGTGAGGGTCGCGGCGGATACGACAATGGCTATGCCCCACAAGGCAACGCCAAACGCCCTCGGATGTACGTCGATCCCGAGGCCAAAAAACATCCACGAGCCGGCTCCGTCCCATGTCGCTTCTGGCGCGAAGGCAAATGCCTCAAGGGCGACGACTGCACCTTCCGCCATGACCCTGCTGATTTAGCATAAGCCAAGTTCATTGATCAGCAAATGACTTGGTTTTCCCATGATACCCCCCCCCCCCTAATCTAGCGTCTTTTTCTCTTCGGTAATATGTTTTGTTGGATCATTCATGGTTTTACTTTTTCTACGCTACGGTTATCCCTCTGCATAATACATCACACTATATCGCTTGCATATAATCATATCGATATGGGAAGTTTGATTGATTCTGATGGCGTTTAAGAAATGGCGGTCGTGGCTCAAATTTTGTCTTCTTCTTCATTCAGCCTTGCAGAAAAACCAACATCTTGTACATTATATTATCCATCCCAGATGCAAAGGAGATTCTCGGAAAATTGGCGTTTTTTTTTCTTTCTCATTAGCATTTTTTCCAGGCTTTATTATTGACTTCCAAGATGTATTATTATCATTACTGTTTACGTTCTTCCTGGAACTGGTGTTGCCTATGTATACTTATTTAGTTTGGGGGTTTTAAATCCACGGGTTTCAGATTTCCTAAAAATTGCTAGCTTTCTGCTTTCTATTAAATTAAATGAACTATTTGGGGCAATCATATTGCGCGCATCGCTCTGTTGTAGGATTATCATGAAGTCCTTAGTAAGTGGGATGGCTCCCGTAGATCAGTCAGTCATCCATCGTCTTTCCAATTCTTATAGAAACATCCCCCGCAAACAGATCCATAACAGCAGTCCACAATCGGATTGTGTATTCGGACTCAGACTTGTACAGCTATCCAGAAATGTCGGGCTCAAAACCAAATCATTTGATAATCGCATGCTGCCACGCAATCTATCTGGGAGGTGCGAATCAAGACGAATGGTGCGTAAACACTGACTTCCTGTCTGCTTTCTCTTTTCCCCGCTATATATCTTCTTCTATTTGTATAGAATGGATGAATCTATGATATTTCTTTATTGTATGAATATTTGAGTCCTGTCACGCTAACCCTCGCCCCCATGTATGATATATATATAGGCTACTGGAACCCTTCCAAACAGGCGAAACACCAACATTCTTGAACCACATCAAAGCCGGTCTACGAGAGTTTGAGGATAGCCATGGCGCTGGTGTTTTGGTATTTTCGGGGTATGTAAAATGTGCACCTCATTCTGAAGGCAGTCAGACTAACTTGCGGCGTAATAATAGAGGTGCAACGAAACGACACAAAACATCTCTCACGGAGGGGGAATCTTATCTCGTACGATTATACACATATCCCCCAAGCTCCTGCTCAGGCAATAGATATGCTAAAATTATGACACAGAACTTCGCCCAAGAAAACAATTTCTTCCGCTCCAACCACCACCCAGCCAGTGATGCTGATACAACCAACATCCTAGCAGAAACCCACGCCACAGACTCCTACCAAAACATCCTCTTTTCCCTCTTGCTCTACCGACGACATACACATCTACCCTTTCCCGACAAAATCAGTATTGTGACGCACGAGTTTAAAAGGGAGAGGTTTTTGGGTTTGCATTTGCCTGCTATCGGCATCCCGACACCATTAGCGAGTACGAGCACAATTGCAAGGAATGTTGATGTGAATTTCGTGGGTATAAATCCTCCAGAAGACATCACGCCTCTGGAAGAGTTGGTAGAAGGGGAAGAGAAGAGGGGGATTGGGTTGTGGAAAGGTGATCTTTATGGGACGGGGGAGCTATTGGGGAAGAAGAGGAGGGACAGGGGATGGAGTGAGTTGGAAGAGGCAGCGGTGCTCGAGGGTGAAGACAATGAGGTAGTGAGGAGATTGGTGAAGTGGGATGGGAATGGGTTGTTTCCTGAGATGAATGATTTGCCGTGGCGACGTTCCTGATGGATGAATCATGAATCAATGAACTCATGCGGGCTCATTTTATGAACTATATAGTATATATATTAAAACAAAACGTTGGTTTGCTAGAAGTCTGGCCCATTCCCGAAATCAATAATCCCACTTTTAACGCCTGACTTCATAAAAAAACGAAATTCCCAGGTATCATCGACAGTTGATGATCAATCAGCAAGCCTATAGCTAACCAACGTATCCACCCTATGATTATTCGTACTGAAACTCCTCAATTGCACCTTCTCTCCATTCGTAATCTCCTTGGCATCACTATCCCCCCATTCAACGGGCACTTCCGAGTCTGCGTCTGCGTAAACGAGTACATTGAACGTACAATTGCCATCGAGAACGGGCAAAAACGTGACCGAGGCGGTGATCTGCCGGAATATAGCCTGGATTTCTTGCTGGATTTGTGTTTCTGTTTTTTCTTGGACTACCTCATCTCCTCCTTCTGCTGCTGTTGCCGCTGCCGCGGAGTTCTCGTTATCAGTAGCGCTTGGTGTGGTTGCCTTGCGTGACGACGCCTTTTTGGCGAATATCTGCACGTCGAATTGCCATCGCTCCACGTGTTCGCCCGTCTCTTTGCTGGTTATTACCACGACGAGCTTCGAGATTTTGCCGCCGACCATCCATTTGTTCAATTGGGACATGATCTTTTTGATGTACGCTCGCACTTGGTCGTCGGATGTGACTGGGACCGGTTAGGTAGGGAGGAAAGACTTTGGTTTTTAGAGGGACTAACCGAGCATGTTGAGGCCATATTTCTTGACACTGTATAGGTTAGTATGGTTTTTGAGAAGCAGAAATAGATATATCGCACTCACGGTGAGAAATCTTCTGCTGGATATACCCCTCGTTGGTAACTGCAGCGAATTAGTTTCCGGCATTTTCTAGGCTCTCAGGATCGTCCGACATACAGGATCGAGTTGATTGAATATTCAAACTGGAGGGCAGAAATATAAGCAATACATCCCTCGACAATCAGAAGAAGAGTCCATGCTCACGAATTCAGCGACCAGCTTCGACGACCCTTGCAAGATACCAAAGTCAGCTCCCCGCATCTCCAATACTTTTCTCAGGTCAACAATTACCCTTCAGCGACAGCTTGTGAACCTTGGATTTCTCCTTATCTGCAGACATGTTGGCAGAAACTTCGATTCGTTTTAGGCGTTCTGCCAATCTTGTAGGAAGCAATTGCTGGGTAAACTGTTGATTATGCAATTGTTTACAGCGAGTCACCCCAGCAATTTGGCTTTCGGCCTTATCCGCACTAGTGCATCCGCATCCATTTTTTATGCAAGAGACCTTCACAAGCCAACAAGAAAACAACGACAACGCTCGTCTTTGCATCCAGAATAAATCCGTGCTATTCAATGCACTTATCCCGATGCGAGGATGCCTGCAAGTGCTCCGATGGCTGAGCACATCGACCGCAAGGCGCCCGGCGTCTTTTTATCCTGCTCCTAATACGCAATTCCGCCGCACATTCACGAGCACCATCATAAGACAGGCCGCCTCCAGAGCTATTTCCGACCTCGAGAAACGAATTGCAGATATCCCCATTGAACGCTTCCGAAATTTCTGCATTGTCGCGCACGTCGACCATGGGAAAAGCACGCTGTCGGACCGGCTGCTGGAACTCACAGGCGTCATCCAACCTGGCTCCAACAAACAGGTGCTAGACAAACTGGACGTCGAAAGGGAGCGTGGCATTACCGTCAAAGCACAAACATGCACGATGCTATATAATCACAACGGCGAGGACTATCTCCTGCATCTCGTGGATACCCCCGGGCATGTCGATTTCCGCGCCGAAGTATCTCGAAGTTATGCGAGCTGCGGAGGAGCCCTGTTGCTTGTCGATGCTAGTCAGGGAGTCCAGGCGCAGACAGTGGCCAATTTCTACCTCGCTTTTGCGCAGGGATTAGAACTTATCCCCGTTGTTAACAAGGTGGACTTGCCGTCTGCGGATCCAGAGCGTGCGCTTGAGCAGATGAAGAACACGTTTGAGATTGAGACGGATAATGCAGTCAAGGTCTCTGCTAAGACTGGGTTGAATGTTGCCGAGGTGCTTCCGACGGTCATTGACAGGATTCCAGCGTATGTATTCCCTCTCCTATCCTCTACTCAGATTTCATTTCACTGATTCATTATTTTCTAGACCCGTCGGTGACCACACGAAACCTCTCCGTATGCTCCTCGTGGATTCATGGTATTCAACCTACAAAGGCGTCATTCTCCTCGTCCGCGTATTCGACGGCGAGATTCGCGCAGGCGATCAAGTAGTCTCCTTCGCTACTGGCCTGAAATACTACGTCGGCGAAGTCGGAATTATGTATCCTGACCAGACCCCTCAGACAGTTCTACGCGCCGGCCAAGTCGGATACATCTACTTCAACCCGGGAATGAAACGAAGCAAAGAAGCCAAGATCGGTGACACATACACAAAGGTAGGCTTCGAGAAGAAAGTCGAACCTCTTCCGGGCTTCGAAGAACCGAAATCCATGGTGTTTGTGGCCGCATATCCTAGTGATGCAGACCACTTTGAGCACCTGGAAGATAGCGTGAATCAATTGGTGCTGAATGATCGAAGTATTACCGTGCAAAAGGAATCATCTGAAGCACTAGGAGCAGGGTTTCGGCTGGGCTTTCTGGGAACTTTGCATTGCTCTGTTTTTGAGGATCGTCTGCGACACGAACATGGTGCTAGTATCCTTATCACACCACCCACAGTCCCCGTGAAGGTTATCTACAAAGACGGCAAAGAAGTCACCGTGACAAACCCGGCACATTTCCCCGACGAAGACGAAATCCGCGCAAAAGTAGCCGAACTCCGCGAGCCCTATGTCATGGCTACAATAACGTTTCCAGACGAATACCTTGGCAAAGTCATTGAACTCTGCGAAGCCAATCGCGGTATTCAGCAGAGCCTTGAATATTTCACATCCACCCAGGTCATTCTCAAATACGAGCTGCCCCTCGGACAACTAGTAGAAGACTTCTTTGGCAAATTAAAAGGTTCTACAAAGGGCTACGCTAGCTTGGATTATGAGGAGGCTGGCTGGAAGGTCAGCAATATTGTGAAGCTGCAACTACTGGTCAACCACAAGCCCGTGGACGCGGTGTCGCGCATTGTCCATTACAGCCAAGTGGAACGGATGGGAAAGCAATGGGTGACGAAATTTAAGGAGCATGTTGATCGACAGATGTTCGAGATTGTTATTCAGGCGGCAGTGGGTAGAAAGATTGTGGCTCGTGAGACTATCAAGCCGTATCGAAAGGATGTGTTGGCCAAGCTGCATGCCAGTGATGTTAGTCGACGGAGGAAACTGCTCGAGAAGCAGAAAGAAGGGCGCAAGCGGCTGAACGCTGTTGGGAATGTTGTTATTGATCATAGCGCTTTCCAGGCTTTTCTTTCCAAGTGAGCCAGCCCTATATAGCTGTATAATAGTATAAAACGTGTATAATAGCAACACCATATAAATTCATAGTGGCGTTTTTGGGCTTAACTCTTGCAGCGTTGATCGGTAGTATTTTGAACTAGGCAGATATAGTACGGAGTACTGTTCAGCCCGCAGCAAGGATATGTACGATTCTTGGATGATTGCACAAGGCTTCAATTCGATATGCATGTGATGCGGACGCCGGATGTTGAGTAAGCTTAGCCGAGCTGAAAGACTGAAAGCCTATGATAATCTAAATCAACCAGCGAATAGCTGCGTTAACCAGGTGATACGAAATCTTAATCAGAGTTCAACTTCCCAAGCTCTCCTGAGTCCTTTCTCAGCCTCCATCCAACGCTCTTCCGGTGGTCCTGGACTCCTGTCGAGTTGTCGTCCACTCGGTGGCAGTGGCACAGCGAGTCTAGAATCAGGTGGGCATGTTTAATCTCCGCCTGCGTCTCCAAACGACAATGATCGCCAGGATGCAGAGAGTCTAGGTCTGTCATGTTATCATTATGCACACCGATCCATGGAAATGATCATCTTTGCGCAATGTTACCCAAGTATGCGGCAGTGTGCAACGTGCTTCTTGACTGGATCAGTGGATAAAAATGATACGATTGTGGCATTCAAGTCACATCAGCTGCATCTGCCGAGCCGATGCCCTCCATTATTTCTCTGGTGTGGCCACCGGCCAGCGGCCCAGTACGAAGCCGGCTAGCCCAGGGGTAAAGCCCCAGGGGCCAAGCATTAATCTGCCGCCTCGTGGGTCTGTGTGGTCGCAGGACAACGCTTGACGGTCCACGTACCACGCATACGAGTACGCCGTACGGAATTACTCAGAAGGGCGAAGCCTGATGATAGTCTTGTCTTTTCTCCTGTAGTCCTCCTCTGTACTCGTCACCGCGAACGCAAGCACTCTGGATTGAATCGATCAACCGGCGGTTAGACGGCGTTTCAGCGTTGGTCCACGCTGTCGAATATTCGATCATACTCGCTCTCGGGAGTCCGCCAGTCAATAATAACGTTCATCGTCATGTCCATGTTGGGAGGCCTTCGTGGATTCATGCAGAGACCAGTCTAAGTAATCGCCGGTCGACGCCTTTGGCTGACGCTAGAACGTTAGCACATTCGTAAAAAGAACGGCGTAGGACGTATTACCGACCCTCGTGGCTAGAGCGTGGTGTTATGCCTGATGAGTAGAGTGGAAATAAAAGCCAGGCTCAGCAAGACAGCTCACTGTTAGCGAGTTCCTTCGTGGCGTTAACGTATTCGCAGTGTTTGTTGTCTTGTTTAATCTAAAAGTAATCAAAGGTAGTATTGGCTTGCACCAATCCGTGCTAGCCCCGCTCCTTCCCCACTGGCTGGCCCGCTCCTTCCTCAGTGTTTCTGGCTGTGCCTCTTTCTCTCTTTCTTCGCTCGCTGCTTTGACTTTCTGATTTACAAACATCTCGACTTCTAAGTATACACACGCTCGTTTCCTTCTGTACATTCTTCACCTGTCGACTCTTCAAGAACCCAGCGGTCATCCGGTATAAATCTGTGACAATTCCATACTCTACCGACACACAGCCTCTTGTTTCAGGCTGAGCCAGCGCCAAAATATCCCATCGTCATCCCCTGCGTCCCACGACCAGCCTTCGACTCTTCCAGCCCGTCGTACTTCGCCTCCATAGCATTTCGATTTTCGAAGCAGGATTGGTTTTGCGTTTCGATTTGGGATCAATTGTTGGAATTTTTTTGGATTTTCGGATTATTATTAGCGACTGCTCTACAAGACAATGGGTCTGACCGACTAAGTTTCGACCGAACGGAGTCTTAACTTCTGCGACATCGTTTTATTTCTTGTTGTCGACTTGTTGATTTATAGGCTATACTGAGGCTTGACGTCTCTAGCCTCGCATTATTGCAACCACACTCGTTCTTTTACCTAGACGCCCGTAGACCGGCGCGACGAACCCTACTTACGACACTTGCCTTTGTCACGTCTGCATTTTTAGTTTCTTTATTTGCTTTTTTCGATACCTGTCACCATGACTTCTACCAACGGTATGGCCAAAGTTTTCTGAATTATGAAGATGATCAAAACTGACTTGTATATGCGTAACAGTTCTCAGAGATTTCTCCTCACACCTCGTATTTCGCAGCTGTGTGGAATGTACTTCATCACCCACCTGCAATTGTGCGAGTGATGAGACTTGCGTCGAATCGAGTCGAACCTGTACTGCATGCCCTACCACATCCTGCGTTGCAGCAGCTACATCATCGCCTTCACCCGGTGGAGGGGGCTCAAATGTTGGAGCCATTGCTGGAGGGGTTGTTGGTGGTCTCGCACTTATTGCAATCGTCATAGCCTTATTCTGGTGGTTTGTGATTCGAAAGAGACGCCAGGCACAAGCAGCCGAAGCTCAACAGCAGAACAGCATCCGTCATGAACGAAGCAGATCCATGCAATCAATTGCGTCGACCGTCCTCACCCGGGCTTCTAACGTCATTCAAATCGCTTATATTCCTGGTGTCACCAATCGCTCGCCTCCAGAAACTCCTGGGACTCTTGTTCCCCCAGTTCCACCTATTCCAAGCACGCATGCTTCTACTTATAGTGGCGACCAGTATCTTTTCACACCACGCGACCTCCGCGACTCACGATACTCCAGCGCGACCACTGATCGCCGCAGTATTGCAACTAGTCTGGCCCGCAGCAGTGTTGCCACTACTATTTACAGAAACGATGCAATTGTCAACCCGATTCCCGCTCTGCAAGCTCGCGCTGGTAAAGCCGCCGTGGTCAGTGTCAAGTCACAAAGTAGCACGCCTAGCGATTCGCTTTCATTGAATACCATTGAGGCACCAGCAATGCCACCTATAACCGAGGCCCACATCCAGAAATCCAACAGGATAGGACCACAGCTCAGCTCAATCGTCGCTCGTTCTGTCGTCGCTCGGCCCGTGAATGTCAAGGGATCAGGATCAAAGCCCAAGGTTCCCACCGTAACGGAAGAGGTCGACTCTGACGAAACAGAATCGGTTGCGTCACACTCGCGAGCCAAGCGCCTCAATAACCAGGATTCGAAATTCGACGACTCGTCGGACGATGATAGTGATGATGAGGATGAAAAGGTTGAAATCATTGCCGCCGACAGCATTCAAATAGGAATCTCGCCCAGTTCAAGTGAGGGACCATTTGCCGATGCACATGCAACAGCAACATCAACCCCAACAGTCACAGTCAGCAGCACAGCCGCTTCCACTCCATCTACAGAAAGCGAAGCTGCGCACACCTCCCTAGATGATGGCATGCGATCACCAAGTCCATTTGACGACAAGCATGAAGTCAAATAAGTTTTTTTTCCCGACCATTTAAACAAGACATATCCTCTCTTTAACACATCTTCAACATCTTCCTTTCCTTCATGTATGTAGTTACTTTATTCCCCCCCTCTTTATGTTGCAGGCGGTTTCATTGGTTGGGTTTCCAGCACGAGTCTTTTATTTTTGGCTTCTTGGTGGGAGAGTGAATTAACTATCATGTATGAGTTATTATCAACTGTTCTACTACCTACTTTGATAAATACATCTCATTTATATGAACTTTAAACTGGTCCATTATCTAGACGTAGTCAAAAAATAAATTGATACCTAAAACCCCAACGATTTCAGAATCTTGGAAGTTGTCATTCATTGCCCCTTGGTTTATCGCTGTATATATATGTCTAGGTAAACCACCCGAGCAGTGACAAGATGACAAACCACGAAATTTATATTCGTCAACTTACATATTTATTTCCCTCTATCTTTATATCAAGGCATATCTCTAGATCTGCATACTCTTCCAATGTTCCAAGTTTATGCCTCGCCTCATTCAATGTCTCCCGAATAGGGCAAAGGTCGTCTTGAAGTTGATTGCTTCTACGGATTTGAATAACGTCGGAGCACATGTGAGAATTTCTTTTTTAGAGTAAAGACGAGGTTCTTTTATTTTGCCTTTGCTTTTTCTTTTCGGAAGCCTTGGCTCAGCTCGTTAGGTATCTACCTGAAGATTACAATAATTTCTCGAATTGTATGTAGGTCCCCTTATGTAGGTAGCTTTCCTCTATGACGAAGGAGAGAGGGAATATAAACTGTATATAAGGTTTCATAAATGCAGATTGATTGCCATGGGTCTCATCTAGATAGAGTCTTAACTTCCTTTTTCGCAATTAATTAAAGGAATGGGAAGAAAAAAGATGGTTTGTCGTACATAATTCGTGTTGAAAAGACGGATAAATTAGATTTTTGCTTGGCGAATGGCATGAAAAAAAGAAAATCGGGGAATTTTTGTTTGCTAGATTGCCTCATTCTGAATAAATCGTAGGTAAAACGATGCTGCTAGCTCCGTGAGCCGTCTTTTTGTTTGCTGATCGGTACAGTTCAACACCAAACGCCCGCCGAAAGCTGCCACGGAGATGCTTTTTCAATGAGAAATCAAGTGAAAATCAATTCAAGAGGAGTTCATTTTGCTTTTGGGATACTTTGGCTCATCTAATTAGGCACTCGAAGATAGATTGCAATAATTTATCCAATTGCATGTACCCTATATGTATGGGCCCCCTTATGCCAGCTTTCCCCGATGACGAAATGCAGATTCATCCTCCTGTATATACCTGTGAGGTTAAATCATGTAAACAGAGCCATGGATAATTCGATTCCCTACATGGCTACGTGCTCTGTACCATGTGGTAGCATGGTTCTTCTTCAGAATAAGCTATATAAACAATGTGCCCATAACCAACAACAGATCTTCCAGATTGAAACCAACAAAATCGAGCACGATCTGCAGAGCTACCTAGGTCTACGCCACTGCCACAGGTCCACAGGTCCACCATGTCGAGCGCCATCGACAGGGGTAAAAATAAAATAATTAAAAAAACCAGCCACGCTGCACGCCGCACGGAGTAATAAATCTGTAAAGAATTAAAATAAAAGTATGTACGGAGTTCTGCATTGCATTTTACGCTGCAGTATGTAAGCACTCCGGCCATTGTTAAACATGCATGCCTAAATACATACATACTGTAAATACCGGGATGCTAATGCTATAATTAGGACCAGACACCCGCCGCGCCTCAATGCTCATAGTCTCGGTCAATAAACCACGCCAAGTGGAGCCTGTCTTTCTTTTTTCTGGGCTTTTTAAGACGTACGGAAGGCGTCGGAGAGTCAGACATCCTTGTGGAAAAGGTCCTCCGTACCTGCAGTATAAATTAAACACGTCACAGTTTGACTTGGACGGGCGGGATGAAAAAAAAATTTATACGTATCCAAGAGGATTGTTAAAGGATCACCTCTTGGCCCTTTGGTAGCATCGCTAACTAACTAGCCACGAGGAAGTATATCTCTCACGCATTGTTACTTTTATTACGCATAGCTTAACGTAATCGGTAAGCGAGCGGGCCATGTAAACGAGCGGGCCATTTTCTCCGGAAAACGCGCTCTATATTAATTTTAACCCTCAATTTTAACCCAAAATAATAATTATATACAAAAAATTAATCGCTAGTACAATTAGGACATTAAAGCGATCTATGCCCGAGAGTATTACATATACTACACCAAAATTAGCAGCGTACGCGTACTTGAGAGGCTAGAAGCTCAGGCTTAGCCAAAATAATAGTAACAGACTGAGATGCCTCAATCTAACCCCATACAAATATCTAAGCTTCCTCTCTAGTAATTCCTTGCTCATGAATTATCCATTTTATAAATCTTTAACACTTTTGCTTTTCTTTCTCATTTACAGCCTGTAAATCGTAAACTTCCTTCCATATAATAAAAAGCTCATTAATACTAGTCTCATAGGCCTTTAATATACAACTAATTACTTTATTAATAACCTCAAACAGGCTCCTCATACACCAACTAATTTACTGCTTAATCATACTCAATTAACACTTAAATTGACACAGATTTTAAGGTATTTATAAGCAAAATAATTATAAATCACTAGATAAATAAGGAAGTGGTGTTAGAATCTTCAATTAAATAATAAGTTGTTAATAAACTCACTCTAGATCTAATAACACTAATCCAGTTACTTTAAAGCCATTCCAAATAGTCTCAGCTTTATAGGTCATCATACAAGCCTCTAGAAATGCAGTAAGAAAGTCAATTTTATCAATATAATTAAAACCAAGCCTTATCCACTGCTCAATAAGCTTTCCATATTATCATTTTAAAACTACAAAACAGCTAACATTGAGAGGCTATAAGAGATATAAGGAATGTAAAGACATATAGATTAAAATAATATTATTCTCAGTGCATATATAATCAAATTAAGTAGTTAAATAGCTTCTATAACTATCTAAAATCAACATACAATATTATCCAATTATCCAGCTATTTATATAAAAAATAAAGTAATTAATAAACCAATCCATTCTAATCTAATCTATCATCCACCCATTATCACTAATATTAATCTTCCAATCATCTAAAAAAGTCTTAAACTAGGCTTCTTAAAAGTATTTTAAAGCTTTAAAGATCACATATAAAAGCAAAACCCAATTAGTAAAGTTAACTGCCTCAATTACAATTACCCATTCTCAATTACTAGGTTATAATAAATATAAGCGGCTATATTAATTGCTCCTAGTAATAACCTTTACACTTATATAAAAACCCATTGCAAAGCCAGTCTTATTAAAGTTATAGATATCCTCCAATAGGATTTCATACTTGATTATAGCCTCTCATACATAATTAAAATACTCTTTAATTATCTTCAGATCTTCGCATTTAGCACGCTTATAGTTATATCTTCATAAAAATCATATTTTTAGCTCCAAGTGACATTAAACTAGGTTATATACCTATTTTTTTCCAACCTACTAATTTCCATATTAAGAAAGAAGAATATTGGCTATATCTCATACCATAGAAGATCAAAAAGATAATTCTCACTTATCTAGATCTAATATCCATTTTATAAGCAATTCCTCCTCCAATCTAATCAATTTATAATTATTTACGCGTTTTTTAGCTCAATATTCAATACCAGCAAGTCGACGTTAGAGAGTTATACAAGAAACATTATAAATTCATATAGCTTCACATATAGTTTAAATTCTTCCATTTTTTAAATCAAAAATAACAAGTAATATCTTGCCCTCTTAATCGCTTGAATTTTATATATTTCCTGTACAAATTGGTAGCATATTAACGCGTTGAAATCTAGTAATCAATATAGAGCGCGTTTTCCAGAGAAAATGGCCCGCTCGCTTACATGGCCCACTCGCTTACCGATTACGTTACTTGACGCCCCTACCTCTATTACCAATACGAAATAACGCTGGCTACGCCCAGCAACCAGTCAGTAAGCACCAAGAATGTGGATACACAACAGCTACAAAATATGATTGGCCATTTCGTGTATGTGTTTTGTAACGCCTTGGCAACTGGAATGCGGAATTACATATTTTTTATATTTTATTTTTTGGTCTGGCCTTTCTATTTTCTCTCGAAATGAAGCGTAAGAGTGAAGGAAAAAGGAAAGATGAATAAACTATTTGCGTGCTATTGATCTTGATTTCTATTCGTAAACTCAGAACTGTAAGTTATATATACTTCCTGCCAAGTCTCCCTTTTCCCCGTCGGGCCCCCGTATACGGTATTACGGGCGTATATATTACTTATGTAATCATGTTATGGCCGGACCAGAGTGGAGCGCCAATGAGGCTGTTCTGTCTTTGCCGTAAGGAGAAACATTGTTCTATGTTGACCGACTCGACTCTATCAGATTGTTGCATGTGGATGACACAAATTACGTAGTGATTTCACAGTGACACACAGAGAAACAGGGCATAGAAAATGCTGCATATACACAAGAAACTGTGGCAAGCCAGTGAAGCAAGCCGAATTAATCTCCCCTGCCTCTTGAGTGTTTCAGGCGGGAGCCAGTGCTGGTGGGGCCCCCGCGTTGAGGCTGTACGTACGGGTTGTGTATACGCCGTATCCGTAGGACGCTGGACGCTGGACACTGACAGGACAGGGACATGTTTAGTAGAAAGAGTGAAACTTGAAACTTTACTGGTTCTTTGTTAGATCCTGATCGTGGCTTGAAGGCCACCCAAATGCTATTTTGATTTTCCAACAGGAGACAAGAGTGGGAGAATTACGGTAAGTTACGGTTCGGTGTGGCCATGTTTCACTTGGTATCTCCGCGATTGGGCCAGCAGAGGCTGATCATTTTGCGGCGGAGCCTCCACAGCCCCGCCGCTAATTGGCCCACCATACGAGGGCTAAAACACTAGTTAAATAGCCGCATCGAGGATGCAGACGATGAAAAGAAAATTAATTAACGGCAAATATGGTAGCATTGGGGGTTACTTTCTGTCTTCTAGTAGCATTCTAGGTATTATTTTATGCGGTTTAAGGTTATTTAGCTCTTGTTAAAGGCGTATTAAGCCGGCCAAAAACATGCAACAAAGAAATCGCCTGCTCTGATCTGCTGGCCGATTCACATGAAGTCATGGAGTCATTCGGTATGCATCTGACGCATTCCCAGCCTATAACCTACCTCCTCCAAGCCCGATCATGTTGGCAAAATTTATTTAATCAAGATTGCCAATGTCAACCTCCAGAATGATTTCATAGATTATTTCATCGAAAATGTGGGAGCAAAGAAAAAAGGGTCGTCTCACTAAGCCACAGTCAGCAATATGCCAATACTTGCTAGAGTGGCACTCGTGAAGTAATAATAGAAATGTAAAATACCAAAATTACGCCTATGGTCTGACAGCTGGCAGTGGCACCGCGCATCCCGTGCACCACCACATAAATTACCCAGCCCGTATTGGCCGATACGCCCTCATTCGCTCTTTCCCCTGTGTGTCTCGCGGTGCTGTGCTTTGTCTCTCCACTCCCTCCCTCGCTCGTCTCACCTTCTTTCTTTCCCCTGCTCGTCTTCTTACACTTGTTCTTTTTTTTTTTTTCCCTTTTTAAACTTCGATTTTACCAACACATCAACGCCTTCGTTATTTTTGTGTTCTCCTGCACCTCGGGAGAGACCGAACAAATAATCGGCTGAAAAGCGGTTGCTAGGGTCTTACTTCTCTACGCTCGGCCACCTCTCAGCCCTGGCGGCTACGCTCGTTTTCGCTGCGCCAACTTGGAATCCTCTTTTAGCTCAACCCACATCGATCTAAAGAAAGAAACTCACGCTACTCTTTTTTTCTTCTTCTTCGCTCTTTGTGTATTTGAACAATCACATTCCATCATACCCATCACGCCGTTTAAACGAAACCGTCCAAGAGCTTTCAACTTCGTCATCGTCCGTCCGTGTGGAGAGAGTCCACTCGACAATACAACATGGCCTACCAAGGCAGCCATCCACACTCGCCTTCGGGCTCAGCATATGGCGATGATGGAACTCGAATGACCGAGTTGGGCCATCCTAGCGTACGTTTGGCGATCTTGCACTGCCCTTTTTCTGCCAACACTGACTGACATTCAAACAGCAATACGCTGAAGATGAAGCCTCTCGAGGTTTATTGACCCAGGGTGGTCCGTTCAACGGGCCATTCGAAGACCCTCACAGCCGATCTGCATCGCCAATGCGTCCAGTCTCCAGATACAGTCTGACAGAGTCCTACGCAACCGAAGGCAATACAGCAGCTCCTCCTTACAATGACCCCTACAACCCCGACGCAGCCCAAAACCCAGCTGCTGCATTTGGTGTCCCCGGTCGTGTGGCCTCCCCATATGCACGAAGTGAAACCTCCTCGACTGAGGCCTGGCGCCAGAGACAAGGTCCTGGTTTGCGTCGTTACGCTACCAGAAAGGTCAAGCTTGTCCAGGGTTCCGTCCTGAGTGTCGACTACCCTGTCCCCAGTGCCATTCAAAATGCTGTTCAGGCCAAGTATCGCAACGATCTTGAGGGCGGAAGCGAGGAGTTTACTCACATGCGATGTAAGTTTAAACCTTCTATAAATTTAAACTTTGCTCCAAAATTTCCATGGTACTGACAAGGTTGATAGATACCGCTGCTACTTGTGACCCTAACGAATTTACTTTGCACAATGGCTACAACTTGCGACCGGCCATGTACAACCGTCACACAGAACTTCTTATTGCTATCACTTACTACAACGAAGACAAGCAGTTGACTTCTCGAACTCTTCACGGAGTGATGCAAAATATTCGCGACATCGTTAACTTGAAAAAGTCCGAATTCTGGAACAAAGGTGGTCCGGCCTGGCAGAAGATTGTGGTCTGTCTTGTCTTTGACGGTATCGACCCTTGCGACAAGGAGACTCTTGACGTCTTGGCCACTGTTGGTATTTACCAAGATGGTGTCATGAAACGTGATGTCGACGGAAAAGAGACTGTTGCCCACATTGTAAGCTTCTTTATGCCGAATAAGGAGGCATCTTGGCTAACTTTCACAGTTCGAATATACCACCCAGCTCTCTGTTACACCAAGCCAGCAGCTCATTCGTCCCACCGATGATGGCCCAACTACTCTGCCTCCTGTGCAGATGATCTTCTGCTTGAAGCAAAAGAACAGCAAAAAGATCAACTCTCACAGATGGCTTTTCAATGCATTCGGCCGTATTCTCAACCCTGAGATCTGTGTCTTGCTCGATGCCGGTACCAAGCCTGGCCACAAATCCATTCTTGCTCTGTGGGAGGCTTTCTACAACGACAAGGATCTTGGTGGTGCTTGTGGTGAAATTCATGCCATGTTGGGTAAGGGGTGGAAGAATTTAATCAACCCTCTTGTAGCGGCCCAAAATTTCGAGTACAAGATTTCCAATATTCTCGATAAGCCTTTGGAGAGTTCCTTTGGTTATGTCAGTGTGTTGCCTGGTGCCTTCTCGGCCTACCGATTCCGTGCTATCATGGGCCGACCTCTGGAGCAGTATTTCCACGGTGATCACACCCTGTCCAAGCAACTGGGTAAGAAGGGTATTGAGGGTATGAACATTTTCAAGAAGAACATGTTCTTGGCCGAGGATCGTATCTTGTGTTTCGAATTGGTGGCCAAGGCTGGCTCCAAATGGCACTTGTCATATGTTAAAGCCTCCAAGGCTGAAACTGATGTGCCTGAAGGTGCTCCTGAATTCATTTCTCAGCGTCGTCGTTGGCTGAACGGTTCGTTCGCCGCCGGTATCTACGGTCTCATGCATTTCGGTCGTATTTACAAGAGTGGTCACAACATTATCCGTCTATTTGTCCTCCATTTCCAAATGCTTTACAACACTTTCAACGTTTTCTTGACATGGTTTGCTCTCGCGTCCTATTGGCTTACTACGACTGTCATTCTGGATCTTGTCGGATCACCTTCGGAATCGAACAACCAAAAGGCCTTTCCTTTCGGCAACACTGTTACTCCTATTATTAACACGCTTGTCAAGTACGGCTACCTCGGTGTCTTGCTGCTTCAGTTTATTCTGGCTCTGGGTAATCGTCCCAAGGGTTCGAAGCACACATATATTATGTCGTTTGTCTTCTTCGGTATCGTGCAGACCTATGTCGTTGTGGATTCCATGTATTTGGTCGTCCACGCCTTCTCAGGCTCCGCTCCTATGGATTTCAACACTCACGACGGAATTGGTGGCTTCCTTAAGTCTTTCTTCTCTTCGTCTGGTGCTGGTATCATTATTATCGCGCTGGCTGCCACTTTCGGACTGTACTTTGTCGCCTCGTTCATGTACATGGACCCCTGGCACATGTTCACGTCTTTCCCTGCCTATCTCTTGATCATGTCTTCTTTCATCAACATCCTCAACGTTTACGCTTTCAGCAATTGGCACGATGTGTCCTGGGGTACCAAGGGAGCCGACAAAGCCGATGCCTTACCTTCAGTTCAAACCAAAAAGGAAGCCGATGGCAAGGGGACAGTCATTGAAGAAATCGACAAGCCCCAGGCTGATATTGATAGCCAATTTGAAGCCACTGTCAAGCGTGCCTTGACACCCTATGTGGCACCCAAGGAGGATGATTCGCGCAGCTTGGAAGACTCATACAAGAGTTTCCGTACCAAGCTTGTCAGTTTCTGGATTTTCACCAATGCTCTTTTGGCTGTCTGCATCACCAGTGACGGTGTTGACGAATTTGGATTCACTGTAAGTTTGTCCTTTTAGCCCCCCCGTATCTTTTCTATCGTATCTAACATCTTTACAGAGCAAAGCCACTACTCGTACCACCCGCTTTTTCCAGGCTCTTCTGTGGTCAACCGCAGGTGTTGCGCTGGTCAGATTCCTTGGTTGTTGCTGGTTCTTGGGCAGGACCGGTATCAGGTGTTTGTGTGCCCGACGATAAACATGTTACGATATTTACAGGGGCTGCTGCATGTAGCTGGCTGTGGATCGGTGGCTTCATCTGGCGCTGTCTTGCTCATTTTCCCAAAAGAACGTATTTTAATTTCCCCAGCCTATGATTTCCTTTACTCTTGTCGAGTCATTCTCAATATGTAGTCTATCTGTAGATTCCCGCTCTTCGCGATTCTCTTTGCGTGCTGTTTTTGGTCCGTTATGGCTTGTTTGTTATTAAATACATTGAATCTTCTTCATTCTCCTGAGTCTTAGCTAGGTAGTTTGATGCATACGTTATGATGATGATCTCTGTTCTTTAGAATCTGTTTAGTACCCTCCAAGTCTGTAGGGAGCTTCGTATTGCAGGCTAGAGACCATAAGGATGGACATCTTTGTTGTCCCGTTCTTTGTTAACGCAGGAAATCGTATTAAATTCAAAATCAGAGTGTGCATAAATAGAAAACAAAAATCGAAAATTTTATTGTCATAGGGGTAACGCAGTTCGGAGAGAATCTTAGGCACGAGTCAGCCACCATCTGCCACAAGGTTGTTATCGGCGGCGGTTGCGGCCCCACGCCTGCGGCTTCGATCGATAACGCCTTACACGCACTCACTACCGTCACGATTCATCCGCGCAAAGCCATCTAAAGTCGCTTTTCTGCAGGTACTCTTTCCGCAACACACTCGCTGATACGATTTTTTTCTTGGTGCTCTGACATACGAATAAATACTCTTTTGATTTCTCAGCCCTGTGCTTTGGTTTTGACTTTGCCACTGTCCTTGAGCCTCCCGTACCGTATGTCCCCCCGCCGCGCATAAAACCGCCGGTTGTTCCTGTCGTGAATCGTGCACAAGGCGGTAACTGACGATCGACGCTTTTTCTCGGAACAGAAACAGAAGGAAGAACAAATAATACTTTTTTTTATCGAGTTAGCAGAGTGGTGGGAATACTATATTCAAGATGTTGAAGATTTGGTCTATGGTATGGGCCAGCCTTTGCACCCCGAGAGCGAGAGAAAGAAAGCGCAAACTAACTTATTTGAATACAGAAACAAAAACAGCAGCAAGCTGAAAATGCCGAAGGAGGAGCAGCCAAGAAGAAGAAAGTCACCGCCGCCCAGCTGCGTGTTCAGCGAGGTATGCCCTCCATCTTCCTTTAACCTTGGGAAACCTTTGACTTACTTACATGTGTGTATGTAGACCTGCAAGAACTCTCCCTCGGCTCCACCATGAAAATGACCTTCCCCAACCCCGACGACATCCTCAACTTCACGCTCACCATCGAACCCGACGAAGGAATGTACAAGTCTGGAAGTTTCAACTTCACCTTTACCATCAACCAAAACTTTCCCCATGACCCGCCCAAGGTGAAATGCACACAGAAAATCTACCACCCCAACATCGATCTCGAAGGAAATGTGTGTCTGAATATTTTGCGAGAAGACTGGAAACCCGTCCTGAACTTGAATGCGGTTATTGTAGGCATGCAGTTTTTGTTCCTGGAGCCGAATGCGTCGGACCCGTTGAACAAAGATGCGGCGGAGGATTTGAGGACGAATCGTGATGCGTTTAAGAAGAATGTGCGTCATTCGATGGGTGGTGGGAGTGTGAAGGGGGTCACATTTGAGCGGGTTTTGCGATGATCTTTTCTCCTCTCCTTGTCCCTTTGTGTTGGCTGCTTCTTACGCTCTGCTCTGCTTCTTATTCTAGCTAGTTCCTCCTCATGGCGCCGCGGCATTTTTATAACTGGAGCAACTTGCTATAGATCTCATCATATCTATAGTGTTCATCTTCTTTCTTCTTCATGCTTTTTGGTCTGTGGTCACACAAGATTTAACCTATATACGCAAGAATATGAATTATGACAGCGAGGCATATGCCTTTTTATTATCTATCTGCTTGTGTTTTCTCTATTATGCAAGTTTGTCATACCTGTTGCTAGATAGAGTGGAATCAATAGCGATATCAAAACTTGACGTTCTACTTTGTCGGAAGATCATTGAGCGTATGAAGAGTACCGTTCTACTTAACACGACCACAAGAACTCTTTCAATCAAACAAAGGAAACAAAGTCAATTTAATTGATGTGGACGAAAGAACAGAGCCAGTAATAAACCCTAGAGCTCATTCCGACTTCTGTATCCATCTTTGTATCTTATGTACAACAGATAAAACCATTTGTCTATTCAGCATTTCTTTTCTCTTCGGAACTTTAACCCCTCGATTTTCCAATCACTCCTCCGTGTTGTCTTTTAGCGTACAAAATGGTTTGGTTAACTTGTCAAAGGTGGTGCCGTGTTTAGGCCTTGTTGGCGGCACGCTCGGTCTCGAGACGAGCGTAGAAAGAGTCGCGGGCTCGGACGCGAGGGAGGTGGTAGCCTGTGCGTTGTATTGTTAGTAAGATAATTCAATCTTGACGTGAGTGATATAGAAGATGTTTGGTTTACGTACCGTACCACCAGAGGTAGCCGAATGTGGTTCCGAGACCTGAAGGTGTATATGTTAGCCTGCTGTATTCTCCCTCAATGCGCGCCCAGTAATCCTAATAACAAGGCTCATCGCAATGTGCCATATTCTGAAATCCATTGTCGTGTCCCATCAACACCATTTTGACCCAATATGACTCCCCTCCACTGCTGGAAAACGCATCGAATCGACTCACCGAAAGCGGTACTGAGGTCAAGGACAAGGCCCCGGCGGAGCATCTATTCACTCAATTAGCACAAACTTTCCCTTCCACAACATATACATCTCCATCAATGCATGTCATGGCACGCCAGCAACGAGCCGAACCGCGCAACCCGGTCGGTCGGTCGGTCGGTCGGGCTCTCGATTTTCGTTGACCAGAAAGGGCTACTACTTACGCCGGTGATAGGAGGAAGAGCAGCAGCCATTGCGACGCGGTAGACCAAGAATCTGACGATTGTGGTGCGATTATAGGGCCCGTCCCGTGAGGTTGGTGGTGGGATTGGAGGTTTGACTGGGAGAGAGCTTCACGGTGATGGTTCGGAAGTGGAAGAGTTGACGTTGGGTGATGTCCGTGCCAAGACTGAGGACGGATTGGGCTAGCCGAGTTTGGCCGGCGAATGAGGGTGGGAAGATTAGCTGATTGGATGCCTGAGGCAGCGATTGAGGTATCGATTGATATTGAGCAATAGACTCTTGGGGGAATCGCTAGAAATTTATGATGGTTGTGATTTATGAAGGCTATTATTGCTCAGGGAGTTTCATATTCAACAGAGACTTGAAGATATCTCATCTGTGGATGGATATTGAGAAAGATGAAGTAAAGTCACGTGCAAACCTGCGATCCGTCGCGGCATCTCAAAGGCTAAGCTCTAAGACCTCTCACATCAACTTCATTATCCAACAACACAGGCAGCGAACATGGCACAGGACGATGGAATGCCATACCTCAAGCGCTCGTCATCGTCACCGGAAGGGGAAGGGGAACGGTCACTGAAACGACAGAAAAGACACTACCATCACAACCACAAACTCCACCAACCGATCCAGGCACAACAACATCAAGAGCCTACTCTCCTCGACGATGGCACCGTCACGCACCTGCTTGAGCGCTCTATCGGCCAAATTCTCACATCGACAGGCTATGATATCGCCGAACCTACAGCCCTGGACGCTTTTCGTCAGGCCGCGGAAGAATGTATGTATTGGATGAGGGGATAATTTTCGTTTCCATTTCTAATGCAGATCAGATATCCTCCATTTAGCATCCTTTGCACGCCAGGCTATGACCGCCTCTCGCCGTGTACAGCCTATCCCTCAAGATTTCGAATTTGCGCTTGGACGAGCTTTCATCCGCACAGATGAGTTATTGCCACACATCAAACCGTTGGCAGCGCCCGAAAAGAATGTTCCTACACTCCTACCAAGTCCGCCCCCCGAAGAACAGCTATTTAATGCCTTTGATGGCATGCCCGTTCTCAGCAAGGATTTGAGCGGTGACGACGAACGACAACGATTCAACTACATACCCTCACACTTCCCGCACTTCCCCAGCAAGCACACGTACCGCTTCACGCCCGTGTATACAGAACGCGAGACTGATCCACGCCGAATACGCGAACTCGGAATGGAAGATAGCAGGTTTGGCGAGGAGGCGCTACGCAAGTTAGCGCGCGCAGCATTCAAGGATACTCGCGCAGCTGGATTCGGTAAAGGCGAAAGTCGACTTTGGGGTCGGAAACACGAGAGCGCCGAGAGTATGTTTGAGAAGACTATGCGGGGGTTGACGAAGAGGAAGCAAAAGACTGCAGCTGGGGACGGACAAGCAGCTGATGCACAGGGCGTCACGCAGAAGGAGAAGGAGAATGGTAAATCCTCGCTGGCAAACCTTGACTTGGCGCCGATTGTCAATTGCGAAAGGGATCTGTGGAGGAAGAGTACAACGGGGCAACAAAAGGCTGAAAAAGTGCCTGAAAACACGAAGGATTCGGCTGTTGCGAAGGTGGAGCGATGGGTTTCAACTTGATTCCCTTCCTGTTACGTGGTTAGTGATTGCGGTGCATATGGCGACGGCGTTTGTATAATTATTTCAGTGCTGGTTTAAGAGCGAGATACCCAATTCTTCATTTGAGAAGTTTGCAAAAAAAGACATAATATGATAATATACAAGGATATAAATAACATTTCATGATAAATAACAACGCCTCCCATGCACGTATAAAATAGATAGGTAGTTGATGGCTGATCCCCGCTCAATCAGACTGACTGTATTGACTATCGTCTTCATAGCTTAGCCACGACTTCTCTTGTTTCATAGCAGTCGCCGGTTCACCCTTCATCCTTTTTTCCCAAGCTGTTGTTTCGACCGTCAGACCACCGGCGCATCTAGAGCAAGTCAAAAAAGTTAGTATATAGTTTGCCATCTCTTTTGCCATGAGTAAATAAAACGTGCTGGAGACAGCACTCACCTCCGAAAAAGCCGAACAATAGGCTTACACGTCACCACACCTGGAGGCGGAATCCCTTCGTCTGGCGGATTGCACGAGTACTGCACGAGTTCCAGCAATTCGCACTTGTTAAGATCGACCTTTCCGCCTTTTCGTCGCTTTTCCTTGAATGCTTTCTGGACGAATTGGACGCGGTCTGGGAGTTCTTCGCTTTCGAACGGGGTTGAGAACGGAGCCATTGTAGAGGTCTCTCGTCTCAGATGATGGATATCTCGGAGGTATGTAGTAGGGAATTGATTTGTATATCACCGGCGACAAGGCATGGCTTGGGGTTGCTGTTGAGGTGGGTTTGCGTGGGAGGATGTTCTATCAAAAGATCTGGAGCTAGTTGCGCAATGCGGGATATCTCCGGACCAAATTTCTCAGCTCTATCAACGCTGCCAGCTTCCACCACCCACTATCACCACTTGGTAAAATTTCCAAGTTCTGTTTCTACCAGTGGAATTGCGCGCACTTAGATTACATCTTCTATTCTCTCTTAAACACGAGAAACCGTGGGCATGGATGATGCAACATGACTTCTGCCGCTGCCGCGCTGGGCAAGCGCCTGCTCGATGAAATCCGAGAAGAGAGCCTCGACGAAGTTTGTCTTTCTTCCCTCATGTCCTTGACCACCAAGCTAACATTGGCACAGCTGTTGCGTGATTTACGAGCTCAATTCCAATCTCACACAGACACATCCTATTCTGGTGTGAAAGACCTCGATGAATTACTCAATATATTCCTGAGCCATCATGCTGGTGGTATACCTGGCCAGCGACATCAACAACAGGATTCTGCTTTTGAGCTGGAAGCTCAGAGCCCTAATGCTCATCCGGCACCCCCAGCTGTCGGCAGAACAAGTCGAATCCGTAGAAAACTCCCCGTCATCGAGGTCTCCAGCCCCAGCTCTGGTGGAGGAAAATCGCAACTCCTCTACTATCTCACCGCTATTACCGTTCTACCATCTTCATTCAAGGGCAAGCAAATAGGCGGCCGAGACGGCGCCGTTGTATTACTCGATACCGATGGCAGGCTTGACGTCAAGAGACTTTATGAAATCGCCGAAGGAGCCATGCGGCATATGCTACGCGCCAGCTTTACAGATGTTGCTTCTGCCGAGACGCCGATTATAACATCACTTATTCGTGATTCTCTTGAACATGTTCACATCTTCCGGCCGCAGAGTTCATCCTCTTTACTTGCCACCCTAAAGTCTCTGGACAAATACCTTCTCGACATATCCCGACACCGCTCAGCTGCACGTCCACTCCATGCAGTGTTTCTTGACAGTGCTAGTGCCTTCTACTGGCAGGACCGTACGCGAGACGACGTCGCTCGCACGCAGGAAATAGGGCGCAGTGCGGCAGAAATAAAACAAGACCGCGAACAACGAAAGACCTTTTATTTGAACGTTCTCTACCAGAATATAGCCAGCGAACTTCGACGCATCCAAGCCATTTTCGAATGTTCCGTGATATACACAACATGGGGACTAAACCGCGCTACTTCGTCTGATAAAAGTCTATTGTCTGACCCGCCTTCATTCAAACCCCATCTCCCACCCCCCTGGAACAGTTTTCCGAATTTGAGACTTGTCGTGCAGCGTGACACTGTCCGTCCGTATCCTGCTACATCTACGTATGCGGAAATCGAGCGTGATGCGCCTATTCGACAGGGTGTAGTGAGACAAGGGAAATTCTCCGCTTGGGTTGATACATGGGGAAAGGAGTATTGGCCGCCAGGAATAGCAGCTGCATTGAGAAGTATGCCGGACCACGGCGCATTCCCCTTCTGGGTCAGAAAGGATGGTGTGTTTATGGATGATTTGATGTTTGATATATCATGAATTCAAGCCAGTCAACCGCTGATCGTTATGTATCTAGCTATGTATCTATTAACACCCCCTATGTCTATGTATCTAGTTTGAAGCAAACAAAGCCCCAATCGCTTCCACAGTAGTGTTACCACCACTAAACACAATCCCAATATCCCACCCCTCCTCTCCACCCTCCTTCTCAACCTTCCTCCTAAAATCCTCATTAAACAAACAAACCGCCAGCCCCACCACCGCACTCGGCTCGACAACCACCTTCATTCGTTCCAGCACCAACCTTAGAGCCTTCTTAATCTGCTCTTCCGTAACACTATACACACCCGCCACTTTGCTGGGGTCGGAGATAACAGCCCAATTGTTTAAACCCACCGGCGTCCGAAGCCCATCTGCAATCGTCTTTGTCGAAACGGCCGCAACACGTTCACCAGCCGCAAGACCCCTCTGGCAATCATTCGCGCCTTCAAAGGACGGCTCAGCACCGAAAACCAACGTCTTCTCTTTCCCGGCTGCTGAGGGGACAGAAAACCATGTAGCGACACCGGCGTTGAGACCGCCGCCCCCGATTGGTGTGAAAGCTGCATCTAGCGTCTTCTTTCCTGCATTTAACTTTTCGTATTGTGCCTCTAGCTCTAGTCCAGTCGTCCCCTGTCCCAGAATGATATCAGGATGATCATACGGCGGAATAAAGATGGCGCCCGTCTCCTGCTGAATCTGGTGCATGACGGCGGTACGTTCGGGTTCTGTGCTCCCACTAAACACCACTTTTGCGCCAAGGGACTGTGTAGATGCGATTTTGCTGGGGGTGCTTATGGATGGCATCACGATGAATGCGGGGACGCCGAGTGTTTTGCCTGCGAGGGCGAGGGCTTGCGCGTGGTTTCCTATACCAATTCTGCGTTAGCCGATTCCCCTTTTTATTGAGAGAGATGGGAAATACCAGAACTATGCGTTATAACACCCTTCCTCCGAACCTCTTCCTCCCCCCTCTCCTCAATAAGCCGTAACAACGCATGAAACGCGCCCCGCGCCTTGAAAGCGCCTATTCTCTGCAGGTTTTCGCATTTGAAATAGAACCGGATTTTTGGTGAAGACGGACTCTGCTCCTCCCATTCTGTACCAATAAGATCCGGAGATTGTTGGGGTGTTGATGCGATTGTGTTGAGTGTTGTGTTGGTCAAGAGCGGGGTTTCGTATATGTACGGTTTGATGAGCGCGTGCGCTTTTGCGACGTTGGAGGGGATGAGCGGGAGGTGGTTTGATGGGGATGTCATTTTGTATATACAAACAATGGATTTGATGGTTGGTCTCTAGTAAGTATGGTCTTTGGAATGGATATATGTAAGCGTCAAGAGAGGTGAAGTGAGGGGAATCATTTAATATATATCGGCAGCTCGGAGATCGGACCGATCTATCTGCACACGGCTCAAGCTCTACGATGCCGACGCAGCTATGCCACATGCTTATTCAGAGGATGAAGTGTCATCGTAATACTTTACAAGTATCTTAGGGATTTCCCAAAACATTTTGAATTATCTTACGCTTAGGCAGTAGAATGGATCTTGACTTGGAAAAAAGAAATAGATTCAGAACAAAAAAAGAACAAAATTTTCATCATTAGGTATCTACATTACATGACCAGACCAAAGACGTAACCCAATTTGTTTTAAAAACACTTTTTAAAACTTTTTTGAACCACCTACTTCTGGTTCTCAGGACGGAGAGAGCGGACGGCCTTTCCAGCGCGCCAGATCTCCAAGTTGCGGATCTCCTCCAACTCCTTCTCGTAGCGCTCACGGTAGTCAGGCTGAGAGTTGTACTCGAGAGAGCGCTGTGTTTCCTTTCCGGTCTTGACGCTGGTGTACAGCTCGTCAAAGACAGGCTTCAAGGCGTCCTTGAACTTGGGGGACCAGTCAATGGCACCACGACGGGCAGTGGTGGAGCAGGCAGCGTACATCCAGTCCATGCCGTTGGCGCCAATGAGAGGGTAGAGAGACTGAGTGGCTTCCTCAACTGTCTCGTTGAAGGCCTCAGAGGGAGAGTGGCCGCGCTCGCGGAGAACCTCGTACTGAGCAAGGAACATACCGTGGATACCGCCCATGAGACAGCCACGCTCACCGTAGAGGTCAGAGTAGACCTCCTTCTCGAAGGTGGTCTCGTAGAGATAGCCGGAACCGACGGCAACACCCATGGCAATGGCCTTCTCCTTGGCATTGCCGGTGACGTCCTGGAAAACGGCAATGGAGGAGTTGATACCACGGCCCTCACGGAAGAGGGAGCGGACGGTACGGCCGGAACCCTTGGGGGCGACGAGGATGACATCAACATCGGTAGGAACATCGACCTTGGTCAAGTCCTTGAAAACGGGGGAGAAACCGTGGGAGAAGTAAAGAGTCTTTCCCTTGGTGATGAGAGGCTTAACCTGGGGCCAAGTCTCGGATTGGGCAGCATCAGAGAGGAGGTTCATGACAATGGTACCCTTGTTGATGGCAGTCTCGACATCGAACAAGTTCTTGTCGGGAACCCATCCGTCCTGGATAGCCTCCTTCCAGGAAGCACCGTTCTTGCGGACACCGACGATGACGTTCAGGCCGTTGTCACGGAGGTTGAGACCCTGGCCGTGACCCTGGGAACCGTAGCCAATAAGGGCAAGAGTGTCGTTCTTGAAGTATTCATGGAGCTTCTCAGTGGGCCAGTCGGCACGCTCTGTGAATAATTAGCTTAAGCACGGGCCAATTGTGGTTGGGGTCAGTCATACCGTAGACAGTCTCTGTGGTGCCAGCAAAGTCAATGGACTTGATTCCACGAGCAGGAACAGTGACTGGGCTGCGAACAGCGTTGACGATAGCAGCTGAAGGACGAGCACGGACGGCGGAGAAGAAAGTGCGACGAGGAATGGCCACACGGGCGTTGGAGAGGCGCAGAGCAGCGCGAGGGATGGTCTTGGAGGCCATTATGAAGGATGTGTGATGAAAATGGGAATGAATATATTAAGAAAAATAAGTTTTCAGATCAATTGATGGACACAATTGATTCAGCAGAGATGCACACAGAGCGGAGAGGATGGTTTGATTCAGAAGGAAACGGTCGGTGGGATGCACTGTGGTTTTATTTTCTCGCCGGAGGAGCTGGAGAGAAAAATGCTGGGGTCGGTCAGGTGACTCACCGCAGCTGACGGAGTTGAGCTTGTCCTCCGCGGCTCGCTAAGAGCTGACCGACTGTGTGGCGCCGATACCGGTGGCCAATCAAAAGTGACGAGTCATGTGAGATGCCACTGAGATCGCCACCTGTAAATGGACTAGTGGGCCTTCGCATAAACTATTGATCCGCTCCACTTTCTTCAGGCTGACTCACGCACGGAGTGTTTGACAGAGTCCGGAGCATCACGCATTGGGTATTTACACCTGAGGCCTCTCTAGCCTGTACCGTACTATGGCGTACCTTGCTTGCCATTACTGCCTCTATCACTCACTTTTAGGTAATTTTTAGGTCACTGTAAGATCTGTCTATATTTACCACAGTAGATTAGACCGATCGAAATTGCCACAAGTAGTCCGATTTAGTTCACGGCAGACCGTTAGCTAGCCTGGCTCTGAGTGGCTGCTACAGTGGCTTGCGGATCTGTGGCATCATGCCATTCCTTCTGGGGAAGTAACTGCATGGCCTAGTCAACACTCTAGGAGGATCACCCCTCTGTGTGGCACGAAATAATAATCTATCAGATTTCATCCTCCTTGTTTACCCCCCTCGAATAAAAAGTCCGTATTCCCCGAAATAATCTTCGCTCGCCAAAGACCATGAGGTTCACGACGCCATGAACCCGTTTGCCTTCCTCTCCTCGCTCCCCAACCCTCCGTCCATCCAGACCCGAAAAGCCCTGTTGCTTCTTGATTTTCAGAACGATTTTGTCCGTCCCAATGGCCGACTGCCCGTCCGCAAAACGCTCGAGTTTCTCGATATAATCCCGAGTTTAGTCCAGAGCTTCCGACGCACCGGCGAAGTTGTCTGGGTGCGTACGCAGTATGAAGGTCCGCGCGATATTATCGACCCCGACTATGGAGGTGAACGGATAATCACTTCGGCCGGCCCCTTGGATACTAAGAACCAGAAAAAAGGACGGCGAGGACGACGGGGTAGCAACAGTAACAACGATACGAGCGAGGAGGTTGATCCCGAAGCCTTCCTTTCAGGCCACGAGCCTGCATGTCTCCCGCAGACGCCCGGCGTTCAATTCCCAGCCCCTATTCTTGCAGCAATTGATCACGAACATGACATTGTTATTGAAAAGTCGGATTACTCGGCATTACAGTCTCCTGGAATGGTTCTGTCGTTAAGATCCCGCTTGGTCACGGAGTTGTATATTTGTGGGAGTCTGTCAAACGTATCTGTCTACGCCACGGCACTCGACGCCGCGCAACAAGGGTTTACTATTACATTGATAGAGGATTGCATGGGCTATCGCAGCTTCGCCCGTCATGAGGAGGCCATTCGACGACTTGCAGACATTGTAGGCGCCAATGGCATATCCGCGCAGGAGCTTCTGGATGACGGGGACTGGGAAGAGACGCAAGAAATTGCCCGCGCTTCAAGTCCAACGCAAGCCATAGTAGACGCTCGACTACAGAATACAGTTCAAGAATCACGCGTAACACCACCGGCCGGTATAGAAGGTGTATTAGACCACCTTGCCGTCAAAAACTCACCGCCCGCCAAACGATCCTCGATCGAGGAGCAGGCAGCCGCAGCAGACAGCACCGCCGGATTAATACGGACGCCGTCTCCAGGCACCAGCACCGTTTATATAGGCGGCGAGATTGAAGCAGATGACGACCCATATGATGATTACGACGAACCTCTTGTTTTACCTCCAACAAAATACCCACGAGCGTCCGCTTTTGGAGGAGTCAGAGAACCGCGAGCTCCAGGCACGAGTTCTACGAGATTACGCCGTAATAAATCGAGCGGAAAACCATCGTCTTCCTCTCACCGAACCGGCTTAGCTGCCACAGATTCAGGTACTAGGCAGGCATCCGCTTCCCCAGTGCTCACGACCACTACCATCAAAACAATGACTGCTGCTTCTCCTAGCTCTTCTGCGCATGGCTCTTTGCCTGCGTCAGCATCAGGCATGGAAAAGCATTCGAAGAGAAAGAAGAAATCTGCCACCAAAGATTATCTAGGGCCTGACGATACCATTGCAGAGGGCGATTCGCGGATTGTATACGATTTAGACTTGCCAGCAGATGTCTTTGAAAACATCCAGAAAGAGGTCAACTGGCAGAAAATGTATCACATGTCGGGCCAAGTCCCACGCCTAGTGGCAGTGCAGGGTGCCATCTCCGAAGACAAATCTTTCCCAATATATCGCCATCCAGCTGATGAATCTCCAATCCTCGAGCCGTTCACACCAGCAGTGAATATGGCCCGCATATGTGCGGAAAAGGTTGTGGGCCATCCATTGAACCATGTACTGATACAGATGTACCGTGACGGCCAAGACAACATCTCCGAACATTCTGACAAGACTCTAGACATCGTCCGCGGTTCGTCTATTGTCAATGTCTCACTGGGCGCACAACGAACAATGACTCTGCGAACAAAGAAATCTGCAACTACTGATGGGATAGATAACGACGAAGACAGCCATACCCGTAAAAAGCAAGAGGTGCTGATGCCACATGGCTCCATGTTTATACTCGGCTCACTATCTAATATGCGCTGGCTGCATGGTATCCGCGCCGACAAACGACCCGAATCAGAGAAATCTCGCGAAGAGAAAGCTTACCGCGGCGAACGCATCTCATTGACGTTTCGAAATATCGGTACATTTATCAGCCCAGAATCACGAACAATATGGGGTCAAGGCGCGGTGTCTAAGAGGGCTGAGTCGGCGCGACCAGTCATTCATGGCGACGCCGCGGACGCCGAGAGACTGATTCGATCATTTGGCGCAGAGAATCGCGAAACGAATTTTGACTGGGAAAATGTGTATGGACAGGGCTTTGATGTGGTTAATTTTGTGGAGCCAGCCGTTGCTCGTATTGGCTTGTCTGGTGATGCAGTCGCTGATATGCGAGTTAGGCTGTGTCTGACTGAGAATGGCATGCGATATGAAGCAGTATATCCGGACAAAGGCTTGAATCAAACCACATACACCAGCCCTGACGGACAGACTGTTATAGCCGGCGATGTTCAGATTTTAATGTATCTTGCTTCACTGGATCCTGCCTCTAATTTGGTGAGGCCTGGCATTAGCCCAGTCAGTGGAGGAAGCTGCCTATCCCTGATTACAAAATCGGACATGGCTTCAATACTCAACGACACCGAAAGCCTTTCCTTTTGGAATGACAAACTGCGAGAACACGGGCAACACTACATCTCAGGCCCCGCATTCACCATTGACGATATTGCGCTCTGGCCAATCCTGCATGAAATCGAGCAGAAGCAGAAAGGATTCATCTCAGGCTCATCAACGCAATATCCGTTTCTTTCGGCTTATTACCAGCGAATAGAGAAGAGGGGCTGCGTTCGCGTAGTCATGGATGAAATGTCTATTGACCATTAATCTTCTCTTTTAATTCTTCGTTTTCTCCTTTTTTGTTTCTATCTTATTATCCTAATGGCGAGCGACTAGACACTGGCAGCTATACTATGCATATTTGTATGTTAATGATGCAACGATATTCATGATGATGATAGCATAATGATACACTTTTAACTTGCACAGCCTTACAATCACAAACCCGTAGATTTATACGATTTGATACATAAAAAGTAAAGACGTCATTCAAGATATATTCTACAGCTTCTCAAACGTCGGCACTCGTTTCTCTATCCCCGAAAGCAACGCAGCAGGGACATCTTTTGTCTGCAGAGCACCGCTATTCCAGACAGCCGTATATTGCAGCCCTACCCAATCTATTAGCATTCAACTCATATCTATCACTCAACCAGAAGCACCCGGGGATTCTCACCTTGCGTAACAGAATGATCCCTCGAAAAATTCAAAATCTCCTTCGTCCCCTGCACCGCCACCGGACTCTTACTCGCAATCAACACCGCCAACTCCAGCGCCTTCTCTACAGTCTGCTTCTTCGTATCGTACACACCGCTCACCAGCCCAACCCTATACGCCTCCTCTGCCCCAAACACCCTCGCCGAAAGTGCCACTTCCTTCACCCACCCAAAATTCCCCACGACTTTGGGCAGCCGACTCAGTGTCCCCAAATCAGCCGCAAGACCAATGTCCACTTCTTTCACTGAAAACGCCGTATCTTTCGCGCACAAACGGACGTCCGCTGCCGTGCACAGATCAATAGCAAGCCCATACGAAATCCCATGCATAGCCACGATAACAGGCTTCTCGCATCGTTCTAGGCTGGTTATGCAATCCTGCATACCTAGCACAACCCGTCGTAGCCGCGCAGCGGTTCGCGCGGAATCTGCGTCTTGATCGTGAGAGAAAAGGGGACCCCCCGAAGCAGCAGCTTTGACATCTAGACCCGCTGTAAAGGCGCGCTCGCCGGCGCCAGAGAAGACTATGGCGCGTACATCGGGGGATGAGGAGAGGGTGTCGAATATGGTGCGCAGTTCGAGCCACATGGGCTCGTAGTAGGAGTTGAGTTTGGAGGCGCGGTTGGTTTCGACGTGCGCGACGTAGGGGTGTGGGAAGGTGAGGTTGAAGTATTTGTATGAGGGGGATGCCATGATGTATGTAGTTGTAGTTGTAGAAGCTAGGTAGTGGGTGATTTGATGTATGCCGTTAAGTACCAGATGAGTAGGTGAGGATTAAGAGTGTGTATGTGTATTAATTATTTCCAAGAGTTCATGAATCGTTAAAGAGTTGATTTAATTGAGGTGACATATTTGATGGAAGGAGGAGCTACGTAGGACATCGAAATGAACCGAGGCTAAAAAGATGCCGACTTCAGCACCGGCTACGCATATGCCTGCACATTAACCAGTCTGGAAAGTGCCATCAAGTTTGAATAAGAATTATATTTAATACAAAATTTAGGAAATGAAATATATGCTTCATAAAAACAGCCCAAATCGCGATATACTCGCCGTTGAGCATGCGTTGATATCAGCCAATAGGAAATCCGCCATGGTCCCCACTCAAGCTCTGATACTCCGCGGCATGAACATCTTCTCATCTTCTTGACTAGACACAACTCTTTCGATCACAGTACCAATATCAACACCGCCATCATGCCGCGTGCAGTGAAAGGTCTGTCACCTATACAGTCTTAATATCGTTACGATAATTGTGCTGATACTATATGAGAATATAGGCGTCCTAGTCGAATGCGACCCCTCCGTCAAAGCCATCATCCTCAAATACGACGAAGAGAAACACGACTACATCGTGGAAGACCTGGACGATGACCGCCACCTAGTGATTAAGGAGAGTCAGCTTCAGAATCTGAAGGATAGACTTGGTCAGGTTAGTTTGCTTTTTGCTGCTGCTGCTGCTGCTGTGTTCTTTACTTGGTGCGCTGTCGGATGCTAATAGCTTGATGCGTGGTAGGAACTCGATCAGAAAGTCATGCAGCCCGAGGAGGAGGAGTCGGAGTGATGGGGACAAACAAATCAATCAATACTTTTGTGTGTTTTGGATACCACGGATCTTCTATATGATTATGCGGCCTTGAGTGCGGAGTGCGAACATGCGAGATAAAGCCGTTTCGTCGGTGACGTGCTTTGACTTGACCTGCGCCCGATAGGGTACACATCTGTCGCCATCATTATGAGGGATGTGCTCTTGGGGGGTCCTTCAGCCCGCGAGGCCCTTTTACAAGGAACGCCTTCGTGGCTTCTGCGTATCTAAGAGTCCGCGGATCTTCGCTTGGGTCTGAGTCATGAGTCACAAGTTACTCCGCACTATCAGTGGAAATGGTGGCCATTGTGCTGTGTTCCAGCTTTTGGGCGAAAGAGATTCCATGACTGAGACGAGGATGGCGGGCTACATTCAGAGAAGAAAGAAGAATACAAATGAAAGTGGCGAATAGTAATCGTTGCACGACCTCGAATATTCTATGCTGCTTTTTAATCAAGCTCTTGCTGACCAAAGTCTTCTCTCTATTCAAGACCGTAGATTGATAGAGTCGATGTGGTGCCCCACTTGCCTCCCGCCGATTCGCCGAATCGAGCGGAGGGTTCTAGAAGGCTCCACAACCCTCCAGCCCTAATCGAGATACATACATCTGGAGGCTTCTCCAAACATCGCGACACTTCACTGACAAATTGCTAGCATATTCCAGAATGCCTCGCGCTGTCTATATAAACACCTCTGCCCTCCCGTCAAAATGTCTTCTCGTTCATCAAAGTCAAACATCCAAACAAGCAAGTTAGCTACTCACAGCGACTCTCTCAAAGCCTACAATCATTACTTCTTCACTTCAAACCAAACAACCACATCCTCTCCAAACTTCAAAATGTCTTTCTTCCATCGCACCACCGGCGGCGACTTTGCCCCCCTCTTCCGTCTCCTAGACGACTACGACACCCACCGTTCCACTTCCACCGCTGGACGTAAAGGTCACTCTGCCTGCGCAGTAACAAACTTTGCGCCACGCTTCGACGTGCGCGAATCCGAGGCCTCGTACCATCTCGACGGCGAACTGCCCGGTATCAATCAAAAGGACATTGAAATCGAGTTCTCCGACCCGCAGACTCTGGTCATCAAGGGCCGCTCTGTGCGGGAATACAACAACACCAATACCAACAATGACAACAGCAATGATGAGGCTGCAAGTGCAAACAGCCCCAAGCCGGTAAACGTCGAAGACGAGTCGGAGCCGGAATATGAATCTGTCGAGCAAGCCCCCGCCAAGACAGTAGCAGCTCCTTCCAAGAAGCATAATTACAAATACTGGGTCAGCGAGCGCTCCGTCGGCCAGTTCCATCGCTCCTTCAACTTCCCGAATAGAGTCGACCAGGACGCTGTCAAGGCCAATTTGAGCAATGGAATTCTCTCGATTGTGGTGCCCAAGGCTGCGCCACCGGTTAGTCGCAAGATTAACATTGAGTAAATCAGTCGACTAGCCAATCGATCGATCGTCAATGAATATTCTCAGGAGATTGACACGATTATGATAATATGTGCCTTATGGCCTGCATTGCTTGGTGCTTAGTGTGATTTGAATGGGCTTTTGCTTTTGCCTTGTACGACTATCATTAATTTCTTGCTGTATTAGCTAGCTAGTGAACAATTTGAAATAATATCAATAAATCTATAAACTTGCATTCCAATCTAATCCGAAACCCGTAGCTCGTAATTCAATTCTAAATCATGACCCAAAATCTTCCCCTCGTATACTTCTATATCTAAATATAACGTCTATAAAATCATTAACGCAACCAATTTCAATCTTCTTCCCGGTTCACTTCACTCAACAGACCCAGACCATCATTACCCTCTTCTTCCTCAGACTCAACAGGAGCACTCGACCCAGTGCCCGCCTGCACAAACGTCATTATCACGACCAGCCCAACAGCGGCCAGAAACATCGTCCTCAACGCGTCTTGATACGCGGAAATTGCAATTTCTTTCTGGTGTCCTTTCAGCCGCCACACTAGAGCAGGGCTGCCCAATAGTTTTCTGATAAGTTCCTGTCTGTCGTCAACGTCATAAGAGTATCTAGCCTCGAGACGGCTCTTCAATACTCGCGAGAAGATTCCACTGCCAATGGCAGATCCGAAGCTGCCGGAAAGAGATCTGAATGTTGCCAGGAGGCTAGTAACGATGTAATGTTCCGATGGGGACGTGAGATGCAGCAAATGCGATACCGTGTAGTTTAGGAACGCAGCACTGGAAAATCCATTGACGAATATGGCAGTTGCATACAGCACAACGGATGAGTCGGGGGTTGATGTAAGGGCGATCAACAGGAGGCTTAACATGAACAGTATGCAAATCACCAGGCATGACCTGTTTTGTAGTTAGTTATGTTCACCTCTCATTAAAACCCAAAAACAAAGGAAAGACTGGGAGGCATACATATAATAACTGGTAGCCTTTCGAATATGCAACCAACCCACTATAAGCCCTCCCAGCGCGAAACCGGCATTTGTCGGAATCATAATAAGGCCGCCTTCAGCAGGACTCCACCCTCGAACAGCAATCCCATAAACAGGCAAATAGAAGAGAACTCCCCAGCGGGCCATCGACATACCAGTTGCCGAGATACCGGATAACAAAACGCTGCGAGAACGAAGAAGAGGCACTGGCACAATAGGCTCTGTGGTGAGTGTGGGCGACGACTCGACGACGAGAAAGAGGACGAATATGGCCAGGGAAACAGCAACGAGGGAATACGGGATGGTGGGGCTGGAGAGGGAGTAGAGCAGTAGAACGTTGGCGGAAGTCTGTCATTAACATATGAGTAAATTTAATCAATCGGTGGTTTGATTTATAAAACCCACCAGTGTCAGAATGCCCAGGTAGTCAATTCGAGCAAGTTTTCTAGCAAAGGATTTCTCCTCATGACCTTCCTCTTTCTCCTTGCCAGTCGAGGGCATTGCAAGATATAGAATCGGAGTGACAATAAAACATATCGGAGATTGAATATAATATATCAATCGCTTTCCACAACGTTAGCAATGCACGCGAAACCTGATTTTAGGAAATTTACCCATCCGAATTTTGGCGTCAAAGCACCAGCCAGAATAGCACCCGAGGCAATTCCAACCGTGATAATGGTATACATACACCCAAGAAACAGCCCTCGCCGCTTTTTCGAAGACAACTCCAACACCAAAATTGTCTGCGTAGAATAAAGTCCTGCAGCTCCGCATCCGGCCAGAATCCGGCCAACGATAAAATCGGAAATGTTCCTCGCACTAGCCGTCCTCAACAAACCAACTGCAAAGATGAGACTTGTCACCGCTATAAAAGTGCGCAGGGAGAATATCTGAGACAATCGACCACCGAGGGGGGTCAGGCTAGCAAATGCGATCTACCGTATGTATGCCTGTCAGCAAGTCTATTTCATCAACCTTTCAAGTGAGTGCTGTAGAAATCGACCGACCATATAAGACGATGTAAACCATGCCGTGCTAGAGAAAGAATCCAAGTCTGCGGCAATATCCGATTGTGTTGTTGTAATGGCGGTGATATTGGTAGCTTGAATTGTGTAAGCGGCATCAACCCATCAACTTCGAAGACAGTTGTATACATACATTGGATAAACAGCAAACATGCTATTGCACTAGCAACAACAGTCGCACGCTTTCGCGAGAGCATGGTTGGAGCGATATCCTCACTATCGTCGTGTTCTCCCGGCTCTTGTTCGAGTAATGGCGTCGTCTGTTCGCAGAGTTGGCCATGTCGAGACTCTATGTCACTGACGGTCATTGCCGGAGCGTGCTGCTGCTGCTGATATCGTGGTTGGAACGGGTGGATGAAGGGGTGAAAGATGATCCGTGCAGTCTTTGCATCGCAAGAGTCGTACTTTGTGTGACTGTGCTGGCTCTCTGGCTCCTTCAGGATTAATAATTAGCCAAGTCGTCTAGTTAGTCTGGCAGATGGAATGCTGATCGCAGCTTGGAGGGTGCGTTTGTTATCGCTTTGGCTCTTATCGCTATCACAACATACGCTAGTCCGGCTTGAGGTTAGTGCGCAGGTTGCTGCCCGGCTTAGTAGTTAACGTAATTCACGGGTAAACGGCGCACACAGGTAAGCGGCGCAGTCAAATTCCCATACAAAATAGCATTTTTAACCCCCTAATAGATCAACAAATTTATATATAAAGTACATCTATAAACTCAATATATAGGATAAAATATAGTTTATAGTCTATTTCTTTTTTATTAAATTCTAAGAACATTAGGAACCCGTTCGTAATGAAAAATACAATAATTACTAGCGTGGTTTCTAATAACTTAAGATTTTGTATGATAAAGAATAATTTAAAATATAATATATAAAAAAAGAATCTAGATACTAATTTATATATCATTTTTTAGATATAATTTATATATAAATTTGTTGAGATTGTAGGGGGGTTAAAAGGGCCATTTTGTATGCGCAATACAACTGCGCCGTTTACTCGTGTGCGCCGTTTACCCGTGAATTACGTTAATCAAGGTACATAACTTAGTGCCTGAGGCATCCAAGTCCATGACTCCCAAAAGATCTATCCCAGCACTTGACGAGTTACATCTACGTCTGCGTGTATCACGAGATTGAAAATCTGAAAAGACAGAAATGCATTCTGTATCGATAATGCCCAACTAACAATACATAACTGAAAATCCCCTCGTCCCTCGCAACATCTTAAAGATCCGCAAAAACCTCAATGCTCGAGAAAAACTCATCGTTCGTCGTACTGACCATCAAATTATCAGCACAGCTCGAACCCAGATCCGCATTGCCAATCCACGCCGGCTCCCAATAGAACAACCCCAAACCATTCGTAGTCCCTGCCACAACATCCGCCACATCAGTCAAAAACTCCGTCTGACCAGCGGCAGAAAACGGAATATCAGTCAGATCAGACGGGAATGCATATTCGGGATCGGGGCATGAATAAGGCCAGTTCGTCTCTACGACCAAAATACCCTTGTCCCAGGTCGACGCCATATTGTGCAGAGATGTTTCCAGGGATGTGAGGAGGGCCTCATCCGAGTAGAATGGATAGTAGCTGACGCCCATCAGATCAAAGTCTGTTGTAAGCAGCGGTCCCTCGGCAAGCACAGTTTCGTAAAAGTATTCCTGCGTGTCCCAGTCCCAGCCATTGTCCAAGTGGATCAAAATCAGGGGCTGAGTGTCGAGATCGGAATCCTTGACTCCCCACGCAGCCGAGTGCAGCAGCGACGCGATGTTGTAGTAGCTATCTGTTGAGCCGAGTGGCCAGAGGAGACCGGCTGTAATCTCATTGCCGAGTGCGACAATCTCCAGCGGGATTCCGGCTTCGGCGAAGGTGTTGGAGACCAGCAGCGTGTAGTTGTATAGCTGCCAGGTGAGCGTGTCGATGTCCGTGGTTGACCATCCAGATGGAGTTGTCTTAAACAATCAGTATATAGAAGAAGAACAAAAACTACAAAGACTATGAGGATGACACATACCTGCTCACTTGGCGATGCCCAAGTCTCACTAAAAAACATATCAAGATAAATCGACAGTCCCGCATCGTACATCACCTGGGCAAGCTCCAGGTTATAGTCCAGACCGTAGTCGCCATCCGTCACCCACAGTCGTTGCCGGACAATATTCATGCCATTGTCAACTAGAATGTCTGGGAGTGTAGCACTTTCGCCGTTTGTGTTTAGGTACGATATGCCTTCATCTTCCAGCACGAGGTAGGAGGATATGTCCGCACCGCGGTATGTAAGCTCAGCCGAGGCGATGGCGAAGAGAGCCAGAGATGCTGGTAGGAGGCTTGAAGGCCGCATGTTGCCTGAATTATTGCCGAATGTGGATATGGCTTTCCGAAAGTAGCAATTTTGAAGACCACCAAAACACGCTCACACTTCAAGTAGGCCCAGAGTCGTTTTAAACTGGACTTTTGTTTGCAAACAATCTGAAGAAAAATTCAAACAAATAAGACGGACATTGCTTCATGTTTAAATCTCTTTCGTCGCAAAAAACAAACCATTGTGTCAGGTTAAATCCGCATTGGTGGAAATACACTTGGACGTCGGGGATAAATTCGACTATGAAACAACCGCCCTTCGTTGCATCGCAAGGATTCTCCACAATCCATTTCCAAGGCTGATTTGCGGGGTTTATTAGGAAATATTATTTCCGTAAGCTTGTTTACGATTAAGTGTAGTGATTTGCCGGGGTTTCATCTAAAAAATGAACAGGGGTTAAGAACATGGGTTCCGGATGAATGGTTAGGTGTGAAGATCGTGGTTAAATAGATGTCTGCGTAATGATTTCCCTCCCTAATTCCATTGCTGTCGGGAAATTGTCGGTAAAAACAATAAGCACCTTATGAGGGTGCATTCGTTTATATTGTTTTGTTTTTCCACCATATATCCTTTCTTGTTGGTGGTTGGACTATTATCCTAAATGAGAAAAAGGGAAAAAATAGAACATATAGGTAAGCAAAATTTCCACCAGTCTTGCTCAGCAGACTGCGTGGAATTTCTATTATCATTAAGCTAAAAAGAAAGATATTTCTTTCTACATAATCATCTATCCCCCCTGCCACATATAGACATCACATGTCTTAGGTATTCGTCATCTTCAAATGACAAGATCATACAATAGCATGACCGGTATTCTGCGCACGACGACCAGTGCCCACACCGTCAACACCCAGTTCCTGATCCTTGCCAAGCCAGGGCTTAACGGATTCACCATATTGCCCTTCTGCAACAAAGTAGATAAACAGGCCAATAACGATCAGCACGAAAGCAATCGGATACAGGAACTGCACATAGTAGTGGAAAACCTTGAGACCAATAAGCAGACCCCAGAAATTCATAGTCAACAGCGAAATGTTGAAGAAAGTTGCCGACGAAAGACGCAGCATAATAGGCGCCAGCGTGTAGAAGATGAAGAGCACGATAGTGTAGCCAGCGATGTATCCACCGATTTGTCCGTCCCAGGTTGAGCCTTGGAAATTGTCGCGGTCGAAGATGGCGCACTGCACGCCGTTGATGATCATACCCCAGAAACCAATCTGGCCAACGACTTCGTACATGGGACGCTTGGAGACCATGTATTCTTCAAACAGGTTGTCGAAGGCGTAGATGGTGCTAGCCAAGAGGGCAAACAAGTCACCCTTCAACTGATTTGCGGCAGGGTAGTTGGCGCCACGCAAATAGTCCGAAGCGATAAGCATACCGAGTCCACCGCAAGCAAGGAAGATGCCGGCGTACTGCGTGATATGGTACCGAACGCGCAGGAAGATGGAGGAAATGATCACAATGCAAATAATGGTCCAGAAACTGAACAGCTCGGCACTCAGCAGCGAAGTGTACCGGTAGGCCAACACCATGAAGTAGTTACCCTGAACATCCAAGAAGGAAAGAATAAAGTATCTCCAGCAGTCGGTGTAGAGCATTTTGAACCATTTCTTAATGCCGTATTTGTAGATGGTGATACCGGTGTAGACAATGTTGAGAAGAACGTAGACCCAAAGCGTCTGGAAAGCGGGCAGACTGGTGCCTGCATTGGAGAGGAGACTCGAGAACGTGGACGAACTGATATCGGCCAAAGCAATGACTTGACTAGAAACAAATCTGTTAGTGGTCTGATATTGCGCGCCTGTAAAGATTCATTTTGCTCACCCTAGAATCAAGAGCAACCAGAAATCGCGCGTCTTCATATACGTGAAAAGGCGCGCGAATGTTCCCTTCTTCTCCTCCGGCTGCTGCTCCTGCTCCTGCTCCTGTCCCTGTCCCCGGTCGCTACTTTCGGTCGTTGATTCAGCAACCGCTTGAACCTGCTCATTTTTCTCTCCGTCTGGGAGCACCTGTTGAGGCGCAGCCTCAGTGACCACCGCGGTCTTCTCAATCTCGGACATGGCGATAAAGTCGTGGAATGCGACGACCCACTTCAAAAAAACGTCTATACGTATTTATAGAAAATGAAGAAGGGAGATAGATGGAGCTTTTCGCCAGCAAACGTGAACGCAAAGCTCTAAGTCGCTCACTGCTATATAAGAAGGGCGCAAAAAAAAAAAAAAGAAAAGAAAAAAAAAATCGTCGCGAAGAAGCAGGCGGGGTTTAGTAGTTTATAGACTTTTTTTTTTCTTTTTCCAAGCGCCAGTTCTCGACCCTAGGAAAAAAGTTGAAATACCTGAAATTACTGCGGAAAAATACGCCCGATAGTGGAAGTGGAGCCGAAGAGCTCTAATACAAATTGTTGATTGGTGGGTGCGATAAGGTTAGGTAAAGGCTTCTATTCCTTGTATTCGCAATACACAAATATACACCACAGGCTACAGCAGATGACTAGGTGCTGGAGCCTTCAAGGTTCTCTAATGGTAGACTGAGTAAGAGATGGGTGTATTTTCATCGCAGTTAAAGCCACTGATAGCTACCTACTGCCCGAATTACTCGGAGTCAGCTCCTCATCCACGTGGGAGGATCTGGGTCCAATATGTCAAGACGGAGGCCTCCGTGCACCAGTTTAGTCAAGTGGATGCTAGTAAGACTAACGTAACAGCATGTAATATTTGAATATTTCTTAGCAAATTGTTAGCAAAGCCAGTCGTAATACGGGATAAAACTTCACGAGAAAAACCCCACTGTGGCGGGTGTTGATCTCCCTTGGGAATACGACGTGGTAGCTCTACAATCTTAGTTGCAGCTTACTATGATGCATATCGGAATTCCCCGATCAGGAATTTTCCTTGCTGGAACACGCCCAGGCTTGGAGAGGAGGTCGGCCAATCAAATAATTTAGCATGTTGCGCGGCAGCCTTAGGCTGCGATGGCATCTACATCTATAGTTGCTGGGCAAAAGCGTGCCAGAAGGTCTCAGAACTAAATACAGCATCCAGATCACAGTAACTAAAATAATTTGAAGGCCTTCCGAGAGTTATATGGAGAAAATACAAGATTCCTATGAGAAGGGCTCTGAATGTTTATAATTACACAACATGATGTAGGGAAGGGACTCCGAGGGCGTGAACTGTAAGGCTATTTGGTTCTTGAAGAGAACCTCATATACGATTGCCTACAGCTTTAGACCTTCCAGAGATTCAACCAAATGGCCACCCTTTGAGAGTCTTGCGAGATCCACCATCGCCTTTTCCAGAGAGAATTGGAACTAAATCCTTGCGACCTTCAAGTTTTGCAATATCAATGGCCAGTCTTCCCTCATCATCCCTCACTTGGGTTTCAACCCCCATATCGATCAGCAGCTGCACCACAGTCGCTGTTGCATCCCTAACTGCGAGATGTAAAGATGTGCCGCCTTCTAATGGTCCGAGCTGGGAGGGAACAGTGTGATTGAACACCCTAGTGTCATTTTTGATCGCTTCAATAATCGTTATACACATTTCTTCGTTCTTCTCAAGCGGAATGTTGTAACACACGTGACGTGCACTCCAATAGGACGGGCAGTTGTCTAATACATAGTGTAATAGTGAGAAGCCTTGTGTCGTGGCCACATAGACGTCAGCGCCGTGTTCGATCAAAAATTTTATAGCATCTGCACATCCTCTGTATGCAAAACGATACAGCACTGATGGGCAATCCTCATCATCCTCACGGCGACGCCAACCGTCACCACAAGGCCAATCCTTTATATCGAAACCAGTATCAAGGACTTTCTGGAATATACAATGTACTTCACTCCAGTTGTTGTGTGTTGTCATACGATTCGTTAATGTCAAGAAATCGTGAAATCGTTGAGGATCAGACTCTTGGTCAAGTGATAAGTGTTCCAGCAATAAGCGGCGCATGCTTTGATTGCGAGCGCCTTCCAAGGCAGTTCTTTTGTACCAGACACTTTGAAATAATGGGTCACCTCCACAGTCGAGAAGCGTACGCACGACTGACTCATTCTTGGCCTCGAATACGACATAATGTAGAACTTCACTTTTGAATTTCCGAGGGTTTAGTCCGAAGTTGTGTGGAAGAAAATCACGGAGAAGCTCTGGAGGGCAGCGGTCTTCATGCTTGTGTAAATTTTCAAAGCTCTTTTGAATAATGGTAGGCCAACAGTGAAACCTGTACGACAGATCCTTGAGAGAATGTTTATCAGCAACGGTAGAAACTGCATATGCCCCTAAATCAAGCAGCCGGAGAACCATTATTTCCTGACGTCCCTCTATTGCCATGTCTAGAGGGGTTCTGCTTAATTTTGTTGCATGGAACTCATTAATGTCCAGTCCTTTGCCCAGCAGAATCTCCACTAGCTCGCTATTTCCACAGTATGCCCCGTAATGAAGTAGGTAAGAGCCCCTTTTGTGAGGATCGAAGAGATATGCTGGACTTTCACGAAAAAAATCAAGAATAATTTGGGACCGCCATGCACGAATAGATTTGAATGGTCGATTAAAAAGAAACTTGTCGCCTGTATCTACATCGAATAATCTCTTGTATAAGGAAGGTATCAAAATCAAGGCGAGACGTCTCTGAGTTTGAATGAGAGAACCGAGACTGCCATCTGGCAAGAAATCTGCTATGCCCAGAACAAGTTCAGCGGGTAAATATGTCAGCCCCATTTTGATATGGGCCCGCTAATGTAAGAACTCCAGAGAGAGCCAACGTTTCACTGAACGATTAGGTGATACCGAAGCTGGTTTGTGGTGGGATGAGGTGGTTGTTGACTTTGGGAGGAGCAAGTCTGCCTTGTCCTACCCGAAGCATCGTGGTTGCCTGGCGTCATTGTTTCTTGTCCTCAGGCTGCCACCAGGCAAACGATCTACCGTGTATTAGATAATTATTCATAGGATTATTCTACCCTCTTGATATATCTTCCAGGAGATTTTGAAATGATTTTAGTTATTCTAACCTAGATATCTATCCTTGTTCATCTACTTGTTGCTTTTTCGAGTAGTCACTATAACCTCTTTTTCATTCTGTAAAGCTATTTGACTCTTCGAACAGAATCTCACTAATCTATCCATTAGTCAATCTATAGATACATACAGCTTGAGAAATTTCAGAGAGAATTTCAACCAATTCGTCGCCGTTTGCGAGTCCTGCCATCCCAAGTTTTAGGCGTGAGGATTGGAACCAAATTGTCGCGGCCTTCGAGTTCTGCAATATCCTTGGCCAGTCTTCCCTCATCGTCCTTCACCTGAATATCAACTCCAATATGAATCAACAATTGTACCACGGTTTCTGTGGAGGTTCTGGCCGCGATATGTAGAGATGTGCCACCTTTCCATGGATCATCTCCTAGCGAGGGAACAGTGTGATTGAACTCTGTGGTGCCATTTTTGATCGCTTTGATAATCCTTAATATCGCTTTTTCATACTTATAAATCGGACGATGGCGAAGTGTGTAGCGTTCACCCTTGCAAGGCGGACAGTTGTGTAATGCGTAGTGTTAGAGCGAGATTCCATTCGTGACCCCATATATGTCAGCGCCGTGTTCGATCCAGAACTTTACGGCACCTGAACATCCAAATGAAGCGAAGTAATGTAGTGCCGATGGACAATCCTCTAGATGAGGCCAATTGTTTATGTCGAAACCCGCATCAAGGACTTCCTGGAATCAGAACCGTATTTCGTGCCACTTGAAGTTCTGTGCTGCAACACGATTCGCTAAGAGCAAGAATTCGTGCAATCGCCCAGGATCTCGGCCAAGCAATAAGTGGTCAAGCAATATGAGGAGGATACCTTTATCACAATGTTTCAATGTGCATTCCAAGGTGGTCGATCGCTCTCCTTCTGGCGAGAATGATGGGTCGCCTCCATAGTTGAGAAACAAACGCACGAGTGGTTCATTGTGCTTGTCGACTGCATAATGTAGAGCTTCGTTTTTGATCTTCTGAACTTTTGGTATTGAGAACTTCGGCTTTTGGTGCTTTTCTAAATTTTCGATGATTTTCTCAATAATGGCAGGCCAAGAACGAAACTCGAGCGTCGACTGCACGATAGATTAAGAAGGAGTGGAAATCGGGTACCCTCCAGATTCAAGTAGAAAACGTATCATTTCTTCTTGACGTCCTTCTAATGCCTTGCCCAGAGGAGTATTATGTGGGGATCTTCCAATGCAGTGATTAATGTCTAGTCCTTTGCTCAGCAGAATCTTGAACAACTCGACATTTCCCTTATGTGCCGTGGCATGGAGTAGGCAACTACCGATTTTACCATTATCGGCGAAAAGATGTCTCGAGCTTTTGCGAACATAATCAAGAATGACTTGAGAGTGGTATCGATCAGCATATCTGAGTTGTCGATGGTCATCAGAATAAAGCGGAAGTTGGAATCTCTTGTTGTACAGACGAGGCGTCAAAAGATCTGCCAGATATCTCTGGTTTCGAATGAGAGAGCTAAGATTGCGTTCTGTTGAGAAATCTGCGACGACGAGAATGACTTCGGGAGGTAATTGCGTCAGCTGCATTTTGTCGTGAATAGGCAAAACATCCTTTGCACCGGAGTTGTTTTGTTGCGAGACGAGGTGATTGTGAGATAAGGTAGCTGTGAGATGAGGTAGCTGTGAGATGGGGTAGCTGTGAGATGAGGTAGCTGTGAGATGAGATAGCTGTGAGATGAGCTGGTTGTAAGATGAGGTGCTTGACTCGTCCAAAGTTGACTACAACTTTAAGAAGGGGCAAGTCTCCTTTGTATTGCCTGAGGCAGCGTGGTTGCCTGGCGTCATTGTTTGTGATCCTCAGGCCGCCATCAGGGCAACACAGGACGGGAACATCCGGATAAAAGATTCGCTATGACATTGTTCCTAGAAAATCTAAAGGTGCTTTATGATATAACCAAATGCCCCGAACATAAATCAAGTCTCCTTCAAGAAATGGCCCATCCACGTAACAAGGGCAGCTTTCCCTCTGACCATCGCCTCTCGCTCCCCAGCTCTCTTCTCATCCCCCCGCACAAGACAACCATGAGAGACACCTGGAAAATGCTGATAATCAAACGCCAGACTCAATTTCTGCAGCATCTGAAAAGTATGCAGCTTCAACTCGGCCGTACACACAGGATCAATCTCTGGCGCCAGCAGCTGCACAGGCACAGCTACCTCATCGATATCCTGCTTTGTGAGCAATGAGGGATGACCAACACTAATACAGTCTACCAGCGGTGCTGTTTTTGACTGTTGCTGATGCTCTTTCGCACCAAGACGGAAAACAGCCCAACCGCCATAGCAATAGCCGACGGCGCCTACTTTCTTATACTGCTTCTGACGCAGGGCCCTGGCGCACTCGAAGATCTCTGGTTCACGCACACTGCGTGCATTCCTCTGCATAAAGCCTGGAAAGTCGAATTGGTCCCATTTATCCTGGGCAATCATCTCAGAATCAATGACTTCGCCGTCGAAAAAGTCAGGCACATAGACAGTTGCGCCGATTTCGCGGGCAAAGTCGTCCGCAAGAAGACGGTTATTGATAAAGGTCCAACCGAATAGATCAGCAACAAGCAAGATGGCAACATTAGGGTTATCGCCGGCGATGTATGCGTTGTTGTTGGCTAGCTTTCCGATGCGGCCTGCCGGGGCACCGTTCCATTCGAAGCCTTGAAAGCAGCACTTGGAAAACGACATAGTGAATTGTTTGATTTTGGAGGTAATTGAGAGAGACAGGAAGGATAACCAGCTCAATATATACCTCGACTTATCTACACACTTGGTATCTTTGGTATCCTTGGAATCCATGCCGTGGGGTCAAATACAGCGAAACTGCTAGCGTGCTAATAGGCAGCCATGTGTTTACCAATGATGAAGCGGTAAATGAACATATATGCACATGCTTTTTAGATAAACCTAAATTCAAGGTCCTGATGCGCAAATCATATCATAGTAGTCTCCAACGACCAAGGGGTCAAAGATCTTCTCAAATTTTTCTGGCCAGTCATCAATGCAGCGGAAGAGTGCAAAGACAGCAGTGTATTCCCAACCAAGAGTTGCGGATACTGTATATTGTTTTTTATTTGGCGAATAGGAGTCCACTGTTTCCTGAAAGATCGAATGTCCGATATAGATCTCCGAAAGAGATGGCCATAAGGCCTGTATTACCCTAGCCCTAACCCTTGGTACCGTCTCGGTTGCGTAAAGCTGTGTGGACCTGGAATATTTGCCTGCTATTTGCCTAGCAAATCCTTCTTCTAATACAGTTGGATTTCATATGTGTTAACACCCCTGCAGACGGCCTTCCCAAATAAATACAAATATTCAGAAGAATAATTAAAATAATTCGAAGCCCTCCTGCAATTCATATCATGAAAATATAATATTTCTACGAGGAGGACTCTAGATGTTTATACCAATTGTTGATAAACATAAGATACCGTAGGAGAGTGCATCACTTCTCTCCTATATGTCTTCCTCCAAATGAGCAGAAAACGTGACCTTTCCCATGCGAAGGGAACGCGCTACCACTGCGCCACACCCCCATTGGTCCAAACTTGCCTAAACAGTTCTATAATCAACTTTTCTATTGAGAACTTCTCTAGTTTTATTGGATTTTTCTCAGGTATTTTATAGTATCATATTGAACTAACTAAATATAAGTTAATTTTTCCATTGGATAACGGCATGCTCCGCGGCACGGGCGAAGGCCCGAGGCAGGAATAGGGCAAGGAAGAAGGAATCCCTACACGTCGGAGATTGGGAATAGCTTCGCCTACTTCCCAATTGGGAACCGATTAGAGGTCTCATTAGGCGCTCTCGCGCACAGAGCGTACCTGGCTTCTTCTCTCCTCCTCCTCACGTGTAGCTATCTCGTCAATAGCACCTAGATAGTTATCGAATGAACTACCCGGATTGGCTGCCGTCGCCCATTGATCGATTAGGCATAAGATTTTATCACATAGTCTGCTCCTATTCCCAGAGGTTCATGAACAAGACAGATATGTGAGGAGTCCTTGCTGGAACTTTTGATAATGAAATGATCGAGCAGCAAGCGAATCCATTTTTTGCCCGGGTGTTTTGTCTCGATGAAGTTGAAATGCTCATAGATATCTCAGTCTCTGGACAAAAGTATTAACACCCCTTTAGAAGGGCTCTAGAACTAAATACAACACCTAAATCAGGATAACCAAAATTATTTGAAGATTGACTGAGAGTTATATGAAGGAAATAGAATCTAGTACAAAAAGGGCATCGTTGATAGACGTCGCATGATATAACGGAGGGACCCCGAGGGTGCTAACACTTTTGTCACCCCACTGTAATTCCTGATGTCGATCTTGGTGTGCCACATACACTTTCAAGACAAAGTATCTGGAATTGCTGGTCATATGATTAGAATGGATTTTGGTGTATGTTATCGGGTCGATACGCACATTGAATCCCGAAAAAACCATACGATTGATGTGACTTCGTAGCCCAGCTTGGCCAGTACTTGATACCGGCCGTTGTATATCTGACCGTGTTGAACAGGATAGTACTTCGGACTCATATATTGGAAGGGTATCTTCTTCGATCTCTATATTTGGATCAAGCTGTTCGAATCTAGTTGTTGGAAATTTGCGGGGAAGGGATGTTTATCGTGACGATGGCGTTATAACTCGACGTGGTATGCTCATAGTCCTTCCTGAGGTCGATCCAGGCAGAAAAGAAGTCGAGGGCAGATGGCCATATAAAGGCTGAAAAATGCCAGTCGTACATCTGTTACCGGCATATCGCGTGATTCGTAGCATGTTGGAACTCCAAACTGGTAGTTTTGTAGAAGAAGACGGCGAAGCAGCAAAGTAACTAACCACCAGAGCCCTTTTGGTGAAGTGATGCAAATATGAGTCTGGGGAAGCCCTCATATGCATGAGAGAGAAAAACAATCTGCATTGTGGGAAGTTGCCGATAGACAACCTATTATAAAGGCCCCTCAGCGGTTCCGTATTGGGAACCGCTCTCGACACATGATGCTTATAAAAAGGCAATAGGTACAATATCCATTGACCCAGCCACCACCTCTATTCAGAACTACTTTCAATCCCGCACCCCCTCAATCAAATTCTTAATCCCTTCACCCCTGCTCGTCTTCTCCCACGCCTCCGGCGCCTTCTCAAATGGCGTCACGGAACTAATCAAGTCAGCCACACGCACCTTCCCCGACGCCAACAACCTGAGTGCAAGCTCATAATCGCCCGGTCCATATCGAAAACAGCCCTTCAAATTCAGCTCCTTCGCAGAGAGGGCGTTGATAGGGAAATCAACCTTGGCCCGTCCCGACATGCCCGCCTGAATGTATGAGCCTCCGTTTCGTAGGACGTAGATGCCGATTTGAATTGCGCTGGCGGCACCGGAGGCTTCGATCACGTTGTCTACTCTTCTTTCTCCTCGTTGCAGTGGCTTCGCATCTTTAGGCGATGCCGACGCTGGAAAAAGAGCATCAAGCAACCTGCCCGCCTCCCTTTCCACATCCAGCTCTTTTTCTCTACTCAACAAAAACGTCTCGCAACCTTCAACATAACCCTTCGCAAAGGCCAATTTCCCTTCCAAAATATCACAAAGCACAATCCTCTCCGCCCCAAACGCACTCGCAACTTTGGCACAGAGCAAACCTATCGTCCCACTGCCCACCACAACAACACTCTCACCAGCCCTCAGCCCTAACTTCCGCACCGTATGCACCGCCACGCTCAACGGCTCTACCAACACCGCTTCCTGCAACGACATCGAGTCCGGTATAACATAGACAAAATCTTCAGGCACCCGGAAGTATGTTGTCAGTGTCCCATGTGTCATACTATTCGAGTCGGCGGCAAATCGCAGATCAACACACAAATTATATGTGCCGCGTTTACAGAATGAGCATCGACGACAGGGAAAGCCGGGTTCGATAGCAACACGGTCCCCGGACTTAATAGCTGTTACCTTCTCGCCCACAGAGACAATGACGCCGGATGCCTCGTGGCCGAGGATAAGGGGCGAGGAGTCCGAGACAAATGATGCGATGCCCCCGTGGTTCCAGAAGTGGACATCGCTCCCACAGACTCCGACATAGGAAATTTGAACGAGAACGTCGTGGGGGTCTTCAAGAGTTGGAATAGTATCGTCTGGTAAGTGGTCTCTGATGGATGCGGTATGGGGGCCCGAGAGGAACCATGATGGATTCTTTAGATCTTTGATAGACGACATCTCTCTCTCTCTCTCTTTTTTTGCTCTTGAGATTTGTGTTTGTGTTCTACCCTATTGATGGTTGGGATTAAGAAGATGGAGTGAGTGAAAGGGAAAAAGAAGTGCTCAGTTTATATACCTCGTCCATCACCCTGCTCAGATGCGGGGAATCGGCTCATTCTCCGCAGCACATTCTTCTAGTCCTCAGGAACGTAGCTGAAAGCATGAAAACTGGATCAAAAACATGAAAATGCTGTCCCCACCAACGGGCTCATTTTTGTGTTACGGTCCTCTTCCCGATATTTTGCTTTTGATATAGATATTTATATCAGTCTCGTTCCACGTGAAGTATGACGAGAAGCATCCCGCAAACCCGGCGGGCCGCCGCGGCTGCGGGATGCAGGATCGGTACGTAACCCTAAGTTTAACCTAACTTAATTCCGACCTCTTCATTTCATCCCGACTCTCTCCTGCCACACTACTCCGTATGCTGATGTGATCTCAGTTAGTGGGTTTGCGGCGCAAAGGGATGGACTGTTGCCAGTGGGCCATACGCAGTCTTTTTGGGGCAAGTTTGAAAGGTTTCTCCTGCAAACATTTTAGGTAGTGTTTAATTCGCTGGGTTATAGATAGATACCTACCTACCTACCCGTGAACATCCGCGTGTGTATAGATATGTCTGAATCTGAGAGACACCTTATTTTATTTCTAGCCACGCCATTGATTACAGACCATGAGAAGAATTCCTCGCCAATGTCCTCTAATGGCCCGGTCTTCTAGTTGGTCATTTCTCGTTTTCCAATCTAGGAATGCGAGCTTACGTACATATTAGGATTGCGCGAATAGAGCCGACATAACGCGAACCATTCATTGATGGCGTAGCGTAAAAGCGGGAAAAAGTGTTAAGCCCAAGCATAGTCAGTTCTGGCATGATTAATTAGCGTGTAGTTCATTTTACCATGTGATATGTGTACGTAAATACACAGTGAAGGTCTATAAATATTCCGGTCACTTTACCGCATGTATTAAAACAAACAAGCAGTCTGCTGAAAACTCAATACAAGGTCCATGATCATGACGTCTCTTCCACCATCTCTGTCTCTTCTTGCTCGCTCTGCCATTGTAACTGGTGGATCGCGAGGAGGATTGTGGACAGAGGATTGTCGAAGCCGCGTTGAGTGGCTTGGAGGTCAAAACCATTGAAATTCTGGTAAACAATGCGGCCGTCGGACTAGGAGCTGCCCCCAACCCTGCTGGAGAAACTTGGCCCGAAGGTGGATTTGATCGGTAAGGTAACTCTTGAAAATGCGGCATGACATATGTGAAATTGATTGTGATTTAATACAGCATAATGCATATTAATGCGCGTGCTCCAGCATTGGTCGTTCGAGCGTTGCTACCTCACCTGGGTCAAGGTTCTAATCGAATTATCAATATGTTTGTTTGTCCCTATACCAGCTCCTTGCTGCCGAAAATGGTGCTGATTTTATTTGGGTTATAGTTCTTCAATCGCTGCTCGTCTAGGGTTTGCTGGTTATCCACTGTACTCGGCGAGCAAGGCAGCTCTCGAGTCTCTAACTCGGATATGGGCTCGTGAACTGGCAGAAAGCCATCATCTTACCTGCAATACTGTTCTCGTTGGTCCTACAACTACCGAAACTTCAGTAGATAGTGCGGCGCGTTCCGCAGCAAAAAACATGGCGACAGCGGAGCATCGGCTTGGGACTCTAGGAGATATAGCAGATATTGTCGCCTGGATCGCTAGTGATGGCGCGCGATGGGTGAATGGCGATGTGATTGGAGCAAACGGTGGAATTTACATGCCTTGAATAACCATGTATGTACTGGCTGGTTCGATTTGCCTGATGTCATTGCATTCTCCACATAAAAATCTGTCCCTGTAAGATGACTTTGCTCGGAATACGAAGGCTCTATTGCATAAGAACTAGTAATCACATACTTGAAGAAGAATCTCGTGGTAATTTATTGGTTAGGGTCAAATCCGTGATGTAAATACTACGAACTACAGTGTGGTTTCCTATGCGTTAACACCCTCCCCTACTCTATTTTAGGCTCATTAGTGATTATTATAAAAATCTAGAAGCCTTCTCGTAGAAATATTTTATTTTTATAATATACCCTGCAGGAGGGCTTCAAATTATTTTAGTTATTCTTAGTTCCAAGGGAAGGCCTTCTGCAGGGGTGTTAACACATGAAACTCCACTGTAACAATGGAAGTTCTTATAACAAGATATAGTTAATGAGGACATAAGAACTATTACGCTTTGACATGGTACATCTCCAACAGTTCCTTGACACGATCAACAGGCAAGCCTTCGGCCCTGTGTCCCATGTAGCCAGTGAGTCCATCTCTAGCTCCAACCAAAGCATTCAGAATAGCCTCTTCAGTTGCCTCTGCCGCCGCGTAAAACAAACTGTCAATGCATTCATTCTTGATTGACCGTGTTTGGAATGTCTCGACGGTTGGAAGATACCCGGGCATTCCTGTATCTAGCTCATCGTCTGGAGCGTCGGCTGTTGAGACGGCTAGGAAGATCTCGCCTGAATAGGTTCTACCAGCGCCATGACCAGCAACCTGGGCCAGGCCAAGGGTTGCTCTTTGGGCAAGGCGGCGCAATTGGTGGGGAAGAAGAGGAGCATCTGTTCTGTGACTTGTTAGCTTTATACCTACTGAAGAAAGGGAAGCGAGATAACTATACATGATGAGAATAATGATGCTTCCTTCCCCCATTTTACTAGAGACGGGGACAGTGGGAAGCTTCTGTGACAAGATTCGTCCCACTGGCACTCCTCCAATACGAAGGTCTTTCTGCCAACCATAGTTTGCTTGAACCAGGACTCCAACGGTGAATGTCTCTTCTGCGCTCCTTCCTGGAACAACCCGAGAAGATGTTCCCGTACCTCCTTTATATCCGTGACACCTCATTCCTGTCCCGCCGCCATAAGAGCCTTCAAGAACTGGTGGCGGCGGATTAGACAGTGCCGACTCGATTGCCTGGTAAACGTGATGCTTTTCCACGGCTGACTTGGTCACATCGTTTAATATACAATCAAGAGTCTCGGCGACAACGGGGATCCCCATATTTCGAAATGTCTCCTCGAAGCTTTCTTCATTTTGTTTTGCGAGGTCAAACATCCAACTCCAAATGGCATCGTAGACCTTGCCTACGCTAATCGAGTTTGTTAATGCGATTGGCTTTGTAAAATGTCAGTAACGTTTTACCAACCACGTCGGTTAATTACAAACCGTGTTGAATGATCCAAACTCGTCGATCTGGTGCGCCCCAGTCATTTCTCCCATCCCATTCAGCTTGTGAATTGCCGCATAGCAAGGCTTTTGTCGGATCTCGTCCGGACCACGTGGTAGAATCACCGTGACGCCGGTATGGGTGTCCTGGCCTTCGTGTATAGTAGTTTGTCCAACTCGCACACCTGTAATAATGTTAGAATGTATTAATTATAGAGAAATGTAAACAGATGTAATACCTTTGACATCAAGAATAGAATTTTGTGGACCGGGCTGGAGCTGGCCCGGAGAGTATCCTAGATCTCGGATTCGCATGGTGCGATTAACTATTCTCATGTTCTGAAATTATGATTTTATTCTCTATCAAAGAATATCAGAATGGTATCTGAGTTGGGATGAATATAATATATAGAGATCATAAAATGGTTGCCTCGGCCTACTGTAGTTGAAGAACGTGAATCACAAAATTGTGGTCTTTCCCCGACTAGTAAGCAATAGATGGAGCAAACCCGATGATACGCTGATTGATAGCATTCATAATATTAACTATAAAACCCGAAGGCAGCCACAAATACTATATTGGCTGCCAAAGAGATAAGAAAACGCTATCTTTGCCGCTCCGGCTTCAGGCAACCAACCCCTCTTCAAATCTCAAACCCGATGATAGCCTCAGATAGGCACGCACAATCCTAGAATGGTCAGAACGGCCATTGCTTGTGCGCGGTGCAGGTAAAATGCCCCTACCTCGGACCTCTCGTCGACAGCTCCTAATTTAGGCTTTGTGCAGGCGATACAAGGTCAAATGTGTGCATTCCGGAACCCCGCCCTGCCGAGGATGCACCAAAGCAGGCTCCGATGCATGCGACAACTGCGTTCTCTCCAGGCCTGTCTTGTCTAGAAAGAAAAAGTCGGCATTCTATAATCTCTTCGTCATAAGCTCAATGCTAATATTCCATAAGACAGCAGCCCAGTAGTGCACGGCCTCGACCACCGCATCGGACTGTTGGCCCAGACGATGGTTCAACAACAGCTGAACACAATGATCAGCTTCATCCACGTCCTGCCATTGGTGCTTGCATCCTCGAGCCTGCACTCGTTCTTCAGGCCGGTACTATCTTCAATGACAAATTCCCCGAGGTCGCCTTTCTGCATATGTCAACTTTCAGAAAGCTAGTTAGACTATCAGATCGGCATGATGAAAATTCCGCTCCTTCACCTGTTCGAGGCTCTGGCAAGTTTGGCCGAGCAACTGCTCTCTGTGCCGCATTGGTCGCAATTTCTCTTCCTTTCATCGACGCAGAACCTCCTCGAGACCAATATGTCAAGACAGCAAAGGAAATAGTTTCACTAGATGACTCCATGGACATATACATGGTACAAGCACTGATTGTTTTATCAATATATGAATGGGGCAATGGAAACACACGCCGGGCCTGGATATACAGTGGAATGGCAATCAGAAGCATGCAGCTTTTAAGTTCCATGGCAGATTCTGATCAGTGCACAGAGCTGCAACAAGAGATCTACAACCGGACTTTTTGGAGCTGTTTTGTTCTGGACAGACTAATATTTTGTGGCAAACCTCAACCACCAGCACTCCCACTCGCACCGATAGATACGCATTGGCCATCGAGGAATGCAGATTTTGCATTTGGGTTGTCTGGCATCAAGTTGTATCCCAATAATTCATTCGGCATCCCTCAATCTGCGTCCGTGGTCGAATCCATTGATGGCTACTTTGCCCTGCTTGCTGAAGGGGTTGATATCTGGGCTGAGATCCTGAAGTGGATTGTGAGTGGTGGAAGGCGTCGTCTTACTGTTGTCGCGGCGAAAGAGGCCCCTTGGTTGGAAAGATCCCACTGGCGAAGAATGTACCAGAGACTCAATGACTGGAGACAACGACATGGAGGTCGAATTCGGTTTCCGGATGTGGGCGTCGACGGACACGTTTCGCTGCGAGGCGGGAATGGAGAAGCATTCGCATACATAAATCTCATCTATTATGTGAGGTAAGAACCTCCGCCCTAATATAACAAGAAAAACAAAATTTCTAATACGTAGCACCTTTAGCATATTATTCTTGTGTCGTGAATATATCCCTTTCCTGCCAACTGCGGCGTCCCGTCCTTCCGGGCCAGTCGATCCTCCACTTCTCGATGAATCGGCGCCTTTAGGGTGGTGGGAAGAGAAAGCCAATGAGCTCTTTTCGGCATCTTCAAATATCACTGAACTTCTTCATCAACTCAAAGAAGAAGGCGCGCCTCTGATTACACCATTCGCCGGTTTCTGCGCCTTTTCCGCTGCTACAATGAACGTCTACATCGCATGTTTCCCCCAGATGAATTTAGGGAGAAGCAGAGGACGAGAAGCGGACTTTGAACGAGATTTGGCATATCTTGACGAATTTCAGAAACGTTGGCCTATGGGAGCTGGCTGGTGGGCAACCATCCAACGAACCAAGGATCTATACCAACGAGCGAGTGCAGATCAGTCGAGATTTGAGGGCAAGACACGTGATGACTTTGTGCATCTTGAAACATCTATACACGATTGTACAGGAATCTCACCCAAAGATGGTGACGACCAATTTCCAGTTGAAAGTCGTGAGAAAGCCAGTGAAGTTCTCCCTGAGTCCGTGAATCATCAGGCCGCGATGAGGTTACAGGAACTATCGCAGTCTAATACAGCAGTGTCAACCCCACAAGTAGTACAAGATTGGAATGAATTGTGGTCTCTTTGGGGTGATCACAATATGGCACCATTTGGTGTTGAAGGCAGTTCTTATGAGTACTCTTTTGAATTTCAAGATGACAACATGGCGCTCTAATCAAGGTTACCATGCAACGGCTTCAACCTTTCAAATTCGAAATCAAAGATGGACCTATTCACGTTCATATGGTTTTTATTAATGGCGGGAACTCTAGCATACTTTTTCCACGGTCTATATAAAAATCGAAATAAGCATCCTCGATACCTTCTAGTATACTATACCTATACTAAGATATATAGAAGATAACAAGCATTTAGGGTACTCCAGAACGCACAATCCACTGGGGTATTCCAGATGCTTGTTACCTAGGTAGCCAATGGTGCACCACCTGACTATGTGATTAAATTCTTCACAACATCTTCAGTAGCCTCATATGCTCGTTTCAAAACCGACACCAACGTGAACAGCTCGTCATTGGAGATTGTAAAAGGCGGCGCAATCAAAACATGATCCCCTTCAATTCCGTTTAATGTCCCAGTACCCGGATAGACGGCAACCCCAAGATCAAAGGCAGCTTTCTGAATGGTCTCACCAAACTTGACATTCCTCTTGAAAGGTCTTTTGCTGCCTCGCTCCTCGACAAACTCCAAGGCCCAAAACAGCCCTCTTCCACGTATGTCACCAACGTATTCGCAGTTGGAAAACGCTTCCCGTAGCAAGGCCTCAAGACGCTTTCCAGCTTCAGCACAACGCGCCACCAAACGTTCCCGTTTTATGATATTCTGGACCGCAAGCCCCGCCGCACATGCAACCGGATGGGCCTGGAATGTCTGGCCATGATTGAACGCCGAGCTTCCCTGTCTCAGCACACCAACCACTTTCTCGCTGAGTAGCATCGCGGAGACAGGAATATAGCCTCCTCCCAACCCCTTTCCGATAGTAACTATATCTGGCACAACACCTTCCTGCTCAAAAGCGAAATACGTCCCCGTGCGTCCAACTCCACACATGACTTCATCCAAATGCAGCAAGATGCCAAATTCATCACACATGTCGCGAATACCACGGAAATATCCTTTCGGAGCGGTGGTGCAGCCTGACGTTGCACCAACTACCGGTTCAGCTCTAAAATAGTTAGAAATTTCCACATCCAAGAAGCATGCGTAACATACATGAATGAAATAACCTTTTCAGGGCCGATGCGAAGAATCTCCTCTCGAATCTCCAGAATCAGCCTCCTGACGTATTCTTCTTCAGTCTCATCGCTTCTTTGATACTGATAGGCATACGCCGGGCTAACAAACGACACATTCGTCGGCAAAATATCATTATAAGGCTCCCTGCGGGCCAGATTCGATGAAACCATCATTGCACCGATTGTGTTTCCGTGATAGCTTTGTTTCCTCGCCACAAAGTGACATCTCTGCAGCTCTCCTTTCTCCACAAAGTATTGTCTAGTCGCCTTTAATGCCGCCTCATTTGCCTCGCTTCCGCTACCAACCAGGTACACTTTTGCAAATTTGTGCTTGCTGAAGTCTAGGAGTAATGTGGCGAGCTTTTCTGCTGAGTCTGTGGTGTATGCCATGGTGTGCACATAGCTCACTTTTTGCATCTGGTCTACCGTTGCTGCTATAACTTCGGCATTCCCGTGCCCTATAACGGCAACGGCTGCTCCGCCACATGCGTCTAATACTTTTTGGCCATTGGATAGATATAGATAGTTCCCCTGGGCATGAGTGACTGTATGCGGCAGTTGGGTAAGTGATCGGTGTAAGAGTGCTGGGTCCATGCCCGCCATGGCTTTTTCGTGCGAAGGCCCTGGAATATAAGCCTGTGGTTGGGATACTGTCTCGATTGTAGCAGGGGATGTCATCTTTGAAATTCTGTCCGTAACTTGAAGTTAATTTTTATCCCATTGAACGAGAAAAAAGATGCCCTCATGGCGTTATCAAATAAGAAGCTGTAGCAAGGTTCTAGGCTACTTGGGAGATTGTTCATTCCTCTTTGGCGGCACAGAGAAAGCAATAGGACCGATCAGCGAGTGCTCCATTCCCTATCGATTTATCAACGATAAGCATAGCTTCATTACTTGTGTGGATGTACTGTGTAAAGATAGCAAAAAAAAAAGACCGGCTTTAACCGGCTTTGGATCGGGGGACTTCAAACCCGAAACGCGATCGCCCATGCCCTAGAAGAGATAAGTGATGGTGCTTCTAATAGTCACTATGTAGTTTAATCTTTCCAGAAAGACCTGTATACTCATTGGATCTCTTTGTAACTCCCCAGACAACAGTAATGAAAAATAGATTAAATGCTTGGCATGGCCGAGAGGCGCGCTAGGACTGTCTGAATATTCGCGACGTGTTTCCCTTTGATTTCTTGTTAATCAACGCCCACAAAGACAAGATGTCAAGTTGGATACGCAGGTCTGATAATTCTGTAATCAACCTATCTATTCTTTAGCCTCCTCTAACAATTCATTTCAATTATTTTAGTCTATTGGTGGTCATGAATGTTTTGTCATTCATTCCACAGATTCACCAAATATGCAGATTGAAAAGCAACGCAAAGACGCCCGTCATCTTACTACTTTTCAATATCATCAGCGCAATACAGCAGTTAATCCTCTGCCACCGTTTTTCCATGAGTACGGCAAAGCATAGCATAACCGCCCAAAAGCCTACCGAGTGGATGCATCTATTCCATGCAACTGCAGCATGGTTGATAGTCTCTTCTATTCTGTACGCGCGAAAAGTCCTGTAGGATGGATGCAAGAAGCACGCTAATAATAATAAACAACTAGACTTTTGACAGCCATCTGCTATTCCTCTCTCTCCCTCATCAGAAAGATAACATTGATATGCCTCGTTTTGATCGGCGAGTTTGTCAATTTGCTCCCTCTCGCCAGCGCCCGCGAGGTCCGATTGTACGCCCGTTCAGTGGAAATGAGTTTATTCGGCCTTTTCAATTGGATTACGCGCGTTAATTCTGCGCTATTATGTGTGACAACATATGTGTTTTCAGACTCTGTCAGCGGATCACGGCCAGATTCAACGTCGCTGTTGAGCATCGTAGGACTTGTTAACCAGATTTCGTCCCACGCTATATTGATAACCTCCTGGCTTAGTATTCTTAGCATCCCGTTCAAGACGGTTTTGTCTTTTCCGTTGATGGGCTTGGTGGCAGCTTATCCACTTTTTGGTTGGGCATTGGTGGATAATGCGCTCTTTGCGGTGCTCCAGGGGTGGTTACTTTGGATGGCGTTGAAAGAAAGAAAGGCTACGGCCACTGCTACTCATAATAGGAGGCAAAAACTCCCAGTTCCTTGAAGCACTGTTTGTATTGTTTTGGTTGCGTTCGCCAAATAGGCTTTCTTTACCTAACTTTTTCATCTTTCATAAAGTGCTCGTATATTATTTATTTTACCTCACACGAGTTCAAAAAGACTAGTCTAGTCGTACCAAATCGCATTCATACCAAATCCCTTCTCCGGAATGTCGCACCTCGCAACCCGCGCCAACAACTCATCCTTGAACCGATACATCTCAACAAACCCATCCTGATCGTCGCACAGCGCAATCCACTCATCGCTCCAGTCACAGGGGCTCACGGCATTCGAGTGTCCTCCACTCGTCGACGTCGGATTGATAAAGAGCTGCTTCTCAATGTTCCCATCTGGACCCAGCCGGAAACCACTGATATAACCATGCACGTCATTATGGTTCGACCGCGCCGTAGCGAAGAGATGTTTCCCGCTCTTGGTGGTGAACACCACATCTGATCGGTATTTGTTGCGCGGCGGTAAACCCGGTGGGATCAAGGGGTATATCATGCGTGTGAAGACGGGCACATGGCGCTTTTCGTCAATCACGTACACTGCCAATCGGTTTCCGGCTTCCATGAGAGCATATAGATAGTGTCCGCTAGGGTGAATGGCGACCCATCGCGGGTGGTCACCTGGTCCTGGAGCATCGATGCTGTCGACTAGGGTCAATGTACCCGTTTCAGGGTCCTTCTTATGAGTCCATATCTTGTTGGCGCCCATATCTGCGGAGTAGAGGTATGTCTCTGTGGGGTCAAAGACGCTGCCGTGGATACCAGAGTGAGGGTCTATTTCGAAGTTTTGGATGTTCTTGTCGAGTTTACCGGTTTCGTTGACGGAGAAGACGTTACCGAAGCCGGCGTGTTTGTAGAATGGGTTTCCGTAGACGTTGTATGGGGGTTTGTGGCCTGCGAGGACGAAGATGGCGCGTGTGTTGGTCTCGGAGGAGGTGGCGAGGGCTGATAAGGTTGTTATTAGAATAGGAAAGAAGTAAACAATTGGGAATTTTTCTTACGGTCTCCGCCTATTTCATGCGATGCTTCGTGCACGATTTCTGTCGGGCTCTTCACGGAAAAGCTGTTCCATTTCTTCATGGCGGCGCCGTAAATATTCTTCTTGGCATGCTAATTTATTTGCACTGTTAGTATGCCCTATCTACACTTAATTCCCCGGTCTGCACTCACGTCAAACGTCATCCATGAGATGGGCTCATCCTCCGGGATCATAGTCTTCTTGACCAGAGTCAAGGTCAATTCCTGGTCATCGAATGCGACAGTATAAATTCTGCCCGGCTTGGTCCAGGTCCCGATCATAAGATGGTGAATCATTTTGTTGCACTGTTGTCGAGCAAGGCTCAATCGCATTACAGAATAATGTTATGCAGTGGGATTTTGGAGGAAGAAAAGATTGTTGTTCATCCGATTGCTCAGAAAGTATTCTGGCTCGCGTGCATCATCCGAAAGCAAGAGCCGAAAAGGCAGATCAGCCCCACTGCGGGGAAAGAAAGTCCCGGTCTTTTTCGACATGGAGAGAGCATCATAGAAAAGGAGCTGGTAGATATGTACTGTATATAGATGTAGGAAGAATTTCAATTATGAATTCAGATAATTGCTACGCACGATACAAAAAACTGTCTTGTTGTGTTGTATAGTCTGCTCTGGAAGATAATATCCATGACGACATTGAGTGCCGCTTTGATGCCGTACAAGCCCAGTATTCAGTAACTCCAGGTTTGCGAAGACTGTTGCTAATGCTGGGGGTATTTTAATAATAATAGAAGCTCATCCGTAGGCCAGTTATACAAGCTATACTGTATTGTTTTTGTTGAAAAGAGTATACGTTGGATGTACTCAATATATGTAGACCCGGCAAAAAGCTATGCCGACGCCGGCTACTGATCCGGACCTCGGCGGCCATCCCCGCGAATAACATTCCCCTCGGCCTCAAAGAATTTGGTGTTTGTTGGTTAAACACCCAAACACCACACATGACTGGTCGAGACACAAAAAAATTATCCAGATTAGCGGACAATTGACGAAAATAAGGTCCATGAACAGGTCGGCTAGGATCAATCCATCCCCGCACGGACTTTTCTCCGGATTCTCTACTTTCCCACATTATCTCAGGTTTTCAGCCTCTAACCAACTAACTATCAAACAGACTCACCTCCAGTTTATCTCGCGGATTCGCCTACAATAAACTACAACCACCCCGTCTCTACGCACAATTCCACATCACTTCTCGCGTCAAAATGCGCATCAACTACGCACCCTCTACAGCCCCGGTCACCAGCCCGGATGGCACACCCTTACCCGAGGCAGAGCAAAAAAGCACTGCCGAAATCTACCAACGCATTGCTGCTCGTCGTAACCCTCGCCCTTTGATTCCTCTCGATCTGGCCATGCTTCATTCGCCAGTTGTCGCAGACGGCTACAATGCTTTTGTCGGGGCCATCCGCACCAAGGCGTCTATTTCACAGGCCATTCTCGAGCTGTCGGTCTGTCGCGTTGCTATTCTCAATGGCGCTGTGTATGAATGGAATGCGCACGCACCGCTTGCGTTGAAAGCTGGTGTCACGACGGCGCAATTGGACGAGGTCATGAGAATCCCGCGGTCGACATTCACGGATGGAAAAATTGTGGATACGAAAAAGCCGGCGGGGAGCAGCTTGACGGATGCTCAGTGGGAGACGGTGCTCTTTACTGATGCGGTGACGGTGAATATCTCGGTTGACGATGCGGTGTTTGGAGCGATCAAAAGTCGGTTCAGCGAGAGGGAGGTGGTTGAGCTGACGGCCTGCGTGGGAGCGTACAACATGGTTAGCCGATTCTTGGTGACGTTGGATGTGGGAGAGAACAATGACAAGCGAATGAAGGATGCAGCGGAGATTCAGGCGGAGCTGGATGCGAAGAGGTAGGCAGGAAACAGGCATAGATCAGCAAATGACACATAGCAATTTCCAGACGTGCTGAAAATGACTCAATTCTTGTGTAATATTGCAACCTCGTAATCACAGTCACAGGCAGGTATACCGACTACCTAGGCAATTGTAGACAGCTGCCCAGGAACTATGATATAGCGCACCGCGTAAAGCGTCGACACCCCACAGTGCACAGCCACTTAGTGACCCGAGCACCTTCATGCACAAACTGAAATTCAACCTCACCTCTTGATTGCAATTTGATTCTGACGACAACGGGATATTTTTCGTACGTAAAAGCTCCAATTGACCAACACGCAGGTCATATTTTTTGTCGCGCTGCTCATTTTATTCTCCGTAATGGGAAACGGCTGCGCCATTTTTTTGTTCGCTGTCCCAAATGGGATATCCGCAGCGGCACCGCCCAAAAATTTATATGGAAATGTATGAGGGATTTTCCCCAGCCACACATTGGCAAAGCGCGGGCCCTGAGCTTGACTATCCACTCTGCACTTGTCCTGAAGGATGCCTGTAATTTTTTTGTCCCTTTAATATGGCACCTAATATTATTATCGACGCTTCAGCTATGCTAGGCTAGTCGGGGATGCAACGAGCACGTTCCGTCTGTTCAGCCAGTGACGTAGGGAGGCACGTTCGTTATCGCATGAATTGTCGAATAGCAGCGCGCTCAGTTCAGCAAGTGCATGCGAACTGGGTCGCGCTGATTGGTCGTTGTATGCTCGACGTCGTTGGCAGACTAAGTACGTATAAGTACGTACCTAGGTGGTAAGTAGTCGACTGGGTACGTCGTATGGACTCCACGTAGTATGATCAGCTGGTGCCGCTCTTTGCTTGTAAGTAGTACCGTCAGTACCAGTACCAAGTAAAGTACAAACATACCAAGAAAGTGGTGATAAAATTGGGAGGAGTAGACAGAGGTACGGAGCGCTCCGTAGATTGCGAAACAAAGATCGGGGGACCCGTTGGAAAGAGAGAGCTGTCCCGTCTCCTCTCCTCTCCTCTCCTCAGGCCTGAGGCAACAGTGGAGCCGAGCCACGCCTGCCGCCGACAAACACCTTCCTTCCTGCACAATTTAAACCCCGACTCAAACACTCCTCAACATCCTGGATTTTTTTGTTTTTTCTCTTTTTTTTGTCTCTTCTATTATTTCCTTCCTTCTGTTCCCTTTATTTTTAAATTCAATTCACCGTGGATCACCTTATTTTTTACTGGAATATCACAATGTTCCTTGTTTGGTAACATTACGGGATGCTCATCGACGGTGAGAAGTGGGCTTGTGAAGCTTGCGTGCGAGGCCACCGCGTGACAAGCTGTCGGCATAATGGTTCGTGTGTATATAGAGAAAAAAAAAAGAGAAATTGAGAACAAAAATTCTAATAATTCGTCAGATCGACCGTTAATCCGAATCAACAAAAAGGGCCGGCCGTTCTCGGTCTGTTGTATCTGTCGCGGCCCGTGCAGCGACAGAGAAGAGCATAGCAAGCTCAACCGCGACAGAAAGTCTGATGGTGAGAGCGATAGCAAATCCTCTGGAAAAGTATTGAGAAAACGGCAACACAGTGGCTTTATATCCAGAACGGAAACAGTTGTGTCTCGCTAACTCGCTCATACAGAAGCCAATCGCCCGACGACGAACCCGGCCCTCCTCGTTCGCACGCATTGCACCACATCCTGCACCACTCCCGTCCTCAGGTGAGCCATTTACTACTAGCCAATCTCGTGTTCAACCCGCCTTGTCCAACCCTCAGCGATCCTCGCCACCCTTGCCGCCGACATCATCTGCTTCCTTGAGCGCCGCCATCACCACGGCATCAGGAATCCCAACCACCACTTTCAGCAGCTACATGCACGTCCCGCTGTCGGCATCGGCAAGCCCGCCTTTTGATCCGTCGATAGCCCAATCAAGCGGTCCTTATATCTCTGACTCGACTCTGACCGCTGCCACCACAACCGCAACTTCTATGGGCTACCCATACGTGACACTACCGATAATGGAGGAACCTATTTTGCAGCCTTCGTCCTCCGCCTACCCGTTTTCGGACGATCTTATATTTACATCTCTGTCTGACGGCGGCTTTGTGCCCGACTCGATGTATACGGGATTCGAAGACGTGGATGCTCTTCCAGAAGACTGGTCGACATTCTTTTGGAATGAATGACTTACGATGTTATGTTTATGTCTTTCTTTTATTTTCTCTCGGGTTTTTTGCTTTTTCTCATTTTTGCCTGCTATTGCATTTCTGTCTACACGCACTGAACCACAAGATTTATCTTCTTTATCTTGGCAGCTCTCTCAATGGGAGCTGGGTCCGGCGGATGCTTGCTTTGTTAAAAAGAAAATGTCTGTCTGCGGCTATAGAGTCATGCGAATATAGACGTTATACATAGAAGAATACACATTTTTTCTACCAATCTACATTTTCGTTTCAATCTTATCTTAGAATAGAATCTTAAAAGTTGTGTGGTGGATTTACCTATTACCGATTGTGGAAGGTGATAATATTTTACGTGTAACAACACGGTAAATTACACGATGAATTACAAGGAATCAATCATCCATTCATACAACCGAGGAACACAACCACGCAATTGATTTTGATTCTTGAAATTCGCGCAGTCCAAAAGAGCCGATTTTTGGTCCACAATATGCAATTCCATTACTTAGTACTTACTCTTTTTCTCTATTACTTTTTTATTTCTCATTTTTATTGTTGTGTGGACCAACCTATGTTCCACGGAATACGTACAACACGAGCGGCAATGTATGAGGCATTTTTCCTCGCCGTTCAAATTCTTTCCATCTGTACATGTAGCTTTAGCTTTGAGTCAGCTACCTACCTAGTACTTACTCATCGTTAATTAACACTTTGGGGAAATCCCTAGCTTGGTGCCATCACTGTGCATACCGCTAATTTATTTTTTCCTATCAACTTTCAAGGTAAGAGTAGATGCACCGCCACGTTTTGCTGGTTCTGCAGAGATCTGCAGGAACTATGATTATGATGGCTTACTACGCACTATAACTAAGTTGGCGACTAAATAATGACTGAATCATGTTAAATCCCTCGAGGAGGTAGAAATCGGTTACATAACGATGTTGGTTGATTACCAGCGGAGTCTCGTGGTTCCTTGAAGGCCATTGTTCATGCGAAGCCCAATTCTTGTACGACACTGATAGATAACTTGCTGTAGAGTAGGACAACTGATGTCATCGCAATGCCCAGAAAATTAGGGCTGCTCTTCTTGTCAAGAGTTTATAATGTATTGGCCAAGTTTATCTAGTTCCGTAATAGGTACTCCGTGCGGTGGCACGTAGAGGCACAGCACAGCCCCATGCACCTACCACCTTTTATCTCGTTAACCAGATAATGAGCACGTTCCCCCTCACCATTGATAAGATAAATCTGTCTTATCATTCTGATCGATCGAAGATCGGCCCTTTGAAAAAATGGCTGGGAAAAAAGCCTCATAGTAAAAACAAGTCATGTTTCATCACACTTCCTTCATATATCGAGTCGCCCTCCGGATACAAAACTGACCTAGACGGGAAGCCGATAGGTAGGTAGGTATACCTGCGTGATTGGGTATTATTTTTCACTCGCAATTCCCGCATCGAAAATGGCGGCTATCACGCTCCTCACCAAGACGTCCTGGGAGTGTGCATATAATGCAGGAGGAGGATGATGACGATCGAGGGGATTCCTCTGGACTTGTTTGTACATCCTCGTTGCACAAGCGTTCCTACCGTTTGCCACTGTTTTTTTCAAGGTTCATTTCAGCGTTTCAGCGTGTCGAGTCTTTCACCTCTTTCAACATTTGCTCTTCTTTGAATTTAGAGTGAATATTGGAATATAGACTGGAGAATGGGCAAAGTCAGAACCGCCGTTCAGGTCGACGCTATATACCGGGTGGATTTAGGGCTGGATCCCCGGCCACAACCAAAGGACAAGAAGTTCGTCCTATGCGATAACGGAACGCATACACATCGTCTCTACGATGGTCGTCGACAGGATGGCTTACTTGAGCTGCTGAAGGATAAGCTCCAGGTACTGAGAGAGGCTTCGACGCTCAAACGTGGTAACAACATGAACAATAAGCACGACGTGCTGGATGAAACTGTGCCACCCATCCAGCTTGAACCTGCCTCCCTTTCACCCCCTCGGACCCCCTCGAAGCTACCGGCACTACCTACTTCGCTGTCCGTCCTCGACATACAAGCATTGACTGGCAAGACCGACTCTCGTTCAGTAGCAGCGGCGACCGCTGCATCACTCATAAACCGATACGGCACAAGCAAAGAACAGATAGGCAGAGGCTCCTCCGGCGTCGTCACAGTCACGTTCCGCCCTCACTCCATCGACCCTCCAACGGGCGGACAACTCTTTGCCGTGAAGAAATTCTCTCAACGCGACCGGGATTCATTAAGGAAGCACCTCAAGCGAGTCGGCGCCGAGTTCTGCATCTCGTCGAGTCTTCACCATGTCAATATCATCCAGACCCTGGATTTGGTCCAGGATACTACCGACGGAAGTTTCTGTCAGATCATGGAATACTGCTCCGGTGGCGACGTATACACGCGCGTGAGGTCGCAAGGTCGGCTCTGCGCGACAGAAGCAAACTGCTATTTCAAACAGCTCGTTCGCGGCCTAGAATATCTGCATGAAGAAACAGGTGTTGCGCATCGAGATCTCAAACCGGATAATTTGCTGCTAACGTGCCGCGGATGTTTGAAGATAGCCGATTTCGGCAACTCGGAGTGTGTGCGTCTGCCGTGGGAGAAGAGGGTGAGATTGTCGTCGGGCATGTGTGGCTCGTTCCCGTATATTAGTCCCGAACAATACCATTCGTTGGAATATCGTAATCGGAATAGTCGGTCTTCGTCATCCTCGTCGTCATATCGTTTCGATGTTAGGGCTGCTGATGTCTGGGCTGCCGCCGTCGTGTATATGGATATGCGTATCGGGAAGCATATATGGCGGTTTGCAGTTGTGGACCAAGACGAGGACTTTGAGGATTATGTGACGAGCAGACAGGAATACGGAATATGGGAGCCGATTGAAATGCTGGACGGGGTGGGCGTTTTCCCTTTCCCCTGTTCGCGGCTATGATTGTTGTCTAATAATTGTTTTCGATAGGAACCCTGCCGTCAAACGATATACGCCATGCTTGATCTAAAATGGAGGAATAGACCGAGTATGAGCTCCTTGGTGAGATCGGAGTGGCTTGAGAGTATATATGTGTGCAAAGCAGGAGAGGGTTGTGAGTGTGTATAGATGGATATTTTCCTTTTTTCAGGCAATAGCGTGTACATACCTGCATAGGCAGAAAAGCTTTGCATAGATTCAGTGTCTACCTATGTGTCTAACTAATGGTTTATCATCTAACCGACCCCGAAATAGTACCAAGTATGTCGTGTAAAGGTGGTGTAACTATACGCATACCTAGGCTTATGCAAGCACTGGAAAGACGCTCTTCTGGCGGATAAGATAAAGATGACACAAACTGCCATACTGTACAAATAAACTCGCAGGAATATTTTGACAGGGCTTATCACCTTGTCAGTGTCAGTGTCACCCCGCCCCCTCAGCGAGAGCGTGGCTTGCATAGAGCCGTAGCATTCCACACCGAGGCTTCAACATTCCTCAGCGCACCCAACCACCCTCGAGCTCGCCCTTTTCCAGCCACAAATGACTGCACCCCAAGACTCTCTGAAATATTATTGGCCGTAAACATACCCGCCATACGCAGGAACTAGGAGTACACGTGGGAGAATTGCCTAATTAGGAAAGTCATATCAAAGCAGTGGTCCTTGCGTCGCAAGACAGTATCGGTATCGCGACAGTATCTTATCGTGAGGAATGGAAGAACGCTAATGTTGAAGCATGCCAGAGCTCTGAGACCTGAGACATGTGCGAATTTAGGAGTGTATATGTATCCCCTTGTCTCCCTTTCTGGTTGCTGATCATTTTTCAATCTTCTTCTTCCTTCGTCTTCTTCCTATTATGGTATTGATGCTGGAACCAAGTGAGACAGTCAACACTGAATAGAATTATAATCATGTCGATCTTTCAGATTCGAAGACAACAATCAACCATGGGCACACAGCGTGGTCATCTACGGCGATGGGCCGTTATATTACCGACAATCACAGTTGCTTCGTGGCTAGGTACGTTTACTCTGATGATACGTACGCTATTGAATAGTATACTAATACGTCTGATATGAATATAGCAATGCTCGGCGCACTTTTTGGATCATGGTACACATCCGGTCAACCGAAATACGTCTCTGAAGAAGAGACACAAAGCATAGCGTATGTTTTCTTCCTTTTTGAACATTTTCTGAAAGACTGGAATAAGCTAACAAAAATAGATTCATCTCCGACATTGGCGCCCAAAACCTCAAGCCCGTATTCATCACCTGCACATCCCTCACAATGATTACATACATCCCAACCCTCATCTTCTACTTCTACTACATGAATCCTCAGCGCCCATCCCCATCCTCCTCCTCATCATCGTCATTACCATGGAGCAACTCCGGCCTCAGCCGCGCCGACTCCCTACCATCCATCTACTCAACCGAGCCACGGACATCCTTACCACCAGTACGAGGACCACGACTACCCACCCACAATTGGCTGCTGCACATCATCATCCCACTCATCAGCATCGTCTTTTCGCTGATCGGCGCCACAAACCTCATCCTCTTAACCATCTTTGACACCGCGCGCTACACCACAGCGCACCAATTACTCCTCCCCACCAGCATCGGCGCGCATTTACTAGGTTGCCTGATCCTCTGCATCTGGTCCATAATGTGTCTGCGCCAATACCGCGCTCGCCAGCAACAATTATCATCCCCATACTCGTCTTACTACGGCGGCAACGCCGTCTACTCCGGCGACAAATTCACCCCCGAATTGCACTCTTCTCAAATCCCCATTTCGGTAGCCAGCCTGATCGTCAAGTCGGTTGTTGTCGCCTTTGAGTTTGGCCTTGTAGCCCTCTTTGCGGTTACGACGTGGGGGCTTAAGGTCTATGATATGGCGGCGGTGATGGAGTGGATTGTGGTGTTGATGTTTGGCGGGTATATGTGTTGTTTGATTGTGGATTTGTGGGTGTTGGGGAGGAGGACGAGTTTGGCTGATGATAATAGTATTCAGCAGGGGCATGAGAGTTATAGTCACTATGCTGTGTATAGTAGGACGATGGCTGAGGTTTAGGTGTTGATGGAACTTGTGTTGTTGATATATGTAGATATAAAATCCAAATATGAGATACCTTACTCCTGACCTTTTGCCTTTTTTATTTTCGGTATTGCTGCAGCCTGCATCTATATGTATAGTATATCACGCAATTGGTGCAAAGAATTCTACCTGCTACGTACTCACACTGACCTTTAAACCAGCCAGAGTGAATGCTGAATGCTTATAAGCCAGACAAAAGCGGACGAAGTTCATCCCCTCAAAAAATGATCCCCGCACACTGTCGCTGCATTAGCTTGCCCTAATATCGCAATCTTATGCCGCCTCTCGGGCTAATTACAAATCCTCGAAATACACCAACTCTCTACTCACGATAACAAAGAGGATAAAAGCGGTGACATGGGATTGATTTATAATATGAAACACAGTAAATTCGCGCAGCCCAAGTTATTTGTGTGTGTATAAATAGGGCTGGGTTGTTCGCTCTTCTTGCTCAGCTATTTATTATTCAATTCAACAATATTCCTGCAGGACACACCGGTATTGAATACAAAAACAAAAGCATTGCACAGAGGGATCAATTCTGAAAATTAACAAGGCAATGTCAAAGATCATAGTCATCTTTGGCGTCACTGGCATCCAGGTACACCCCCCTCCCCGTTAGGGTTACCGGCTATTAGGGCTAACCTACTCTCGCCCGACTCGTCCAGGGCTCATCTGTAGCAAACACATTTCTCAATCTCCCTGGCTGGAAAGTCCGTGGAATAACTCGAAACCCATCCAGCCCTGCCGCACAAGCGCATGCCGCCAACGGCGTAGAGCTATTCCAAGCCAACATTGACGACGACGAATCCCTCCTCCCTGCATTCACCGGCGCGAACGTGATTTTCTCCAACACTGATTTCTTCGGCCTCTTCTTCCAGGCTTTAACATCGTTGCGAGATGGTGGTGGTGGTGGTGGTGGTTCCTCCTCCTCTCCGCGCATTTATGCGTACGAGCGCGAAGTCGAGCAAGGACTCAACATCGCCCGAATCGCTGCACTGCCAGCGGTATTGGACACTCTAGACCGTTTCGTCCTCTCCTCGCTCAGCGATGCACGCAAATGGAGTAATGGGAAATACTCGCGTGTCTACCACAACAACTCCAAAACAGTCATCATCGAAACCATCAACACCAAATTCCCGCAGCTGGCGCAACGGATGAGTCTGCTGCAAGTCGGGCATTATGTGACCAACTGGAAACAATCAGCCCCTCTAGCTCCCCAGAAACAGCCCCATGAAAGTTTTGTAGTTAAACGCACTTTTTCGCCTGAAACGCCCATGCCGTTTGTGGTTACTCACAAGGATACGGGATCATTCGTGAAAGCGCTTGTGTTGGATGTACCGGCTGGAACGCATCTCCTCGGCGCATCGCAGATTATGACGTGGCCCGAATGGACCAAGATATGGGCAGATACTCTGGGAGTCCAGGCGCTGTTTGAGCAGGTGTCGCATGACGAGTTTTTCGTGGGTGTGCCTGCCGAGTTGAAGGAGGAGCTGAAGGAGACGTTTTCGTATACAGAGGAATTCGGATATACGGGAGGGGATCCGGATGTGGTGACGGTTGAGCAGGTGAGTTTTCTACTTGATCACACTTGAATGCTGCCTAGGTGCTGTGCTGATTGTTGTTAGCTTGGAATTGAGATTCCTCTTACGTCCATGGAAGAGTACATAAAGAGTGAAGATTGGTCGTCCGTTTTGTAGACCAACGTTTGTTTATGCTAGTTGTCAATATGTTTTGATTTGGGTATTAATTTATTTAGATTATTGCATCTCATAAATCAATCCGTTCGTCCATTACTATCAACATGTGCTGTTTGAAGAAAAATACTGCCCCAGTTCTTCCAGATCATATATCGCACAGGCGTTGGCCTCAATGCAAAATCTGTTTTGTAGACCATTGTTTTTTGGCTAGTTGCTCTTGTTTTCAATGCAACCAGAAGCATCTGGATATTAATTATTTATATTGCATCTCATACATCAATCCGTTCTTTCCATTTACGCATTATCCACGGGACTATCAACATGTGCTATTTGAGTCATAGAGAAACAGGGCGCCTTCCACTATCATATCGCACAGGCGTTGACCTCAATGCAAAACAGCCTTGGAACCACCATCATCCACCACAATATCCCTTCCATATTCCCCCGTAGTAGGCGTAGACCTGAATCGTCTAGCCGGTGTCCTCTTCAAGAAAAGCTCATCAATCTGCGCATAGGACAAGCCACTATAATCAGGAAGCCATACAACAGTAATAACAATCATAGCGACACCGAAAGCGAAAAAGAACAACCCAACACCATTAACACCGAGACCCGTGGGAGCCGATACGAGCATGTATGGAATGGCGGTGGACATGGAGGCGCCAATCAGCGTGTTGCCAAACACACCCCACATACTCGTCTTGCCTCGCAGTCGTGCAGAGGAGGATTCGCCTATGTACGCCCATCCCGCAGCACCGGGGCCTAGTGCGGAGCCGAAGACGGCGAAGCAGATGCAGAAGAGGATAACGTCTGCGACTGTGAAGTCGTAAGGGGTGGCGAACTTGGTGGTGAGGACTGCCAGGATTACTGTTTCTTTTGTCAGTTTTGTAGCTCGGTTGCTGCGTTTGAAAGAACTTACGCATGGCAGTGACCATGATGGATTGGCCCATGACCAGCATGCGGAAACGTCCCAGGGAGCGGACTTCGAGCAGGCCACATGCGACGAGATAACCGATGATGCCGATACAGTGTGAAATGGTGGAAGATCGAAGGCTGTTGGTCTGTCCAGCCAAGGTGAAGAAGTACGTTGCCTAGCACGATGTCAGTGAGATTTGGTTCTGAGAAGTGTGTCAGAACTGTGTCCTTACCTGAGTGCTGATGAGACTCTGCCCGCAGAAGCTCTGCGACATTTGAGGCAGCACAGCGCAGAATGTCCGGCGTCGGTCAGTTCCCTTGAGGCAGTCCCAAAACGTAGAACCTGCTTCCAACTCCTTCTTCTCGCTCTCCTTCAACAGGATGTACTCGTATTCGGCAAATTGAACAGCGTACTGCTCCTCCGTCCGGCCCGGGTAGAGCTTCCTCATATTTCGCTTAGCCTGTTCAGATTTCCCCGAGAGGAGAAGAAAGTAAGGTGTCTCGACCAGGAAGATGGCTTGCAGAATGAGGATCAAGACGGGTAAAATGAGTACGACAATCTCCGGGATGCGGTAACCGAGGTTGTCATCCGGAGACGGGTATTTTTCATTCGAATAAAAGGTGATGAACGCCGCAAGGGTAATACCGATGGTTGCTGTGGGAGGTCAGCAGTGTCTTTCGAGATATGGTGAACGTCATACTCATGAGTGGTACAATGGCCATGAGCAAGCCACGAAGCTCACGGGGTGCGATTTCCGAGACAAATGTGATACTAGCAACCTGCGTGAAACCACCAGCCAGACCGTAAAAGACCTTGACAAGACAAAAGGTCTTCCAGCTCTGTGCTCCAAGCTGAACCGCGCCGGCAACAATCAAGATGGAAAGGCCAATCCACATGGTGAAGCGGCGGCCGACGCGGTCGATGGCCAAGCCTGCCAATGGTACGCTGATGACTTGAAACGGAGTATTCACAGCGCTCCAAATGGTGTTGGTCTCGGCAGTAATGGCGTATTTGCCGCTTGAATTCTTGTATCCTCCCTGCATGAGCTTGCAGAACGATTGCGAGCCCACGAGTGCGTTGGAAACGGTTCCGTCGGTGCCCCCAACAATCATACCGACCTGCCGATATGATTAGTGCGCGAGGACATATATATATATATATAGGTAAGCCAGTCATTAACTAACCAAGAGGATCAATATAAGGGCCATGCATTTCTTATTCTCCTTCACGACCTCCCACTTCGGCCGGCCCTCGGAGAAGAGGTGGTCATGAGCTCTGCGGAGGTTCTCGACCTCCTTGATGTTGACGTCGGCCTCAACAGAGGTATCGACACGGTCCAGTTTCTCCGTATGGGAGAAGCCTTGCTTTTCGTCCATTGTGGGTGGCGGTCGAAAGAAGTTCAACGACTGAATGAAGTCCGCCTGAGGACCTGTTGGCTCAGGTGCTGGAGTGTGTTTGATGTTTTTTCAATGACCAAGGCCATGGCCAAGGATCAGCGGAGACGCCATTATTTGTATGCTGTACGCAAGCAAGACGGCCTGGACAAAGATTGATCAACGAAGCATCTGGGGTTGTCTCGTGGACGCTGGACGGCTGCCCCGTGGGGAAGGAGCACTCCTGGGTGGATCCTCGTGAAGACCCGAAGACCCGATAGACCCGACGACATCACATCTTCGTCGGGTCTAAATCTACGCTCATCGGGCCTACCCCAACACTCCTTGCCAGGACTTGGTGATTTTCATGCGTTCGACGGGAATTCTGACGATATGCATGGACAATGTGGATCACGTCCGCAAGATCCAGCAATCTCCCCGATGACAAGGGCAGAGATGGTGTACTCCATCTCTTGATACATTTTAACCATGCTCCTGTAGCCTTTGTCTCGAAGTGCTTGCAAACACCATGTCAGATGACGCGACAATGACTTCGAAGGACGCAGAGGAGGCACAACATGCAAACAAAACTATGACAACCGCCTTGAAGATGGAAACCTCACTGGAGTCTGCGGCAGGGGAAGACAGCAAGGGATCTGTAGTGACGATGCTGGACCAGGACAGAGACACAAAGGAAACGGTCTTAGATACTCAGACAAACACCACGACCGTCCCTACCGGAGACACGCGGCCATACTCGGCCTTCACCAAGAGACAGAAATGGTCCATCTGTGCCCTGGCATCGCTGGCTGCCATCTTTGGCCCAATCTCGAGCAACATCTTCGTGCCTGCGATACCTCAAGTCGGGGAAAGCTTCGGTATCACAACACAAAAGGTTGATCTTGCGCTCACAATTTATCTGTACGTCTATCTATCATATTGTAGAAGCGAGAGCATTCGTTCGCTAATCAAACACACGTCGCTAACACACGTCCAGGGTGTTCCAAGCCCTGAGTCCAAGTTTTTTCTCTGGTCTCTCCGATACTGTTGGTCGTCGACCAGTCCTCATGTTATGTCTGACCATGTACTGCCTTGCCTGCATCGCCATCGCACTGACGCCGCATGATGCGTATTGGATGTTGCTCCTATTCCGATGCCTCCAAGCAACAGGCGGAAGTCCTGCTTTGGGCACTGGATCTGGCGCCATGGGAGACATTGCAACCCCAGCGGAGCGTGGCACGTACATGGGCTTGTTCACTGGAGCTGCGATGATTGGTCCCTCATTTGGTCCAGTCCTGGGAGGCATCTTGGTGGAATACCTGAGCTGGCGGTGGATATTTTGGGTGTTGGCTATTTTGTGCATTGTCAATCTCTCGGTCATTTTTGTGTGAGTTCCTCCATCTGCGTTGGCATCAGCAGGACTGACTTGCAATGGTGCAGACTCATGCCGGAGACGCTTCGCGCTATCGTGGGAGACGGGTCTCTGAGACCACCATTCATCAATGCGAGACCAATTGACTGGATTCGACAATCTCATGCCCATTCTGCAGATCCCGAGAGAGTTGAAGAGGTGGGTGCAGCAGCTCTTGCCACCAAGACCGCAAAGCCGAGATATAATCCACTGGTCTCGTTTCGGATGCTTTTCTATCCTGAAGTCTTCCTGATTGAGGTTTTCGGAAGCATGGTTTTTGGTGTATTCTTTGGAGTTCTTACCGTGTACTCAACGGTCTTGGCCGACGACTACGGATACGACGATGTGAAGATTGGTCTTTGCTATCTGTACGCATCATTCATTATCTATCAGAGAGGACATGGCTAATTTCTTGTTTGTTTGTAGATCCCAAGGCGCCGGGGCGTTACTTGCCGGCGTAATGGGTGGGAAACTACTCGACTGGCAATTCCGACGCATGAAGAAAGGACTCAACTTCCAGCCGAAACACCACCGAGACATTGAAGGTTTCCCCATCGAGACTGCGCGTTTCAAATTTCTGCCTTACTATCTACCAGTTTACATTGGCTCCATCCTCGGGTTTGCGTGGTCGCTTCAATATCGAGCGAATGTGGCTATATCCATTGTGATGTCCTTCATCATAGGGACACTCTGCCAATTCAATACGCAGTGCTGCAGTGTGTGTCTAATTGACATGGTTCCGATGCGATCAGGTGCAGCCGTTGCTTCGGTAAGAAAGCCCTCCCCTCCTTTAACGTTCAGACGATTTTGACACGAAATGGTACTGATCATTTTTAACAGTATAATTTCCTCCGCTGCGCGATATCAGCGTTGATCTCCGCCATCATTACTCCAATGACCAAAGCAATGGGCTTAGGCTGGACATTTGTTGTTCTCTGCGGCGCTGTCGTTTTGGTCTCCCCGGGCATGTGGATTATAAAGTACAAGGGCGAAGGTTGGAGAGCGCAAAGGAAGCAAGAATTTGGGACAGGAAAAGGAGGTCACTGACTTGAACGATATGATGCATGGGTTAAAGTGGTTGGTGATAGATCGAATCTGAATATAGACTAGGCTAGAGAGATCAATAACATACACTGCCGTTTCATATGTGTCAACACGCTCCGCTATACCTAGGTATCATTTTATGTTTATCAACAATTATTCTAAACATCTAGAGCCCTCCTCGTAGAAATATTTTATCTTCATAATATGCATTGCAGGAGGGCTTCGAATTATTTTAGTTACTCTTCTTAGTGTTTGTATTTAGTTGGGAAGGCCTTCTGTAGGCGGTGTTAACATATATGAAACCCCACTGTACATGATTGCCTGGACCCCATGAAGCAATACTAGGACAAGGATTGGACAAGTTCCTTTTGGAAAGCCGACATTCATGAACCCCTGCCTGCTGCAAAAAGCTGAATGTGCATCTGCCTTAGGGCTATTTAGGGTTAGGGTTATTCATTGACAGCCGATACACGACACGACCCGTAGACCTGTTCTATTGCATGACTCTCCTAGGAACCAATGATTAGCACGCCTCATAGACGCCAAAACAGACACGGCACGAAACTAGTAAAAGTCACAAGATCCTGGAAAAGATTATTTCCCCGAAATGTTGAGCCAGGTGGTCCAGACCCCGCCAGCCCTCCGCATCGGGTCTATCGGGTCAAAAGCCTTATGATATCGGCCGCAAGCCCCAAAGGAAAACAACGCGGCCTGTCTGAGCTTCTGTGCTCGGACGTCAATTGCGAAGACGGAGTGAGGGGGCCATATTCATGCGGGGCATAGCATGTATAGGAGAATATATTGGGAAGGTTTATAGATGTTTCTGTCGCCGCCGCCGACATCACGTTCTATTCGTCGCTCCTCATTAATTTTTGTTCACTTCGAATTCAACCACTGCACTTGAACTCTCGCGAGATCTTAATTTTTTGCATAACTGGGAACATTCAAGTACACAATATCACGCAACTTGCGATACAAGGGCAAAAACATTGATACGATCTTCACAGACCAGCATGCCTGCGAATCTTGAACCGGTGACGGTAACCGGCGGCCAGATCCAAGGCGTGCCAGGAAAATACGATGAAAAAATCACCTGCTACTTGGGTGTACCCTATGCCGCTCCACCGCTAGGTGCCAACCGCTTCGCTCTCCCCAAGCCAGTCGAACCCTGGACCGGGGTAAAGGTATGCGATACACTCTCGAATGCTGCTCCACAACGCAGAGCGCCCCCGGGATGGTTCGACTCCATGGCCGGCATCAAACAAAGCGAGGACTGTTTGTACCTAAACATCTGGGTGCCCGAGAGAAAAGAAGCAGATGATACAACCAAATTCCCCGTGTACCTGTGGATGCACGGCGGTGCATTCCGTGCCGGAGGAGCAAGCGATCCCAATTACGATGGCACAGGCCTAGCGCGCAAGGGCGTAATCGTTGTAACCGTCAATTTTCGCCTGGGCGTGTTTGGATGGCTTGCGACTCCAGAATTGACGCAGGAACTTGGGGTGCCCAGTGGGAACCAGGGCTACTACGATTGTATACAGGCCCTGCAATGGATTCAAGACAACATCGGTGCCTTGGGCGGAGACAAAGATCGAGTCACTATCGGTGGCCAATCGAGTGGTTCCGCCATGACCGGTGTCCTCCTCTACTCGCCCCTAACCAAGGGCCTCTTCCACCGCGCCATCTTCCAGTCTGGTGCGCGCTATACCCGCGATCCTCAACTGGCTTGTCTGGCACCATCCTACCGCACATCCGAACAGGCCGAACGCGAGGGGCTAGAACTACTCGATAGCATCGGCGTCAAATCCATCGCCGAGTTACGAGAATACAACGACATCGACAAACTAGTAGACCTCGGCATGGGCTGGGACCACACACTCTGGGGCCCCCCGCCTCTTCTTCGCTCCGTCCTTGACGGCTACTTGTTCCCCCAGGGGTATGAAGCAACCCTCCTCAGCGGGCCTCCCAACGACGTGCCCATCCTGACAGGTCAAAACCACGACGAAAGCGGCGTCTACACCCACAAAGACTTCAATATGGATGACCTAAAGGAATGCGCCGCCGAACGCTACGGATCTTTTGTCGACCGTTTCCACTACTTGTACCCTGCCCCCAACGAGACACCCGGCGACGGCCCCCTATCTGCCTGGAACGCCGCAGCCCGCGACAACTCGCGCGTCAACCCATCCATGTACGCGCAACAATGGTCCACACACTGCAAATCCCCCGTGTTCGTATACTACCTAACCGCCGCGCCGCCATGGTACAAGTCCATGCCCGTAAACCACAACATCCCCAAGTCCAAGGGTTACACGTTCTTCAAGGGCCCCGTGTTTGGCGCCTTTCATGGCGCGGATTATAGCTATGCGTTCAATTCGCTCGATCCAGACACGGATCGCGACTGGACGGATTTTGATCGTGAGGTCGGCGATAAGACGTCCCAACTGTGGGCTAATTTTATCAAGTATGGTGATCCCAATGGCATACATCCGGGAGAGAGACCGGAGGGGTGTGGTGAATGGTACAATGCGGTGGAAAAGCCGGAGTATGTGTATCAGGTGGGCAATTATTTCCGCTCTGAGGAGAGGACGTCGCCGGAGAAGGTGCAATTTTGGCAGGATTTTTTGTCTGCGCAGAAGCCGTGGTAATTTGATTTATATTTTTTTATATTCTCGAAAAAGATTTTGTCGAACCTGAATGTCTCTAATTATGTGCGAATATTGTTTATGATTATTTTAGAAGGGGAGATATAACAGTATGTTGGATACCGATATCTTAATACATTTATATGGGACTCACTCTATTATTATTAGATAATATCACCATCCTTATAGTACTAGCACATGCCTCGTATCCATACAAAGCAGTACAGGGACAATAGCAGAGTTGATCATTCGCCACTCATCCCTTGCCACAAATCGTAACCAAGATTATCATGAGCCTCATTTGTAGGCTGATTGCTGACCTTATCCAGCGTAGAACTATCGTAAAGAGAAGGCCCTCCGTTCCATACATCACTGCTGAATTCCCCCATTTGCTCATATGCAAGATTGTTGTTAGTCATGGCCAGAATAGATGAGGTTGGAGAGTACGGATTGACCGAGGCATTGGCGGATAGCCAAACATCGAACATGGCCTGTAGGTCAAATTCTGGTAAATGATGCTGTTCCGTCATTGGGCCTCTGTTGTTCACCCCCCCTATTGTGTTTTGCGGCTGTACAGATGCAGAAAATGACGTACGGCTCATGGTCGAATTTTGCGTCCAAGGTGGATGATATGAGCCGGAAGTTTCTATGCCGTACAACCTATTATTGCTGGAAACTTCATTGTAGACGAGAGACTGTTGTTGAACAGGCTCCTCCGGTTGTGGTGAAGGAGCTGCGGTAGGCGCTGCCGTCCGACCTCCGGGGAGAATCCTGTGTTTGACCATGGTCGCGAAGATGTCGCGAACAAGAATTGCGGTGGATCGTTCCTCGCCGTAGTCTGGACGCTGAAGGAGATCATCGTTCCCCTCGCCATCGTCAAGATATCGGCCCTGAGAGGTTCGAGATTGTTGTTCAGGATCGTCGCTCGTATCGTTGGCTACATCATGTTCTGCTGCTAAGGAGTCGACACCGAGAAGATGGTCGATAGGATCACCATCTCCAGGCATTGGCCATTGCAAATTCTTCAGAACGTGCGTCGCCCTTCGATAAAGAGTGTATATCTAGAAAAAAAAGTCAGTTGCTTTTGCATCGTCAAACTAGAGCAAAATTCCGTACAATAGCAATCTCTTTTTGCGATGCCTCAGACTCTGTCTTGCGCTGATGGACCGGGTGGCGCTCGAGGAAAGTTCGCATAATCAAGCGCATTGTGTGCGCGTCTTCTCCTTCGGGGGAGATGATTGCGGCAATGCCAGCTATGACCGCAGCGTTCTTCGTCATGTCAGATATTGATCTCGGGAGACACCCGGAAGGTGACTTACGAATTCGCGAAAGGTTCCAGTAAAGATACTGTCATGCTGCTGCGCTCGGTGTCGCCGGAAGTTCGTGCGCTGCATCATCCTGTGAGCCATGTTTTTATTGGGTCTACGGATGAGAAAACGTACGAGTTCAAAGTCCTTCTTCGCCGACCAGAGGCACGCTTGCCGCGACAGGAGATACTCGTCGCTCCACAATCGGCACAAGAACCACGGGCGCTGCTTTGATTAGTTCTGAAGCGTGCAACGGATAACAACGAGGCCTAACTTACATGCAGCATTATCCGGATCATCATTATCTCTGTTCCAAGCATGTACCGAGACAATGCCAGGCCCTTGATCACGCCGTCAAGCGACTCATCGGTGTTTTCCACCCGAAAATGCCTCGGAAGAGATTGTGCAAATGAGAGCAGTTCTTGATCGAGCTGTACCACCTCAGCATAAGTGCCAGCCCTGTTCAGCTTCTGAAAGTGATCGGCGATCCTGCCGGTAAGACGGGCAAAACGACATCGGAGGATGAGGAATGTGGCATTTGTAGGTTCTGCGAGGGGCCGGGGTTTTGGAAGCGATTTGTAATGAGCGCAGAATTCAAAGTTGCTGGGTTCTAGGGCGTCATAGTGTGACTCGAGTATAGCGGAGGGACGACCCAATACGAGTGAAAAGCTACTCTGCCATTAGCAGGGAGGACCTCGGGAGTCGAGATGTTAAAAGATCAATTGAGCTTACTAGCGGTCTGCGTGCAGAATGTAGCTCCATATTCTTCGCCGTAGCTCCGTTTGTATCGGACTTGGTTTTGTTCAGTAACAGCCAACATGGAGATATATGTACTGTGTCAACTTACTCAAGACCGAGTTTAGTGCCATCTCTGTGGCATCCAATACTCTGAGCCATACGCACTGTCATGCCGAGAATGTTCCAGGCTTCAGAGATGCGGCGGTCATGGATGTACATGAGGTATTGAAAGGTCAAAAATTCCGCGACGAGTAGTTCGAGAGATTCGGGTTTGATGGCAGCAGTGATGAGACTTGCACGGCGGGCTGTTCTGATTAGCTTCGCGGTTATGTTGGAAGTACGCAATTCCAATACATACCGATCCAGTATAGCTTTAGACTGGGCGCCCAATTGGCCCTCTTTCGGGCATCTCCTTGCGCATTCTCGTTCGGCGCAGTCATCCTGCTGGAAGCCAACACAATGAACACCAACGGAAGTGACTTTACGGCCAGTGCAACATCGGCAGATGCTTGTTCGTGTCCGCTCTCACCAGATGACAAGTACGATGACTGTAGGCTGTACACTGCGTTGAATGAATCCCAGAACCACGATTCGTCGATGGGATAACGAATTGGATTGAGGAAGGCGAAAAAGTGGTTGACAAGACCCCTCGCAACAGCGAAAGTAGGCAGTTCAGAGAGGAGAGAAAAGAGGTCTGTCGAGCGTAGACCTGACGAGCGGATAGCTCGCATGACCCGGCCTGATAGTACTGAAGACCTCGCAGTGTCTTCATGCTGCCGGTTGTCTATTTGTACAGAGCGACTAGATCGGTCTTCATTGGAGCGAACGAGAGCTTCCAGCTTGTCCAAGCGGGACAGGATTGCTCGCTGAGTTTCGTCATGATCTGTCCCGACGGGGGCTCCCAAGAAGTCCTGCGGTTGCGCCGGTCGTTGCCAGTCAGGTCGGCTTCCAACATCGCTTTGAATGGAGTCATTTGCCACCAATTTGCTATTTGGTGCTTGCAGCAGCGGCGATGGCTCGGATTGTGAGGTTATGCTGGCTGCCGCATTCCTCGATGGCTCCCCTTGGTCGACCGGCGTTGGCTCTCGCCTGCGATGGTTGAGCAGGGGATTATACAGCTCACATGTATCCGCGCACTGGGGTGGTTTTGGTCAGTCAAGCAAGGCCCTCAGTAGGTATCGGAGGATACACCATACTCCCTGGACAATACACGGCTCACATGGAATTTGCTTGTTACACTTTGTTTTGCGCTGTCAAGGTAAGTCAGCGCAAGAGTCGTCGGCAAGTTACACAGGTGTTCTACCTTGGTACACCGTATACAAGTATAAGCAGCGACGATCCGCCGTCTCCGTTTCTTTGCAGGTGTAGGCTCACTTGGCTCCATTCCTATCACTTAGATATAATCAAAGGAACGCCCTCCGTCCACATCGAGAAACATGACATGCAGACGGAGCTTCCGATCTCACACCGACTGACAGGGGTGGGGGCGCGGAGCCATGGGGAGACTCCGGAAATTGTTCCCCAGATATGTCGCTTACGTAACTCATCCCGGAGATTTCCTTTTCCGGAGCAGTGCGAGATTACAAAGTTTTTGTCTTTTCTTGCTGTTACCTGTAAGCCCCTTACAACAATCCGGTATCAGGTATCGGTTAACATCGCTCGTTTTCATCTTGATCCGTGCAGCGCGGGGTTCGACTCCCCGTACCGGAGAGTTCTTTTTTTTTCTTCCCTGGTGGTGGTGTTGTAGTGGCAATAACCTGGCTGGCCATTTTAGATAGTGCGTGAGAATCCTACCCGGGAGCAAACCCTGCCATCCCGCATAGTAGAGTGCCACACAGATTGGCTGGAAATCCATAGGGAAGGAGGTAGTAGATGATAATTCTAGTATGAGCTTAATCTCTTAGTGTTGAAAAATAGTACTCTAAAGAGTGTTATCTTATTAATGCTGCACTACGGGGCTACCTTTATAGTTTATATATCTTCGTGCTGAATAGTGAAGATTCAAAGCCATCTAGTTGCGTGCGCTTGTCTTGAAGTTCTAAACTTCCCGTCTGTAATATAATTAAAAATACAAAAAAAAAGACTTCTGACACGGGGAATAACGACCTTTCCTGTGAAGGAAAATGAAAGAGGAGTACCCTAACCATTAGGCCATAGGATTGTATACATGATGCCATATTCAATATTGCCAGAGGAAAGGTGGGGCAAGTCACAACATCTTAGTTATCACCCGCCAGCCAATCGGCTGCGATCTTAGACTTTTGGATAAAAAAATCAGCGCATTTGGGAACCTCCCGAATGCAAGCTGAAGATCACAGAGCAACGTTATTTCAGGTTATTCAAGAGAGAAAAAATTAAAAAATAACCTCCGATACAGGGAATCGAACCCTGACCTTCCCTGGTCTTTCCAGGACAGGAATGAAAGAGGGATATCCTAGCCGTTAGACAATATCGGATTGAATGTATGGGGCTTCGAAAAATATCGTGGATAAACTTGGTTACTTAAGAGACAAAAATCAAAAAGAAAATTCCGACACGGGGAATTGAACCCCGGCCTCGCGTGTGAGAGACGCGCATCCTAACCACTAGACGATATCGGATTGTATATCGGGATGTTCAAAATTGTGATAGATATGTAGAATTGATCCTTAAGAGAGAGAAAAAACGAGCTTACTTGCTTGTGAGAGAGGCATATCCTAACCATCAGGCAGGCCAAATGGGATCACATAGGTATACAAAAATATGCCTGTCTATTTGGATATCAAGTTCTGAACACTATAGATTCTTCGATATTAATCCGCTCTTTCGTCATGGAGAATTCACAGGACTATCAACAAGTGCTGTTTGCAGAAATATATATTTCCCAGTGCTTCCAGATCATGCCTATATGCTGTGTTGTCGTTGGAATGCCGGAAAAGATCATCTGGGCGTATACCATATAGACGTGCTCATTTGGATACTAATTCCTTAAAGTTATAACACTTCCAATGTTGTGGGCTTCGTCAAATATTTCGTCATATTTCATCCCCGTAAATTAATCTCTTCTTTCATCATGGGAAATGCCAATCAGCCTGTGCTGCTGAAGTAAGATATTGACCAGCCCTCCCAGATCATATATGCTGGTATAATGAGCCGAAACCTTTCCCCCCCGATACATCTTCTCCATTTCCAGAAATCTCCGTGTAAAATAATCCCGCACGCCATCCACAGTGCGGAGGTCTTCTTTGCCAGACTGGTATTCCGTGCTGTCTGGATACCGGCCCTCGGCTATCTTTCGCTTCAGCTTATCCATGAAATGGAATATGATGGTGATCGAACTGTGCACGAACCATGTCACCTTGACGAGTGACTCAAAGAGCATGAAACTTTCCTGCATTTTGTTTGCAGCTTTATCTTCTGCTAAGGTCTCATCGTACCCGGATATGTCGACAAAGAAAAACAGTGTAGATACACCGTCAAAGGTTCGGATCCATTTCTTACGCTCGGAACGTCTGCCCCCAACGTCAATGATTTTGAATCCTTGGAAGTCTGCTCCATCATTGGTGGGTAGTATCGATGACGGGTCGTTGTTGTCGAGTGCCATCTCATGGATGCCGGTTGTTTTGGTATAATTCCACAGGGCATCCTCGAGACTAGGCGTATACTCGTTTTGCGTGACTCTGTCTATGGCTCTCAAAAAGCTTACCAACGTGTTTTCATTAACTGTCCGCCGAAAGTTGAAAAACGATTAGATGATAGTATTGTACTTACTAAAAGTTCCCCCCTTTCTTCAACAGGCTTGATGGCAACTTGTGTCCAAGCCCCCATGCCTCGACCTGGACACATAGTTCTCTGAGTTCCTCCCGAATTAATTGCACAGACCGAGCAAATCCATCTTCATCATCAAATTGCTTTTCGGCTTGGTGCATTGTAATACGGACTTTTCCGCATTGCTCTCTTAGCTGGTCGATCCCTGGGAATCTGGATTCTCCTTCGTGCATTTCATCCATCACGTCCTCTTCTACCATGCGCACGAGTTGTCCGATAAACTCCATTTGCGTTGGCTTGGGGTATGCTTTGAAGCAACCCTTGGCTAAATGGATGGCCTTCATTGCGGTCGACTTGCCGCTTGCGGAGGCGCCGAGGAGGAGAAAGTTGGTCTTTGGTGTGGTAGGTGTACTGATTATTGTCGCTGGTTGTTGAACGCTCGTAGGTGGTGCGACTCTCCGAGCAAACCGGTTATAAGCTGATAGCCTTGTGGATCTCTTTTGGAGTCGATTGGTGTCTAGTAGTGGCACTCTTGAGGGTGTCTTTTTCTCGGTAGTGTCTGATGGCTGCTCGGCGATTTTGGGGAGGGAATTGACAGTAGAGTAATCCCAATGAATAGAATGAATTCTAATTATGCCGTTCTCAGGAGCGACGACCGGCGCGGAGGATGTCTCTGATATAACACTGTCATTCTCATTAACTTGTCGAGGGGGACCCGCCGTTATCGTCGTCGACGATTTTTGCTTATTTCTTCCCAACAAAATCGATTTCTTCATCCATGACCTTGCCACATTTCGATACGCCTTTGAGCTGAAAAGATCCTGTTCAAAGCCGAACTCGGTATCGATAAAGTCGATGTCGTCTATGGCAGAGCTCTGTCGACTTAGAAACGAATCCCTGTCTCTTTGGAGCAAGATTGAAGATGTGTCGTCTTTGACTTTTTCAAAGACTTGTCGGCTTGACTTTTTGCGTAGCAGGTTTCCTTATTCCATGAATGATTCACTATCGGCACGATCATTAGCGTATGACCTTGTTAGAAGAGATTAGCCGCAAAGAAAGCGAAAGACGAACCATTGTGTCACAGTAAGAAGCAGATTCAAAGCATTAATCTGGTTGTTCAACATGCCCTGATAATCGTTGATCTCACTCTCTTCCCACAGAAACTTCACCTTTGTCCGCACATTACTTAACCCCGACGATTGCGAAGGGGATGCCAACTGAAATCGACCCAGTTGGTCATCGAGTGTCTTAATGATAGATTCACAGCAATCGATTGACAACACAAGATCAGCCACTAGTTGCTCATCGTCCAAGGCAAAAATATTCCTCTGGCTCTTCCGCACGATATCGTCAACACTAATGTCAATCAGATCCTTGATCTTTTTCAGCGCTGCTTTGAGTGTTGATAATTGACCCGCGATTTGCCTAATCTTGAGACTAAAGCGAGAGTATCGCGATTGGAGGTCTAGGAGACCGACGATGGAGCGTGATGTGACGTCGATCAGACCAGCGATCGCACTGGCGAGCCCGATTGCTGAAACTGGATCCATGAGCGGTGGACATGGCCGTCTGACGGACGTCGTGGAAGTGAACTGTTTAAACGAAGAAATTAATTAACGGTATCTCATAAATCCACTTCAGATATTGTTGACAAATATGTATTCGAGTATGAAGATTCCCGCCCCGCCGAGGCTGTGAGGGGAGATGAGGCTGAGGCCTGCATGCCCAGATGAGGGATACGCCAATCAAAGCCCAGCACCAACTGTCAGCGAGCTTCAGCAAATGAAGCAAGGCAGACACAGCATTTTGTTCGTAATTGTGCTTGGATTTTGTATTCCATGCAGGGGGAGAGTCGTTGTCCCGGACTCCTCTGATTTACTCGATCAAACCCTAACCCTAGCCCTAATAACCTAAAATGAACTTCCCTGGAACCATCTCCCATCTCCCATCTCTGACGGCCTAACATCTCATATCTCCTTCACTGAGAAGATTATTAACCGACCAGGCTCCTGTAATGTAATTTTATTGGGATTTTTGTCGATACCTGCGCAGAAGTCCAGTCAAAACAACTTCGCACAGATGCCCAATGTGCAGAGTATGCGTACCTAGGCATATTTGCAATTTATTAGCTCTTGAAAAAGGAGCGTTAATTGCAATTCACAATTTTTTTTTTAAAAAAAGAGACAAAACGTTTTCCTGTGCCACAGTAGAAAACTTTTATGCGTTTAGTCAGGCCAGAATCATCTTTGCGACCCAAACCCCCACGTCACCTACGGTAGGTAGGACCAGGATCATCCGCGTGTCCCATCTAGATGGACATAGGTAACCGGGGTATGCAATATCCTACCTGGTTCCCCGCAAAATTTCCCTGCTCGTTCCGACTGGGGTACATACCAGAGTACTATACAACAGAGGCGGTCCCGATATGTCCACTTCCCAGCCACTGGATAAAGTTCACACATCTATGTGTCGATGTAGAAATAAGCCTTTTTTAACTTCCGTATTTACCACGACGGTCATGCATCGTCACAGGAACAATAAAAATGGAAAGGAAAAAGGAGCAAAGCCCCTCACATCTCTTCGTATTCGTATACTCATAACACACAATAGTATAGGTATAGGTAAATTCTCCTCCACATCGGAAAGTCCGGGCTAAAGCCGGCAACACTGCAGATCTACCTCCCTAATCAGGCAGTCCTCACCACATTCATGTACGAGCATTCCCCGCACTGACTGAGCAACGCAACGACGACAATCAGTCCGGGAATCATCATCGGCTCTTTTCAATTTTCAACAAAGAAAACTGACTTGCCAAAGGGTAAATGCGCATAGCCGAGTAGATTATTGCGTGCACCTCGGTGGTTACTCCGCATTATGAAGTACGTCACCTAGTATTATGTAGTATGCAGTGCAGCGAACAAGGCCCTTGTTCTGGCTACCGGGTGAATAACGAGCGAATTACCACCGCTCTCTACGTTTAGCGGAGGGAGGGGTGACGTGCAGATCCCTTTGTTTACTTTGCTGCTAGCTTATGATTTAGAACTGGACGAGGGGATTCGGTTGTTATGCTGTCTGGAATTTGCCGGGGCTTTGTTTGGAGGCCACGAGGTGTCCCGGAAAAGAGATATCCCACGGGCCTTCCAAGAGTATATATTGAGCGGTTTCCCATTGAGGGGGTTTTGGCTGACAGTCCAGAAAGAAAGTCATAGTGATACATTGGCGTAATCATGCTCTGGTCGACTGGAATTCTCGTGGCACTGGCCACGCAGCTGGTGCAAGGCGGGTATATCGAGGAGCAGGTGTATCCTTCACGTAAGTCAATCCCCCCCTAACACTCAAGCATCAGACTTACATCTAATTATGTATATAGCAAACGCAACCGGCTCCGGCGCCTGGTCCGCCGCATTCCAAAAAGCGTCCGCCGCCGCCGCACAACTGAATGCATCCGAAAAGGCGTTTCTAGTCACCGGCGTCGAAGGCCCCTGTGTAGGCAACATCGCCGCCATCCCGCGCATAGGCTTCAAGGGCCTCTGTCTGCAGGATGGCCCATTGGCTATTCGAGAAGTCAGCTATGCAAGTGTCTTCCCTGCGGGTGTTTCTGTGGCGGCGACCTGGGATCGGGATCTGTTGTATCAGCGCGGTGTTGCGCTGGGCGAGGAGTTTAAGGGGAAGGGTGCTAATGTTGCGTTGGGGTATGCCTATTCCTACCTGGTGATGGGATTGAGATACTAACATAATTTAGCCCCGTTGCAGGCCCCCTCGGCCGCTCAGCCCTCGGCGGCAGAAACTGGGAGGGTTTCTCCCCCGAGCCCTACCTCACCGGCGTCGCCTTTGCAGAGACAATCTCGGGCATGCAATCGCAGGGCGTCCAAGCATGCGGCAAACACTTCATCGGCTACGAACAAGAAACCCAACGCAACCCCACCACCTATGCCAACGGCTCCACGGAGCAATACTCTGTTTCGTCCAACATCTACGACCGCACCATCCACGAACTCTATCTCTGGCCGTTTTCTGAGGGTGTCAAAGCCGGTTTGTCGTCTATTATGTGCAGCTATAACCGCATCAATGAGACGTATGCCTGCGAAAATAGTAAGACGCTAAACGGCTTGCTGAAGGAGGAGCTCGGTTTCCAAGGATATGTCATGTCTGACTGGGGCGGGACGCATTCGGGGCTTCCGTCTGTGTTGGGGGGGTTGGATATGGATATGCCGGGGTCAGTTGGGGGGGCAAATTCCAGTGTTAGCTCGTACTTTGGGAATAATATCACAGAGTTTGTGGACAATGGAAATTTATCGGAGTCAAGGGTCGATGACATGGTGAAGCGCATTCTGACGCCGTATTACTACCTCAATCAGGACGCGGACGACTACCCGACCATTGATCTTGATACCGCGCAGCTGCAATACGACATGTTTGGAGACGAACTCCCCTCTTTCTCGTACGAGTTCAATTCGGGGAACCTCTCAGACATCAACCGCGACGTCCGCGGTTCTCACAGCGACCTAATCCGCGAAATCGGCGGTGCAAGTTCTGTGCTTCTCAAAAACATCAACGCCACCCTCCCACTATCCAAGAACATTCGCCGCATTTCCATCTTTGGCAACGACGCCGTCGACCTGACCGGCGGCCCCTACGACCCCGCCAACACGCAGGGCGTCCTCGCCGTCGGCGGCGGTTCAGGCTCAGGCCGATTCACGAACCTCGTCGCACCGCTCGAAATCATCAAGCAGCGCAACCCTCAGGCTTTGATACAGTACGTCACCGACAACACGCTCATCCTCCAAGACGCCTCTGCGACGCTCGACACCGTCTACCCCGCTGCCGATGTCTGTTTGGTCTTTCTCAAATCGTATGCCACTGAGGGCTACGACCGCACCAGCTATTTGTTGGATGACAACTCCTCCGATCTGGTCGCGGCCGTCTCCAGTTATGGGGGTTGCGTGAGCACAGTCGTAATCTTCCACTCCGTCGGCCCCAACATCCTCCCCTGGGCGGACAACGACAACATCACCGGCATCATCGCCGCGCACCTCCCCGGGGAGCAGGTTGGCAACGCCGTCGTCGACGTCCTCTTCGGCGACGTGAATCCGTCCGGCAAACTCCCGTACACCATCGCGTACAACTCGAGCGACTACAACGCGCCAATCGTCAACTTTACGAATGTCGATAACTCTGATATTAACTTGTGGCAGTCGAATTTCACAGAAGATTTGTTGATTGATTATCGCCATTTTGACTATAGTGAAATCACGCCGAGGTATGAGTTTGGGTTTGGGCTGTCGTATACGACGTTTGAGATATCCAACTTGCAAGTATCGACGAGCAAGAGTGGTGGTGCAGGGAATGGGAGCGTATCAGCGACCCCGGCACCCCTGAATGGGACGGTGGCGCCGCCGGGGGGCAATGCGGATTTGTATACTGTTCTTGCTAGTGTGCAAGTCACCGTGCAAAACACAGGGCAGGTTGCTGGCCGCGCCGTGCCGCAGATATACCTGGGTTTCCCGGCTGAGCCCAACGGGGTGGAGGATACGTCGCCAACACCCGTCAAAGTGCTGCGTGGGTTTGATAGAACGGAGATCTTGCAGGCGCAGGAATCGGTGACGTTGAGTTTTGATTTGCGGCGCAAGGATGTGTCGTCGTGGGATATTGTGAGGCAGGAATGGGTGATTCCGTCGGGGGCGTTTAGTGTGATGACCGGATGGAGTAGTCGCGATTTGCCGTTGAATGGGAGTTTGACGTTGGTTTGAACATGTTTTTTTATTCTGGTCATTCTTTTGAATTTCTTTACCGATGCCGATGATCGGACCGCTGTTGTTCGCTCATATTTGCACGTCCACGTACGAGTCATGTCCTTACGATCGAATGAATATAGTATAATGTTGAATCTACTCTATGAACCAATGCGGTGAACTCTTTGATTGTTTAATCTCTTCCTCTGTAGTACTGTACTGCAAGAGAATCGCTGACCTGACTGCATCGACAGCGAAACAATAAAGATGGTTCGATATACATACCAGTATGCATAATCGCGAAAAATCAATGCAATTAACATGCATGCGAAATTGGGATATCATCGCAATAATAAGACGTCAAACAGAAACAAGAAATGAAAAGGAGGCAGAAAAGAAGGCAGAAAAGAAGGCAGAAAAGGAGGAATAAATTACGACGGGTGAAGCAGGATTGCCCAGGGCAAAGGAGGGAATGAGCATCATGAAAGGGAAACAAAACAATGCAATAATCCTCAAGCGAGTGATTCAGATAAATCCACCCAGTACGAAAGAAAACCAGGAGGCATTTCCAAAAAAAATGAAGGGAAAAGGGGGGGATCTATCGCAAGCATATTTATTTAACCCACTTGGCTAGCAATTCTTCACACAGTTGATCTTCCTCTCGTTTGCGTCTCCTTTCTCTTTCCTGTCGCTCAATAGTCTTTTGCCGTTCCTCCATCAACTTGGCATTGAAACGTGGATCCAATTTGTTGAGCCATTTCTTTTTGTGTGGTGGGATGGGCATTGGCGCTGTGCCACTGGACGTGCTTGATGTGCTTGGCATCGGCGGTCGCGGCTCTGTCGGGACAACAGAAGGCAGAGACTTTGAGAGTGATCTGTTGTTGAGCCCAGGACCGTTGAAGCTCTTGTATTCAGCCTTGTGTTTGATGTCGAGCGCGCCAGAGTGAGACATTTTCCTCGGCTGGGAGGGAGGCACGGGATAGGGTGCTTCGTCGCAGTCGCGGATCTCGTCGAAGATGGGTTCCTTTTCGAGTTCTGGGATCGGTGGCGGTTCAGGAACGGTGCGCGATCGTGAGAATGAGAAGGAGGACGAGCGGATGAATGAGAATGATTTGTGAGTCGATGGGGCGGACGACGGGCTCAGCGAGGAGAGGTCGTTGGAGTGAGAGCATTGGCGCGTAAGGCCTGGCGCATCCGTTACGCCTGGCATTTCGGTGTCCTGGCCGATGTTCTGAACTTCACGCGCAAAGGTTTGCAAAAGTTGAATTGATTTTTTGGGTATTATGTCGTGTCGGGAAGGGACGTTGAGAAATCCCCGCAGATCACAGACCGCACCGATCGATCACTTCATGGTGAGACTGCGTCAAGACTCTGCAACGGCGGTTAAAACGGGTAAAACGGCTAGATGTGGCGAAAGCGAAATCTGGAGCGAGCAATTGATATCGCGACGACCAACGCGTTCCTGATCGACCAAAAAAAGCAATGTCAAACAGTGTTGGTGGTCGCGAGGCAGACAGTGGCGGATCGGTGGTGGCAGGGTAAGAAGAAGAGCAGGAGAGGAGAGAGAGAGAGAGTGCGGGACGTTTGAGGCTTTTTTTCCTGCGCCGCTTTCATTCACCGATTCATTTCTGTTTAGGAAGGTGGAGGCCGCCGCCCCTCGTGTTGCGCAGGCCGCGCTCTGATTGGCTGGCCTTGGCGTGACGTCACTACGGTCAGGTGGATGCAGCCAAGGTACCCCGGATTTCTCCGCCAATGGCCGTGTATTTCCGACGTTATATGTGCTATATATAACTCGTTGCAGCTGCAATTATAGTATACTTGTCGCAGTTTATTTGCACTTCATCTTTTATACTCATCTATACGGTACAAGGAAGAAAAGGGAGAGCCATGATTAATTGAGTTATAAGAACGTGGTCAAGAATGTGGTCAAAGCCAAGCAAATAAGAGACCAGAACCAAGATGGAAAAAATGGAAGCCAAGAGCCAATCTCGCTCCGCGTGCTTGGACACCCCGCCCAGGGCTGTCCAAGATAATTAATACAATCTATTGAAGAGAACATGCCCAAGAAACAAGCCAAGAAAGCAAAGCAACAAGCCAGAACCCAAAGAAAAAGAAGAAGAAGAAGAAGAAGAAGAAGAAGAAGAAGAAGAAACCAAGACAACCTCCCCCTAGCCGAGCCTAATCCAATCGCGGTGGTGGACGGAGGGCCTCCCATTGGGGACGTCCCAAAAAACCTCTGCAGAGTCGTGCTCTCAGCGCAGGTACTGCTCCCGGTGTCATGTCACCGGGACCACTTGTTATGACCAGAGGATATCCCGCTTTGATATCGCCGTGCATATCCGGCTTCAAGTGATATTCGCCTTGATCTGTAACCAACCTGTTCAACTTGGCCGTGTCGATGTCTGCCAGAATGATTCTAGCGTTGTTCACCATTGACTCCTCAGACCTGAATGCGTGATAGCCCGTTATCTGGAAAACTTTATCCCACTGAATGCCGAAAATTTTTTCAAATTTGGCCTCAATGATGCTTTTGTACATATTGACGTGTTGTGGAAACATATAAAGCCGATGATCAGTTGCAAGATCGCGTTCTAGTCCAGCTTCAATATCGCGTTGTCGCTGGGTAGGATATATCTCCTCATTATATTTGTAAGGGGTGAAGATCCGGAATAGTATCGCGTTAGTCTTTTCCTCGTCAGTCTCTTCCTTGTTAGTCTCTTCCCAGGAAAGATGCTCTAATGCTTCTTCGCATATCTTGATGATTTGATTTTCGCATTCCTCAGAGCACCGACCGTCACCATGGTCCCCCAATTTGTGGATGGGACGAGCCACTATGATGTTGTCTCGGGCTATTATAGTGACGAAATCGGAGTATTTAGGAGTAAGATGGTCGTCCTTAATCTTCTTCTCTGGATGTTCGTAGGCTTCCAGCCAAATCCTGTCCTTTGGTTTGTAGGGGATTTTAAGGTACTGGCACTTGCCCACGAATTGCCGTCCCTTGCCCACAAGGTCTGACTGCTTCATCTCCTGTAATGTTTCCTCGCCCGCCTTCGCTTCAATCGCGGGAGTCCAGTCCGCCGACATGTTGGTTCTGTTTGAATGTTTGAATTGCTTCTGACTGAGGAGGACAACAAAGATTAATTCAAGATTCTCGTGTCTTCCAAAGTTGGTAATGATGAATAAAAAGAACACCAAAGCTTCTGCGAGAAAATACGATGCTTATAAGCCTACGAATTATGTAGAGATGGCGACTCTGTAGTCACATTATGACTGTGCCCTTTCTTTGTATAGTCATATCGATATTGAGTCAACCCAGGCTCTTGCACGATGGAGTCAGAGCATTGACGTGTTCAGGGGTAGCATAGGTAGTTTGGATGACCGAAATATGTGTAGTGATATATAATTAGATGAATCTGAGAAGAGTCATTTACGTCTACTTCCAGCCTCAAAGTTGGCTGCATTGTATCATCTATTTCACTCATGGTATACGTTAGAAGGAAGAAGGAGGAAGGAGAAATAATAAGCCATTATTAATTAAGTTTAAAGTAAATAAAAAAGTAGAATTAAGATAGAAAAAGATAAGCTAAACACAAGAAAGCAAAGCAAGAAGCTAGAACCAAGAGGAAAAGAACAAGGCACCGAGAGCCAACCCTCCCTTAGCCAAGCCCAAGTCCTATGGCTGAAAATCGGCTGCAGTGGAATTAGAGAAGCCATCTCCCAGAAAACCTCTACAGGCTCGTGCTGTCATCGGGACATCACACTTCTCTTTCAGATGAGCAGATGTTAAGACCAGGGGAAATCCCAGTTTTAAGTTCATCCTGCTTTTCCTCGAACAATTTATATCGACTATGAGCCGAAATAATCTGCTTCTCCGCTACCGTTGTTGCATCTGCAACAATGATTCGAGTGCCATTTTTCCGTTCAGATCGACCCCTGAATGGGTAATAGCCAGAGATGTCGAGAATCTTGTTTTTGTGATCATCGAACTCCTCGAAGAAGATTTTAAAGGTATCGCCGTATCGATTAACACGCTCTGGAAACATGTAATTTTGGGGATCAGTGTTGTCATCGTCTGGTTCCTTGAGACCACCCCTATAAGGAGAGAAGACGCGGAATAGTATTGGGTTTCCCGGGTCCTTCCAGTCAAGCGCAGCTTTGGCCTTTTCGCAGATCATGGTGATTTGTAGCTCTCCACAATTATCAAATTCCAGTCCAGTGGGTATATACGGCACGGGACGAGCCACAAGCATCTTTTCGGGTGACATTATAACCACGAAATCTGCTTATACATCACTGAGTTCCTAGCTATCTATTTGACTGACCAACGAGGTAGAAGGTTCAAAAGCCTCTAGCCAAATCCATGACAGTTCTGAGGTGTCTATGGCAATGAAATGACTCTTTTTCACCTCCAGAGGGGATTTGTCGCGTCCGACAAAGCCTCGTTGTACCAGCTTTTGCAGTCCGGTAACAGGTTTGGTCAAGTCAAGTAGGTTTGCCTTTCATTCAAGTTCTTCCCATACGATGGGTCCGGTTGTATCGGTTGTGTTAGTTGCTTGGGTTGTGTCCATTTTTCTCCTTTTGTTTATTTACAAGGCGAATCGGCGAGAGAAGTAGCGAAGATTAATTCAAAGGAGCTTGTGTATTCCAACCCTGAATCAACGAGAATGATGATAAAAGAAAGCCATGTTGCTGTGAGCAAGTGCGCCGTTTATAAGCCTACGAATTATGAAAAGACGATGACTTTGTAGTCATATTATGCCTGGATATTGAAGCTACCTATTCACCTATCTCAGTATGACTGTTTCCTTTCTTTGCATAGTCATTATATGATACATATTCGGGGCATTGAATTATTGTCGAGTCAACTCGACTGTCCCGCCACGGAGTCAGGGGGTTGATGTGTTCAGGGGTAGGATGGTAGTTCGGATGATCGTCTCAACAACAAACAAAGCATCCGCTACCTATTGTAGTAACAAAAGACCAGATGCCTCCGGAAGATTCATATATCAAAATCGTCTTGTGTGTAATTGACCCAGTTGCCATCCTCATCGTCATCCTCCTCGCCCTCCTCCTCCTCCCCATCCGACTCCAGGAAACGTCTGCATGGTCGTGCTGTCATTCGGGGTTTATGTTTATTCATCTGCCGTGTCTGATGAGCACAGGTTATGACCAAGGGAAATCCCACTTTGATTTCATCATGATTTTCCGTGACCAAGCGACTCCACGGTAGCACTTTCTTCCTGACCGTTGTTACATCTGCAACGGCAATTCGACTGCTATGGATAGATGTGTCCGCGCCCCTAAATGCATGATAGCCAGATAAATGGAAAATCTTGTTGCCGTGGCACTTGAATTTGCCAAAGTAGTTGTTAAAGATCTGAGTATATTGGCGGACACGTTCTGGAAATAGGTAACGAGCCATGTCGGGTTCTGTAGGTTCCTCGGCATCCATCCTGTCAAGGGCATGATCGAGGCTTGGGACTTGACGTGTATAAGGGGTGAAGACGCGGAAGAGAATGGTGTCTTCCCAATTGTCCCAGTCAAGACGCTTCGAGGCCTCTTCGCATATCTTTCCCATTTGTTCGTCGCACTCTCCGCCGCACTCACCCCCAATATCGTTGCTGAGAGTCGCCACAGGTCCAATTGGGCCAATCTGCTGTATAGGACGAGCAACAATGATTTTGCGTGGCGATATGATGACAACGAAATCGGCGTATGAGGGACTATGGTCGTCGATGCCCCCTGGACGGACGTGTGAGTGCGGAGGTTCCTTTGCTTCCAGCCAAATGCGTGAATTTGGTGTGTAGTCTGTGATAATGAACTGGCATTTTTCCAATTCGACGGGCTGGTCTTTGTTTCCAGCAAAGGTTATTTCTTCGAGTGGTCGTAGCCCCCCAACTGCCTGCATGAGAGCCTCAGCGGTCAATGGCGGCTTTGATGGCTTCGTCATGTTGAATCCGCTTGTCAGAATGGCTCCCTTTGTTTATCAGTAAAGGGGATTGAAATGAGGAGACAGCAAACGACTTACGGTATGATAATGAAGGACTCCCAAGGAGCAAAGCAGTTGACGTTGGAACCGATGTGAGAACTGACGTGAATGTGAGAACGTGCGCTGTGAGAGAAAGACAGCACAGTCTGCTGGTGCTGTGTCTTTCGTTTGACAAGTGAATGGAATATCCGTCACTTGGAGACCGCGTCCCAGCCCCTCTCTGTAAACAGAGCGCTCCCATGCATGGTGATTTCCTCATACGTCACTGGCACTCTCCCCAGAGTCAGATTACTGGCGCGTTGAAGATAGGAGATATAGTGCAGATATGCATCTTGATAGAATATAATGAAATATAAGAAAGTGGAAGAATAGTATATGAACTGGGGAGACTACTCCTGAAAACCTCACCCAGAGAACTTTCTCCTCCTATTTATGCGGTAGATTCTTCTTCTCTAAAGTTTCTTGCAAGTCTATGGACCTCTCTATGAGCCTTTTTCTGGACGTTGCTTTGGACATGCCCTTTGTGTTTTTACAAAGGTTTTTTGTGTGATGTTGTATGTGAATGATGCAAATGAGTTGTGAAATGCAGCTCCAGGGGGCATTCACCAGTGTGCTGAGAGCAGGTCCTGAATCACCCCAACACAAAAGAAAATGCACCAGTGAATGTGTATAGTAATACATGGCCAGATGTGACCAGAAGGAGTCATCTATTGATGGTTTTAGAGAAATCAAAAGCCTTGACGCTAGTAAAAATGCTGCTAGAATTGTGCGAATACCATCGACGTCTTCGCCCAACCTCCAGTTTCTGGTACTAGTGGTATACAGAGAACCTCGTAAACCAGATGTATTTTGCAAGGGTCCACTAGTAATGGTTGCTTCACAGTAAAGATGCTTCCAGGGTTTGAATCTACAAGGGCTGACAATTTACTACCAGTCGTTTGTTCAAAAGACTATGTTGCACCATGTAAAGTTCTTTTGCATTCCTCATGTTCAATTGTACTACATACTTCCCTGTCCATCTGATATCATATTCATAAACTCTATCAATACATGATAAGTGAAACTTGACTCGCCAACCCATCCAAGCTAATTCTCATCCAGAGCAAAGCGGTCCACAAACTTGAAAGTCGCAAGACCCTGCGTCAGTTGCTGGACAAACTCATCATCCACAGAAGCCCCCGTGATAACTCCGGTGTTTTCAGTGCTGACATCTGCAGCCACTAATGCTGCACTGCCGCTTCCCAACGCTCCTACCGGCTTTCCGAAACGGAAGGCATCGACCAAAATTTCAGTGGGACGTCCAGCCGGATAGAGGGTAATGTTGGATCGGGTCGTGAATGTCTGTGGACCGAAAAGATTCTCGGCACCGGCAGTCACGATAACGGCATCAAAGTTGGTAGCATCTGATTGTGAATAGGTAGCCGAAACACCAGCGGCAAGTCGCTCGGCCACAACAATGACTTTGACATTAGAGCTTTCTAAGCTTTGCAGGAGGGATTGGGCCTCATCAATGCTAGTCTGGTTGGTCACTGAAGCTAGAATTCCCACGACAAGGCCGTCGATGCGCTTCAATGAAGTACCGAATGTTCCCACATTTGTTGTCTTGTTGTCGTGGTAGTATGTAGGGTCTGGGTTTGGTAGAGTGACACCGATGGCAACGGCAACTCGTGTGGCTAGGTCATTATTGACACGATTTATCTGAGTGATGAAGTTGCTCTTGATGACTTCGTTGTCAACATTGGATAACTCAAACCGTAGTGCGTTGATCAAGAATTGCTGCTCAGCCGGTATCAAGGAATTGTAAAACAAGCCGGGTTGGGATCACACGTCAGCGAACGTCGGGCTTGTGGCTCGTACCAGATGCCCGTCAGCAATACGACCAGGACTGGTGAAAAATCCATTTCCAACAGTCTCGTTGGCTTGTTTTGGGGATCCATCGTTGACAGTGTTGGGAGAGTATGCGGCGCCATTGAGAGGGATAAACATCTGGCCTATTGTGTGTCAATATCTTTTAAAATGCCATTAGGCTATTGTGAGTTGTATGAACTTACCAGATCCATCACGGTTGTTATTATGAAAAGGAACACGAGGGCGGTTGATTGGGATCTGCTCAAAGTTGGGGCCATTATTGCGATTTATCTGAGTATCGAGATACGAAAACAGGCGTCCTTGAAGGAGAGGATCCTCAGAGAAGTCGACACCGCGAACAATATGACCAGGTTGGAACTACGGACGTTAGCATAGGTGGATCGATGAGCATCTGGAACATTGACTGACCATTACTTGCTCAGTCTCTGCAAAGTAGTTGAGCGGATTTCGGTTCAATTGCATCCTTCCCAGTGGAGTGATTGGTACATATTCAACCGGGAGAAATTTGGTGGGATCCAGTAGATCGAATCCATAGCTGAGGGCGTCCGATTCATCAATAATTTGCACACCAAACTGTCTCCGTCAGTAATTGACCATTGCTAAAGAGCGTACGGACGGTGCATACCTCCCACTCCGGAAACCTCCCGGCTTCGATATTGTCAAACAAGTCTTGTCGCATGAAATCGGCATTTTTCCCGGCTGTTGCTTGAGCTTCCTCCCAAACCAAACTCGCGCGTCCCTGTAATGATGTCCAATGGAATTTTACCAGTTTGGAGGAGCCATCGTTGGTCACAAACCGATAAGTGTGAACTCCAAACCCGTCTACATGACGAAACGATCGTGGAATACCATTGCCTGCCATAGCCCAAAACAACGTGTGCAACGTGCTCGGCTGTTGACTAAAAAAGTCGTACGCCGTGTCGTGAGCGGTTGCGGCTTGTGGGATTTCACTGGCAGGTTGCGGTTTGACGGCGTGAATAAGGTCTGGAAACTGAATAGCATCCTGGATGAAGAACACGGGGATGTTGTTCCCGACGATATCTACGACAAAGTCAGCAAGACTTTTTCAGGCAAATGGAAAGAAGTTCATACCATAGTTCCCTTCATCGGTGTAAAATCGAATTGCGAATCCGTGGACATCACGGGCTGTGTCGGCACTTCCCCGACTACCTGCAACAGTTGAGAAGCGAACAAAAACCGGTGTTTCTTTCCCAGCAGCCCCCAGAAATGAAGCAGCAGTGATGTTGGACCAGTCAGCGTAGGACGTGAATACTCCATGAGCTCCTGCACCTCGAGCGTGCACCGCGCGTTCCGGTACCTAGAGTACGTCAGGAGTGCGGCAGTGAAGAGGAAGTGAAGGAAAACTGACACGTTCGTGATCAAAGTGCTGAATCTTCTGGCGGAATATGAAGTCTTCTAAAAGAGTCGGTCCACGAGAACCAGCTTCCAGACTGTTTTGATCTTCGATTGGGCCTCCTGCATCAGTAGTGAGGTACGTGTTGTTGTCGTTGAGATAAAACTGCGACAGAAACGCCTCTGTTGGAGAAGATCCATTTGTTAACTGGTCGTTGTCGACGCGATGAGAATTCGCGGTGTCGTCTCTAGCATCGAGCGGGCAAGCAGCTGATGCTACAGCGAGGAGACCGGCAAAGCTGCCGAGGAAATGGACTTTTCGCATTTTCCAGGTTGTGCTATAGAATATCCGGGTGTGATAAATGGACTAGTAGAAGCAGGAAGAAAGGAATACAGGCTTGAAGTAGCTATGCTATCGATCGCAGAGTTGAGGTGTTGGTGAGAGAGAGGAGAGGAGAGATCGTTGCTCGCGAGGCAGGAGAGAGCAATTGCCACCAACGGCTTCCTGCCTGCTGTTCGACCACGATTCCTGCATTTACACGAAAATGGCAATGGTAGTCAGGAAGAAAGTCCCGACCGAATATTTCTTTGTTCTAGCAGTTGCACACAAAATTTCCCATGTCGGCTCGAGGCTCCTTACGGCACCATGCATGTTGATCGGCTAGGAAGTCCGCAGGCCGGATTGGAATATGCATCATGACATCCCGACGGGCTGGTTATTGGGTCAATGGATAATTCTTGTAATATATTGGCCCACGTAGACCGCGCCCAGATGTGAGATGAGCACCATGGCCAGTAAAAGTGGCACGATGCCCTAGGAATCGGGGTTTCTTTACTCTGCAGCCCTAGCACTATCATGCCGACTCGGGTTCCATTGATCATGAAGAAAGAAATTCGATGATAACAATCTCATCTAGACGGAAAATTTACTCGGTTCGTCGAATTCGCCGGCATTCGGTTTAAATTTGGTATGGAAGTCCAGAGCACGCCCAAGTACTCCTTAGGTAAAACTGTTCAAGGTTAGCTATTTTTTTCTCTGCTTTACACAGAGCTGGATAGTATATAAATACCAGCTTACCTTTTCTCCGATCCTCCGACGACATTTCTATCGAAGGACGTTGGTATGTCGATTCTTAGGGCTTAGGGCTAAGTTCCATCCAATATAGAGACGATTTGTGATTGGCCAGATTCTTAACCCTAACCCCCCCACAAAGTACTGTTGCAAACTTGCAAAGTCGACAATGAATCTAGAATTAAAGCTAAAATTGACATCTGTTGAAGAAAGATGCCCTCAGTCATTCAAATTGTATAGGTAGCTCATGTTGCTCCCTGCGTCTGGCGAATTTCGCTTACAATCCTGCATCTCCAGCGGCTTCCCTTTCGGGACAAAGTTTGCTAACTCGAGAAGTGGCCGGGGGACCATCTTCTTATGGCAACGTCTCTTAATTGATTCAACTATAACTACTTCATCCCGCCTTTGAGATATTTTGATATGGTGAATATGGTTAAGGTTCCTCTAAAAGTACGACATCGGACACTGCCAGTTACGGCAGTTGAGATGCCCAACCGGAAAAAGACAATCCCACGTGCTGAGGGGGCAAAAATGCAGGCCATGGTGAAATCTAGAATGGATTGGAATATCATTTACTGGACAAATAAAGTCTCACGGATGGCTGATGATGTGAGACCGTGCTGCATACTCACCAACCACGGACGAGAATGCGCAGATGAGCGCCACCCTGTCAAGATTGATAAGAGGTGATCATTGTACGCATGCCTTGTCCTTTCAAACTTTGCATAGTTATCGGCGTCCTCCGTCCAGAACCCAAAGACCTGACACCAAGCGCGCGGGCAATAGCATCATATTTCGTACATCCAGGGTCCCGATGACGTGATAACCCCAATTCTTCCATTTTCGGTAATTCCTCCTGGCACATCATTCAATCCGCCTCACAGCATTCGCGGGGCATCAACACCGCAAATCCACAATTACGAAAAAAGGACAGTGATAGACGGGATTGAGTTTGTATGCAAAAGCATGCTCGTGCAGTAGCCGCGTAATATTCGAGATGTGCCTTGGTATATAATGATGATCGTTCTCCTGCATCGTCAATCCCGTCGCCGATATTTTTCTCGCTTTTGATTTTCCTAGCTAAGGGCCTTGGCGTTCTGCTGAAATATTTTCTTCGAGTACCTGCAGCTTTCAAAATGGCAGAGGTAGAAAAGGGTCTTGGCGTGGTTTCAAGCGACAACGAAGGGAGCGCGCCTCGGTTGAACGATGAAGAGATACCTACTTCTGACCCCGAAGAGAAAAACTACCCAGGTCAGACCTCTTCCCATAGATTGAATTTCTCCGCCAATACTGACTAGATAAATAGTGAAATGGTACCGCTCTACCTTCTACAACGCCCTCATCCTCGGAATATGCAATTTCCTCGCCCCCGGAATCTGGGGAGCCATGAACTCCCTCGGCGGCGGCGGTGAAGAATCGCCTTACCTAGTCAACGCCGCCAACGCCCTGACATTCTGTCTAATGGTCCTCTCTTGTTTTTTTGGGACCGTAATCGTCAAGTACATCGGCATCAAATGGACGTTTATAATCGGCACTATTGGGTATGCCCCATACGCAGCGGGTCTGTACACCAATAACAGGTACGGCTCTGACTGGCTTGTGCTGTTGGGTGCTGCGCTGTGCGGTTTGTCGGCTGGTATCTTTTGGATGGCTGAAGCAGCTATTGCGCTTGCATACCCCGAGCCATATAATCAGGGGCGGTTTCTGGGTTTCTGGCTCAGTTTTCGTGTCGGGGGGCAGATTATCGGCGGTGCTATAAACCTGGGCCTCGACGCGAAGAGGAGTACTGCAGGATCTGTGTCTTATACCGTGTTTGAGGTATTCATTGCCCTTCAAGCCCTGGCCCCATTTGCGGGCTTGTTGCTTTCACCACCCGACAAGGTGCAAAGAACGGATGGGGCGCCCGTTAGGCTACGAATTTTCGAGCAATCATGGACAAACGAGCTCAAGGAAGTCACTAAACTCTTCTTCAGTCGTGATTTCTTGCTTATTGTTCCGTTGATTTGCCAAGCGGTGTACGGCGAGGCGGTTATGTTCACGTACCAGGGCCTGTGGTTTTCGGTGCGAGCGCGTGCCCTGGGGTCGTTCTTGTCGGGGATTGTGGCGCTTATTGGAGGTAATATTCTCGGTGCGTTTATTGATAGCACCCGAGTTTCGCTCAAGACGCGAGCTCGTGTCTCGTTCTTTGTGGTTTTGGGACTGCAGGGGGCGTGGTGGATTTGGGGTACGGTGTTGGTGACGAGGTATAACAAGACAAATCCGGTTTATGATTGGGTGGATGATGGGTTTGGGGCTGGGTTTGCGTTGTTTTTGTTTTGGGTTTTGGGGTTCCAATTGAATTATCTATATCTGTGAGTTGTTGCCTCTTAGAATGGAAGACGAGAACAGAGTCGCTGACAGAAAACAGATACTTCGTCGTTGGTAATATTGCTAAGGACGAGCAGGAAGTTATCCGTATCGCAGGCCTGCTCCGTGGGACGGAGTCTGCTTCTCAGGCAGTCAGTGTAAGTTCACATTCCTCATTGCTTGATGAAACCGACAGATTTACTAATATTGACAATAGTACGGACTCTCAAGCGTCTCCGTCATGGGCAGTATTGGGGACATTTACCTGAACTTTGGACTCTGGGCTCTTGCGCTATTCCCTGCTTGGCTGGTCGTAAAGGAGATTGGTGTGACCAAGGGAGACTTGAAGATTGAGAGGGAACGGGCTTTGGCAGATGCTGAATAGGCTGGCAACATACCTAGATCGGCTCTCAACTTCAGCCATTCTCATTAAAAACCGGTTTGTACAAGCGCCTGGGATATGTACTGCTACTATCTCAATCAAGTCCTACTTTATTTGAGAGATATCGATACTGGCATGCTCTGCTTGCTTAACGTCCACTAGTAGAATAGGATTTATTTCATCAAAATCTATGAATCTATCAATGAACTGGCGTGGAGTCGTTTTAGCAAGCTCTCATCGCTCTCATCACCATGACATCCATTTTGCTCTGGGCAAAAATTCCATTTCCATCATTCCAGACGGCCAAGGACGTGCAAATATCCAGTCATTTTTCAATGATTAACGCAGCCAACTATCATGAAATTCGATTCCCAATGGGCTCATGAAGAATTGCATTTAGTTTATATTCAAACACAACAAGTGAATGATGAACACCAACTTCATGCCCGTATTCCCCGACCAAATAAAAGCCCGGACTGGCAGCTTCAAACAGCTTCGTATACTGTTCCACGCTCCGCTCACGCGCCACATGCGCTGCTAGCATGACGAGGTCATCCATTCTGTTTGCATTAATCAGTTCTAAGATCAAATACATACAAATGAAAAAATCTTACCTGACATGCTTATCCTCCAACAACGCACTCCGCGCAGCCGGTGGCTTGGGCATGACACCCTCCGACAGAATGACTTTCGCACCATCCCTGAGCGCCGGTACCAGCGCCTGCACAATTCGCACAAAGTCGCCATCCGGCCAGTCGTGCAAAACGTGCCGAAAGAAATAGACGTCGGCGGCTTCGACTGGCTGCGGAAGAAAGAAGTCGTGTTGTTGGAAGCTGATGCGTGATTTTAGGTCTGCGTTTCCGGCAATGGCTGCACGGCCCAATCCTAGGCCTGACGGGTTGATGTCTTGGACGACGAAGTTGAGGTCTGGATAGGCGCGTGCAAGAGCGATGCTTGTGTGGCCGGATGAGCCTACAACCTAGTGATTAAGTTAATCAAAGAGTTTTTCTCCTTTACTGGATTGACAGACATACATCGACAACTGTACCGGACCCAACTGACGCCCAATCCCACGCATGTACCACATTCCCAACAGCGTAGCGCGGCAGCTGTGAGCGGCCATCAAGATAGTTAAAATATTCCTGACTCTGGCCTGGATTCTTGCCCATAAAATCAAAAAGATCCTGGTAGCCTGAGTAGGCCACATTGAACGCGGCCGTGGGAGCATTTTCAGCCTTCTCTTGTTGCGTTTTCAGCGCATCGGCGAGGCAAATGACAATGCGCGTGCTGAAGCTGCAGTTGAAGAATGTCATATCATTAAGATTCTTGTTCTGGCCAGCGTGGCAGAGGCCGCTGTATATGCGATCTGGCCCGCCTTAGGCTCGCTGAATATACCGTTGGTGACGGCATATCGTATTGTTCTGGTCCGAATACCTAGGTCGAGCCTGGTTGCGGATGCGAGGTCGGCGAGCGAGATGGTTGTGCCAAAGGGGACTTTTTGTGGGATCTCAAACCGGACAATGACTCCTAGATTGGCGGTGTCGGTTGCCTAATAGACGAAAGTCAGCATGTAGATATTATTTACTGTGGTGGGACTCGTACACCGTATCCTAACGATATAACATGGTCAACGGGACCACGAGCCAGCTGCATTTATCAATCTGTTGCGCACTTCAAGGAGAGCCGTATCATCTGCCCTGGCTTCATCTGCATTGACGACTACCGCGCCCTCTTTGGAGAGCGTCGGGGCAGCCTTTTCTTGCGCGCGGAGAAGTCAGTTAAGGCTTTCACGTCGGCGGAAATAGCAGTAGCCACTTCCTCAAGATGGGATGCCATACTGGCCTGTTGTACATCTCTGTTGTTGTTGTTGTTGTTGTTGTTGTTGTTGTTGTTGTTGTTGTTGTTGTTGTTGTTGTTGTTGTTGTTGTTGTTGTTGTTGTTGTTGTTGTTGTACACAATTAAATAGTCACTTTTTGCAATATTTTAGTTAAAAATATCTCGTATTCCTGGATAAGGAGGGTCAAGAGCTACATATCGTTGAGAACAAGTCGATGATGTGGATATGGAACATTCATTGAACCTCGAACACGAGGAGTCGGCCAGCCCTGCCACATCGGAGAATGAAAGTTACCCCTCCACGACTACTTGAGTACGCTCTATGGCACAAATAGCTTTTGCTATCTAGGCCGCTCGTAGATTCCTGATCACATTGGAATTCACTCCTCTCGGCGACTTATTCCGCATGAACACGATGAAGGCACTCTGGTCCACGATCCCACGAAACTCCGACTCAAATAGCGTAAATGAGAATGATCTGACAACAGCAGACTGTGAAATGACTGTGTCGGAGCTTCCTATACCCGAATTGCGGTCGGGCACTGTCCTCGTGCGTGTGGGCAGCAGCGGAGTGAATCCCAGGGACGCCGTGAATGCGCTGAAGAACCTGTTTCGCGTATCCAAGCCGAATATCCCCGGGCGAGACTTTGCCGGGGTAGTTCATGCATCCAATTCTGCCCATCTGCCCTAATCTGTGCTTGAGCATACGATCAAGTTTTGCTTTTCTTAAATTCTAATTTACCTTGAGAAAAGATTTGTGCGCGCTTGTATGGTGGAGGGATCTTAGTTACGGCATCATTCTGCTCTACTGCATCCTCTCGCTTTCGCACGGCCCCATTTTGACTCCGCTGTGGTGGAACTCTCAATCGAATACCAGCCTTCCATCAGCGACATCGCAAAACTGACATCCTACATGCTTTGGCTATATATTACCATGTAGATCATCTACTGCCGTTTGGTCTAGTTGGTCTGCACCAACATATAAAGACTCGGGAATTATATCCAAATTTCCCAAATTTATTAGGCCCGACGTTTACGTATGTATCTGCATGCTTACCTCGGTACACGCATATCCGCTCACCATCCTACTCGCCCATTTTATCGCTTAGATTATACTCAGCAGGGTCAGCACCTTAGAATGTGGTGACGTCCCATATTACCATGCATGAGGAAGAAGTGGGGGAAGCCAAAGAGACGCTTTGCCAAAGTTTTATGGGGGTGGGGATGCCACAAGCTTGAGGTATCGTATTGTATCGGTAACATATGAGAAATCGAAAAGTTAAACCGACCACGCCTTCTCTATATATATAGCCGCAACTATGGAGAAAAAACAAAAAAACAAACTAAATGAAAAAGTCGAGGCACTTCTAAAGAAAGAAGACGAGACCGATCATCTATATGCATCATGAGCTCCAATGGGGGGCACGACGGCTGCGCCGAGAGTCGCATTCAACATCTAGCCAAGTGGGCGGTAAACCTGAAGTATGAAGACCTTCCACCACAAGTTATAGACAGGGCGAAGGAGTTATTCCTCGATTACCTCGCCTGCACGACTGCTGGCCGCCACCATCCAGCTGTCGTCGCCATCGCGCAGTTCGCACGTGATATGGGTGCAGCATCTGGCAGATCTGTGTTCACCGATTGTGGTTTGGGGCACGGCAGCGCCGCTTTTGCTGGTCTCGTCAATGGGGCTTCTTCTCATGTAGTTGAGCAAGATGACCTCCACAATAGCAGCATGATGCATCCAGTAAGGGAAATTGATGATCGCCTGTTGTTGACCAGAGAACTCAAAATTTTAATGGCATATAAACAGGCTACAGTCGTATATCCGGCAGCGCTGGCGGCTGCGCAAGATGTTAACGCTACTGGGAGAGACTTCATTACTGCCTGTGTGGTCGGATATGAAGTGGCCTGTCGCGTAGGTGAATATCTTGGCAAGTCGCATTACAAGGTCAGTTTGACTCTAGTCGTCCTATCGCTCTATGGTCTTAGAAGGAGCTAAAAGCATTGGAAACAGAATTTTCATTCGACTGCAACCGCGGGTGTAGTGGGAGCTGCAGCCGCAACAGCTAAACTCTTGCAGCTTGATGTCAGGCAAACACTCTCTGCTATAGGAACGGCCGGCACTCAAGCTGCCGGTTTGTGGCAGTTCCTCTTGGATGCAAGTCATTCCAAGCAAGTTCACACCGCCAAGGCATGCTTCGATGGAATATTTGCCGCATACACCGCGAAGCACGGTTTGCTGGGCCCTGAAGACATCCTGGAAGGAAAGAGTGGCATGGGTGCTGTTCTCGTCTCGGGAGACACAAACCCCGTTGCGATTGACAGCCAGCTCGGAGAAAGGTTCTCCGTCATGGGTTCCAGCTTTAAATGGCACGCCTCTTGCCGTCACACGCATCCCAGTGTTGACGGCCTACTCAACATTATGACAAGAGAGGGCATCAAGTTTGAGGATATCGAGTCCGTTGTAGCTCGTACATATCAAGCTGCTATCGATATCCTAACCTTGAGTGAAAAGGGCGAGACAGTACACCAAAGCAAATTCTCAATGGGATTTGTTCTTGCAGTAGCTGCCAAATATAGACGGGCAAGCATTAACGATTTCACTGAACAAGCTCTCGATGATCCGACCTTGAGGGAATTTCAGATGCGAGTGCGCATGGAATACGACTCAGATATAGATTCTAAATTTCCAGATCAGTGGCAAGGTGTCGTAATTGTCAAGACGAAGTCAGGCCGCCAGTTTACTGAGCACATTGAGGTTGTTAAGGGCGACCCAGGTAATCCGTTGAGCAAGTACGTGTCTCCCACACCGGTAATTATACCTTTGATACATGTATGGAGCTGACTCGAAAATTTTCACAGAAATGAACTGGAAGCTAAGTTCTTGACTCTAGCTAACTATGCTGGACTTCAGGACCTGAAAATGATTCCATACACCATCGAACAAATCTGGAATCTCGAGAAGGCAACTGATCTTTATGGTTTCCAGTTTCAGTAACTCTCGGTATTTAGAACAATTGAAACCAAATGAGTTTAGTACGCTTTTAAAATTATATGACCTCTACTAAGAGTGACTAAAATAAACAAAGAAATAGTGCAATTTGACTGTCAATAGATGTTTAGTATTCATCGGATATTCAAATTGGGGCCGACCTCTCCAGCCCTACATATCCGATTATTCAATTTAGGGCCGCGATGTCAGAAACGTAACAGTCGGCCAACATTTTTTATACATTTTACGGGATCTCTATTAGCTGAACTCAGCATTTTATGTTAAGAATAGTTTGAAATCAAAGGGAATAAAGAATTTAAAAAAAAAAAAAAAAAAACTACTTGCTATGGGCTAGAAGTCCCTTGGGGAACACTAAGTCATCGAAGAGTACCTAAGTACAAATCACGTAGATAGTTACAGCGTCTTCTCAACGCATTCTCTAATAAGTTTCTCCCTCTCCGGAGTTCTGACCTTGAATTCAACTGCGAAAGGATTCGGGCCATATAATTGTCTGGCGGGGTAGTTCCACAAGTCCGGTTTAATTCGCTCACCAGTGGCGGGATCAGTGGGTGCTTCGACATCAAATGCCCAGAGTAACCGAGCAGCTAACAAGAAAAGCGAGTTTTCCGCAAGAGTGTACCCCGGGCATACGCGGCGGCCTGCACCGAAAGACCAGTGATCCCGTTCACGGGGATTTATAACATTGATGCACTCCCCAGAGTTCAGTTCAAGGGTTCGCGTCCCCAGGAAACGATCAGGGTTGAAACGCTGTGGCTCTGGGTACAGGAAAGGATCGAAATGCAGTCCCCTGTTAACAGTGTCAGTCATCAATGCATCTACCTTTGTCTTTCGCTTGAAAATACCATGTATTCCCGACAACAACAGATCCAGCGGGAATGAAATAGTCTTTGTAGACAACATCTCCCTTTCCAAATACTTAGCAGCTGTCAAAAGACTTGCAAGAGTTACATACGGTAGTAAGGTGTGAAAAGTTGTCATTGGAGACACTGCGCCAACGAAGGACCTCCTTCACCATCGCCCGGATGTAGGGAAGCTGGGGAGAGTCTTCAAACATAGGCATTCGATCGCCAACAACGCGGTCGAGCTCTTCATGGGCTTTCTTCACAGTATCAGGAAAACTAATGAGACCCAGAATCATACTGTTGAGTGTGTTCTGTGTGCTGTCTATGACAATGATTAGAATCAAAAAGAAAAGGAAGGAGGTGGGAGTTCATATTCACCACTTCCAGCTTCGATCATCGTCCCGGCAACATAAGCTGCTTGGATTTCCGAGATTCCCATTTTTTTATAGTCCGTTTCCATAAAGTTTTCGACGAAACACCCAGTACGGATACCGGACGCAAGTTGCTTTTTGAGCCTATCCCATAAACCCATCCAAAGTTCGACCTCCTTTTGATGATATGGCTCGTATTTGACACGCCACCACTGCAAAAATTTTGGTAGCTTTTCCAGAATCGGGTAACTGTCAACTAAGAATCGTGTCCCGAACGCTTCTCCGAAAATTAATGCCTCCTTGTAGATCGCTTTGAGGATTGGGTCATGAAGGCTTTCCACACGACGGCCATATGTGGAGTACATGATCACACTCGACGTATAGCGTCTAACATGGTCGAGGAAGTTGGAAGGATCGGTGAGAATGTCGTAGAGATAGCGACGAGTTTCGAGATCCTGAGACGGCTTCATCTTATTTGCAGCCGTGACTGAAAGGCACTGATGAACAACACTGCGCACTGCCCGCCACTGTTTATTGTATTGCTAATTTGAACATGGAAGATCAGCAATCATCTGATCTAAATTGAAATAGTCACCAATGTCACTCTACTCACCATGAACAACATGCGATAACCACCGGAGAGGACATCCATAGCTACACGCATTGGAGGTTTGCTTCCAGTTACTGTGCCCTGTCTATCGAAGACTTGCTACACCAAGAAATGGTTAACTTGTGAAAATGAGTTTCAACAATTCGCTGACTGCTGACTTTGATGGCTTCTGGAGAGCTTAATATCACCCATCTTTCGGTACCCTGCCAAATCTGGTAGATTTCGCCGAATTCTCGCGACCACTTGACAAGCTGCCCTTCACTCGGATTCTGCGACGCATCCCCATTCCATAGATGAGCATGACCAGTGAATAAACGAGCACCTGGGGGAGAAGGAGGTTCGCGAAGACCTTTAGGTATGCGAGCTCTGCTTGAGAGCGAATAATAACAAAAGAAAAGAGCGATCAAGGGAACTGCTAGAATATACCCGTAGTGAGGACCTAGGGTTCCCCCAAGAGTTTCAATTTGTGTCATTTTCATGGCAAAAAGGAAGTTGACCCCCAGAAGGGATTATGAGATAGATAGGTGGCGTAAGTGAATCTTACATTCCCACACTGCTGGAACCTGGGGCGCTTTTAAGTGCTTTGGTTCTGGGGCTTCCATGTGCAAAGCTAGCCTGGATAACGCTAGGCAGAAACTAGTGCCATGGGAACGACTAAAGTCAATGCTGTTACGAAACCAACAAGACATGCATCTGGGCCATGCCTTATCCACAAGGCCAAAAAGACCATCTTTGGCCTGGCATAGCCAGGTCAGCCCAGAATCCACTATACATGGAACACAACAGAACAGAACGTATTACCCCGCCGTTACCTGCGCACGGGTATCATATGTATCATATGACATAGTAATAAGAAAATCTATACTATAGTAATTACTAAAGGGAGCTGATAAATCCACCGGGATTTTCCTAAACCCACCCCGGAACTTATTAAAACGCATCGATTATCAATATTTCCCATACTAATTTCTTAGTATTCTACTCCGCGAGCTGGCTAACAAGCTTATGTACGAGTCCCAAAACCAGCCCCGGAGCCAGTTCGCAAGCTAGTTAACAAGCTCACGTACGAGTCCTAAAGCCATCCCCATCCCCGCCGCCAGTCCATAAGCTAGTTAACAAGAGAGCTTATACATGGAATTAATAGAATCTTCTGATATAAAGGTGTTAACTTCTAAGAAATATAAAAGACAATATTATATTAGGAAAACTTATCTAAAATCTAGTAAACTAATCCCCTGCTAAGTGAAACTGCCCTCCGCTTTCCTTATGTGGAAGGTGAGTCAGCTGTAATAACATCAAGCCCTGTAAAAAATACGTACCGGAGTGTGTATATTCATATGACATAAATCACATTTCGTCTCAGCCTTCTGAAGTAAGTGCTTATCCATTTCTTTTCTGGCATGTGGCGGTTTTCTAGAATAGAGCCCCCCACCCAATGCCGAGCAATCCGCGTTGTAAACAAACTCAACATATAAAAATGACCTCAACGTGTATCTAGGTAAAGACTGTTTCATTAAAATTATTTGGGACCTACTTTTGCTGATTTTCTTTGAGATATACATATATACATATACATATACATATATATATATATACTCTTTGAACCTTGAAACCATGGACCCTGCGAAGTTTGGGTTTTCAAGTGTTCCTCTGAACCATGCACCCTATAGTGCGATCTCGCCATCGAACCTGAAAGATACGAACAAGGGCAAAGTAGCTATTGTCACTGGAGGCGCAAGAGGTATGTAAATAATTTGTTAATTCACTTTAGTAAGATCTAATTCTAACCTTGGCAAGGCATTGGCCGTGCAATCTCGGAAAACTTGGCCAACTCAGGCGCACATCTCGCAATTTTAGATGTCCTCTCAGAGCCATTGCAAGAGACAAAGGCACTGTGCGAGAAGTACGGTGTCAATGTCAAAGTGTATCTTTGTGATGTCACAGACATGGCTCTACTGAGAAACGCCCTGGCGGATGCTGAGAAAACTTTGGGTCCAGTCGAGTACGATGAAAATAACAATTGAGTAATTTTTCAATATAGTGTAGATCAAGAGCCACTGACGTATCATTTGCCTCTCCAGTATCCTGGTTAACAACACTGGAGTCGAGCCGCATTTGCCGCAGTCAATGGAGGCTTTTGAATCCTTCTGGAGAACGATGGAGATTAATTTTAAGAGTGTAAGTAAATCATCATGTCCACCCAAATCCTACTGGTTTTCTGACTCTCTTCTCTTCATGTCCCTTTCAGTATATGGCCACCATCTGGACCGTCCTTCCAGGCATGCGCGAACGCAAATCGGGTGTGATCATCAATATTGCCTCCCGTGCCGCGACAGTCGATATTCCATTCGGTTTAGGCTACAACTCCAGCAAAGCTGCTATAACGCGTGCAACATCGTCACTCCAGGAGGAAATAGATATGGATGGGTTAGGTGACTCGATTCAGGTTCACGCTTTGCACCCCGGTGGAGTCCTTACGGATATTATGAAAGGTGTGTTACTCCAGGAGCTACTTGGTACACTGAGAACGGTTTTGTGATATACTCATTGATCGGCTAGACAAAATCCCTCCGGAACTGATAGCAAAGTACCCAACCCTCGTAAATTTGTCGGAACACGTCAAGACTATTCTCAATGATAGCCCAGATCTATGCGGGGCGACATGCGCGTATTTGGCAACGGGAAAGGCAAAGGAGATCAGGGGTATGTATTTCGATTGTCGACAGGATATTGAGCGCGTGTGTGATGTGGGCAGGAAAAAATTGCAGGAACTAGACCTGTATCGACTGAAGATGGACTTTATAGAGGAGTATAAGAATGAACCATAGGGTGCAGCGAGAGGGGAGACATGTACTTATCCCTGTACCCGATTGTTGTCTACCTCCCAACTTAGGAAGAAAAAGATAAAATCAATCTAACACTAAGGGTCACTTGGACGGTGCTATCAAGATTTGTCGCAACCACTGTACTTAAAAGACGCGCGTACTTTTAAATACAGTAGTTGACTTTATATAGGTGTCTTGCAACAAGATTTGAAAAGAAATTGTGCATGACCAGTTAACTACTTGTATTAACAATTAGAATTGAGCATAACACGTTGACTTCCCGCATTAATTATAAACTACAAACTAGAGATGCTAGTACCTTCCGCCTTCTGTACAAATGCCAATTCAGGAAATCCAAATGCCCACCATCAATCGATCAATGTGTTCGGTGATTTGCGCATGTCTCAATAAACTATGCAGATTCACTCTCCAATGCAAGAGCGGCACATTCCTTTTCAATCAATTGTACATGCTCCTCACTTCTTGGAATAATCTGGATCTTGAAGGGTGCACGTTCATGAGCCATGGCTTCAATCTCCCACTCATTAATCGGCGCCCCTGGGACTTCCTTGAACTCGTAGCAATAGAGAAGACGCGAGAAGGCAATGAACATGTTTCGCGTTGCAACGTGGTAACCGGGACAAAGTCGTCTCCCTATTCTCTGTTAGAAATAGTCCTTACATTCGGTCAAATTGTAGTTGAAACCTACCCGCACCAAATCCGATATGTCCTTTGAGCAATTCTTGGAGGTCTTCGTTCAAATACCGTTCCGGCATGAATACTTCGTTCATAGCAAACTCTTTCTCGTCATGAGAAATTGCAAAGCTATTGTAGGTGAAAATTGTTCCTTTTTCAAAAACATAATCACGGAACTTGTCATCCTCAATCAAAGCTCGAGGCACTCCTGATGGAACCAGGTTCGGACGCCATCTCAAACTTTCTTTAATCACTGCGATTATGTACGGCAAGTCATTCCAATCCTGATGTACGTTAGAGGGGAAAAAATAGATGGATACTTGGTAATGGCTTACATCAAAACTGGGCAGTCTCGCGGCGTTCCTACCACAGACCGCATCGAGCTGCTTACGTGCAGAATTGGCCCAAGTCGGAAATTTCGCTGCCGCAGCGATCATTATATTGATTTGGTTACGTGTCGTGTCACTGCCGGCTTCGATCAAAGTGCCAGCTAATATGCAGTCAGTAGGGATAAGTGGCACATATAAGGGTCTTTTTTCTCACCGCAAAAGGCTTTCTGAGCATCATCAAAGCCATATTTTTCGGCTACATCGTTCAAGTTGCGGCCGAAACATTGAGGGTCTTGACCTTGTTTCACGCGGTCTGCAAGGTCATTGAGAAAGTCTGTGTAAACACTATCATCAAGCATCAGTATTGATTTATCCCCGACGTCGTCCTAGATCTGAAGGGACGTGTTCGCAATGAGAAGGTTCCTGAAACCTCTTACCCTAGAGTCCTCCGGTATATTCTTTCTGCATTGGGTCGAAACCACTGCAGAGGCTTTGGAATGAAGTCCACTAAGCCGGGGAATTGTTCGATCAGGGTGGTACTGGGAGTTGTCTGTGACGCCAGGAAGTCTTCAGAAGTGGAGAAAAGCAACTGCACTTTCTCCTCCCGCATACTGGTTCGACGACCAAATACACTGGACCCACGGCCTAGGTTAGAAAATAATTGTACGTAGGTACGCTTGACGGAGTTTGAAACATACACGGAGAAGATCACTGTGGAATATAGTTGTTAGCCGTATACCGATAGCAAAATGTATCTCAAAACACACCTGAATTCGAAAAGGAAGCTGCATGCTGATGAAACAAATGTGGCTTCTTCAAATAACGCCAGACAAGTGCCTTGGATTCCAGGTCCTGGAATGGCTTATACGTCTCTAGCTTTTGACTGATATCAACTTTTGACCTCCGTAATGACCACTTGGCGACTTACATTACTAGCCATAAGAAGTTGATGCATGACCTTTCTGAGTTGTCTCCATGTCTCCGTGTGACTCATCAATACCACCCTTTTGCCACCGGACGCGATATCTTGAGTGATGGAAAACCGCGGCCTACTGATATAGAGTCTGCCACGCCGATCAAGGAGCTCGTGAACTGCCTCGATGGAATTTAAAAACACCCACCTCCTCGAGCCAATATGGACAGAGAAACTATTCAAATTTAGTCATCAATAAAGGTCGTTTTGAGTTGCATTGTTGCACGTACATATCTCCATATTGTGCCGCCCATTCAAGTAGTTTCCGGCCTGGATTTTTGGGGGGCAACTCAAATAGACTGCCAAATACCGGAATCCCTTTTGGTCCAGGAGGATAACGATATGTAGTTTGCGGCTTGTGCAAAGTCTTGCACAGTAGGAAGGAGACAACTGCGACGGGGATGCAGAGAGCCAATATGTGGCGCGGATCGAGTAATAAGTCCTGGTCGAGCATTTCTTCTTTTATATCTGGTTGGAAATTTGTTGGTGTCAGGGGAAGCCCCAGACGAAAAGCAACCTTCAGAATATATATCACCTCTGCAAGGTACAAATGATGTCGGAGTTGGACGATCCACTGGAGAAGCGTCGATCCGGTGATCATCGACCCATCAGAATTTTCGGATGCTTTTGCATCCGCAAGCCGGTCGATGATGTCTTTAAACGCGAGCCGTGTGGGTACCCCACAATTCGGGATGGAGAGCTTCCGCCGCCACACAATACCGTACCTCCACAGCAAATAACCCTAACCCTAGATCACAAATAGGCCTGATAGACCCTGGTATTCGTCCTTTGCTTTTTTCAACGTGTAGTCATAGTCCATACCAAGAAGACTGATACTGCTGATGAATACTCGACCATTATGGCTTTTGTCACTGGCGAAGCAGCTGCACCGGCGCTAGACACCACTAAGGCATGTTTAGCCCCTGTGGATATTTCCTGCTGTTTGACTAACATTCAAAAGCGCAATGCAGAAGTCATCATTGTCGGTGCTGGAGCTGTTGGACTTCTTACAGCGTTGAGAATGGGCAGGGCGGGAGTGGATACAATTGTATTGGAAGCCTACAATGATATTCTACAAGCTCCCCGAGCAATCGCGTAAGTGCCGAAAGTCAGACATAACTTAATTCTATCTCCTAAAGACATACAGCTACATGCCAGTCGTCACTGTCGAGCTACGAAAACTCGGCATATTTGATACACTACTGGAATCCGGTGTGATTAACAATCATGGCGTGACGTGGCGGGCGCTGAGCGGCGACAACCTCGCTACGTATCCAGCACGAGAACCTGTATTGACACTCGGTCAGGATAAGCTTGCCCGTGCTGTTCTCAACATTTTGAAGCAAGAGTGTCCCACGGTTCGGGTTATATTTGGTCAACGCTGTGTCGGCATGGAGCAAGTTGATGGTAAGGTCAAGGTGATGACTAACAGTAACGAAGGTAAATTCAACGCACTTGAAAAGAGACTATATACTGACAGACCCATGTCAAGAGGACTACATGTTCGAGTCTAGATTTGTCGTGGGTTGTGATGGTGCGAATTCAACCGTACGACACTTGAACATCATCCCATTCGAAGGATTTACTTGGAGAAATTTCCGCTTCATAGCCGCGGATATAGAGTACGACTTCGCGAAACATTGCGATATCCCGTGGGCCAATTTCGTGGTAGATCCAGAGGAATGGGCTGTTATTGCCAAGACAGGAAAAGAAGACGTTTGGCGTGTTTGCTATGGTGATCACACACATTCGTGATGATGGGGCTTGATGCTAACCATTTTCAATAGGTGAACGCGCGCATCTATCTACTAGCGAGGACGAGATATCCAAGAGAGCCATATCGCGCATTAATGGATGGATCAAACCAATAAACAAGAGTGGCAATTTGGACTTCAAAATCAGACGCCTTAAACCATACTGGGCTCATCAGCGGTGTGCACAGGTTTATCGCAAACAAAATATCCTCCTTGCTGGTGATGCTGCTCATAGTAACAACCCAATCGGTGGTCTGGGACTCACCAGCGGTATCTTAGATGCGGTCGTTGTTGGGAATGTTCTCAGTCGTCATTTAAGGGAAGGCGAACCAGATGAACTTATCACCAAGGCCCTCGAATCCCGTCGGAAGACTTGGTTGGAAGTTACAAATCCAGTATCACAAAGCAACTTCAGGCGTCTCCAGTCAATGGAAAATGCGCAGGTTTTAGAACGCGAACAATTCTTTGGCAGACTCAATCAGCCAGATGAGCCGTTCCTTAAACTTCTTGCAAGTCATAAGCCGCTGCTACCTGACAACTTTGAGTCCACTACGACTGCGTAGTGTATATCTAAATAAGCTAGGAGATTAATACTTTGTGCGTTGGTTCAAATAGCGTGGCTATAGTCAGTGCTTCGTTAGAAAAACTTTGAAATTCAATTAATCTTTTTTTTCTCGCAATATGTAATGAAATAAAGGGCCATTACTATAAAGCAACACAATGTTTACGGGGTGTTAGAGATCAGTACTTGAGTCTTACGGTCTTTGACTGTTTGAGTAAGCTAAGATCTGCATAATTTGATTCCACAAATATACAGTATGGGAATCCGAGAAGAGAAGGAAGGAATGCACCGCTTATAAATCCCTCAATCATTAATACAATTCATACTTGCAACCCGCGATCACGCATTCTGGGGCTTCTAAATCCTAATTCCTACCTATGCCGCCCGGGACCGTACGTATATGAATTGCCAGGAATTCCTAGAGAGAATTGCAACATACTGCAACACAAGTGTACTGCTGAAATTGTATGTGGCGAGATGTTCAATTGTTCTAAGTTCTCTGGAGCCAGGAGATCGTAAGATACCAGAAGAATACAATAGGGCCATCAGCGCCAATAGGAATCGAACCTATACTAAAAAATAACCCGTACAGAGCGAGCAGCAAAGTACCTAATCTGTATGTTTTTCTTCTCATTCCCTTATACTCTGTTTTCATGAACTTGGCTACAAAAATGAGCTTTGTTTGAGCTTTCGCGCTTACTAAATGTGATAGTCACTAGTTACCTCAACAAAAATGGGAGAGTTGCTAATCACCCAGATATATTCAAAAGTCGAGCTTTGGAATTAATTTTCCATTCCCCGCATCAAGCCGAACTCTGAATTCATCATTTTTGAGTATTGAGCTCTTCCTGGTAACCAGATCTTCAATCCTTAACGAACAGTCAACGTATCTCCCTGACATAAAATCAAGCTGTCCACTGGCGAGAACGCTCACCATGCCGGCAGGCATATACGGTGAATCGAACGTGCCTTGTTCCAGAAAATGCACAGCAACCCGGGCCGACTTTTGCTCTCCTTCCACGCCATCGACGATATATGACTTGGCTTTCTTACGACCCTCCACTTCATCCTTGAAGTCGGGGTAGAATCGAGTAGGGCAATTTCCCGGATGGATTGCAAACGCCTTTATATTGTAATCGCGGAAATTCTCGGCATGGATGACCTCTGCAAATCGAACTTGGGCAAGTTTCGCTGCAATATAGCTACTCATGCCTCGATTGGCGTGAGCGCCGGCGCTGGCAGTGAAGATGATACGTCCTTCCCGTTGTCTCTGCATTAACGGCAAAGCAAAATGAGCGAAATTATACGCGCCACGTAGGGACACTTCGACGGTATCCCACCAGACGTCTACATCGCCCTCAGACGTTGGCAACCACTGAGGCGGCCGCCCAGCATTCATGTGGAGGACATCAATGCTCCCAAATTCGCGGTCTACTTCTTCGACAAATTGCTTCACAGCCGCTGGGTCTTTAACATCAAGAGCGCACAACTTGATCTTCAATCACCGGTTGGCCTTGTTACAAATGGCCGCAGTCTCTTCAAGCTCGTCTTGTTCCAGAGCAGCAATGCTAAGAGATTTCAGAGGAGCATAGCTTATGAGCTCCGCACAAGTGCGGCCGATTCCTCGGCCGGCACCGGCGATGACAATATTTTTGCCGCTTAATTGTTGAGCCAAATCTTTATTGACGCGTGGATCGGTACTAAAGTAGCAGTCGTGAAGTGCACCCAAAAATCGCTCTGATTGTTTATTCGTCATGTTGACTCGTTGTTTTTTTTTTGGGGGGGGGGGGGGGAAACAAATAAAAAGCCTCTGGCCACAAGGAATTAATGTGTAGTGAGATGCGTTGATACGGTATGAGTGCTCAAGGATGATCTGTCTCGAGGGGAGAGGAGCTTATCATGCTATGGCTGCTCAATGTGGAGAACTCCTCCATTATATAGATAAAAGAAAGCACGTGGTCTGGGGATTAAACATTGATGCTTAACTTGATCTGAAGTACTCCGTAGACTTAGTAACTTATGACTGTTGGATGTTGTCAATTTGTGGGGGGTTGTGGAGGTGGTGGGGGACAGGCTAGCTTATGATAAACTACGGTACATAAAACATATACCGTACATTACATGTGTCTTAGCACTCTAGTCCCCAATCATTGACCGCAAAAATATCCAACCGCATTCAAACAATAATGGCCACTTTGAAAGACCAATCATTTTACTCGGACCCCGAAGTCCAGAGGCAACATGACAACTTGTTTCGTGGATCAACGCAGCGGCCTATCCCGCGAGTTCTTCCTCCAGGACTCTTCGAACGAGACTTCAGCCAGGCACTGAGAGAGCTTGAAGACATCCTTGAGCCTGGACTCGTGCGTACTGGTGCCTCTCTAGTCAATTATATCGATCCGTTCGAATTATGGGAGGATACAGACCACCGCCATGTGCCGAGTGCAGCAATTTGGTAAGTATTATCTAAACTTCCCATGGTTCCAAGGTTACATATGAAAATAACGTAATCTCCCTTCAGTCCAAGATCAGTTGAAGACATTCAGAATATCCTCAAAGTTGCCAATCGATACAAGTTACCCCTGTGGACTATTTCGCGAGGGAAGAATCTAGGGTAGATCTATACTTTCAATCTCCTTTGCCCACCTCTAATAACGTTTGATAGATACGGTGGTCCCGCGCCACGCCTATCCGGCTCGGTAATCCTGGATTTACATAAAATGCAGAAAATTATTGAAGTCGATGACAAACTTGCGTATTGCGTTGTTGAACCTGGAGTGACTTTTTTCTCTCTATATGATTATTGCCGACAGAATGCCCTCAAAGTCTGGCCCAGCGCGCCATCACTGGGTTGGGGAAGCGTTATAGGGAATGTAGGTATCAAATCTGTTTGTGCGTAGAGGACGATACTGATTTTTTTTTTTTTGTTTTCTGAATAGGCATTAGATCGTGGTTTCGGATATACTCGCACTGGAGACCATCACAACCAAATCTGCGGTATCGAAGTGATTCTGCCGAATGGCGAGCTCGTCCGAACCGGTCAATTCGCTGTGTCAAATGCGGCAACGGCACATCTCTCGAAATCCAGTTTTGGGCCGTCCATTGACGGACTCTTCTTACAAAGCAATCTAGGGATAGTCACTAAACTAGGTTTGTGGATGACGCCCCAACCTCTAGCATACATGTCCTGCTCTATAGAGGTGGACGAGGACAAGGACATAGGAATCCTCGTCGATGTATTGAGTGAACTGAAAAGACAGGATGTTCTTCAGAACTCACCCGTTATTCGCAACATTATAGCATGGACAAGCTCACAAGGGCCTCGGAAGAAGTTCTACACTGGAAAAGGAGCAACGCCTTCACATATCCTTCAGGATATGCAACAGGAACTCAAAATTGGATACTGGATGGGAAAGTTTGCTTTCTACGGACCGGAAAACATCGTCAAGGAGAGATTTAACGCTACGAAAGCTGCATTTCATGAGCGCGCTCCATTTGCTCGATTAAAAGGTGAACTCCATCTGGGGAAAGACGGAAAAGGTGTCAATGCTGCTAGTATCCCCGCACCACAAGGCGGTGGTGGTATGGTCGGTGTACCTGATCTGTGGACATTGGAAGTCAAGAACTATAGGGCCGCGGAACACCCAGGTGGTATTGGAGGTCATTGTGACTTCTCACCTACTCTGCCAGCCAGAGGGGCCGAAGTAGCAAACTGGTACAAAACTGCCAAAGCCATGACTATCGCAGCAGGGTTTGATACGTACGTTGGCGCGGCTCTCTACGATCGGACAATGGTCATGATCCACATGTTCATCTATGACAAGACAAACCTGGACCACCGCCGCAGGGTTGATCGGTTATTTGGAAACATGTATCAGGAAGCCATGCGACGTGGCCTTACCAAATACCGGTCGCATTTGAATCATATGGGTATGCCACCTTGTTCCCCAATACGAAGTTACGAACTCGCCACTGACCTTGGTTCATAGACGAAGTACAAGAGATGTACGATTTCAATAACTATGCTTATCGGCGCTTTGTCGAGGGTCTCAAGGTAGGGATATCATGTCTTCGCATCTAGATTTTTACACTACAAAGTTATGCTGATGATACTTGTCAGGATCACATGGACGCAAACGGGATCCTAAATCCTGGAAAGAATGGAATTTGGCCAAAACACATGAAAGCACTTGGCTATGGAAATAGTGGCGAAGTTAAAAGTTCGACAAAGCTGTAATGATAATGTTCTAGGAAGTGTTTTAAACCCGTGTGTTTTAAATCGGATTTGGGAGGTCCATGTTGAATTATGAGTTAAAACACAATGCCACATACTTGTTAAGACACTATCGAATAGTATATTATATCATATCCTAGGAACTTAACAGGACTTCCTACCATTGTTCTTCGTTTTGGCAAGGCTCATTCTTTTTCAGTGGTATTTTTAGAGCCGGAAAGGCCGGGAGAAGAAGCATCCACCATTTCATTCAGAATGCCTTTGGCCTGCGCTTGGTGTTGCCTTTGTTGTTACATTACTGAGTCGTGGTTCTGATTAAGATCTATTCAAGTACCCTCCAAGGTTGTTACCTGCTTTGATTCCTAATAATCATGGCATTATTGTAAAATCTTAAAAGTTTACGGTAAAGTGGTTGTTCGTTCGTGAGCAATATCCGTGTATAGGTTGTACGTCAACCCGGTGCATACAACTTTTGACGGAGACTGTATTGACACTGCACAACACTTACGTCGCTATACATATGCAAGACCTTTGTATGTGAGAAATATCCGGATACGGCTTGTACACCAACCTGGCAGATATTGACGCCTTACAACGTACGTTGCTTTGAATGCTTTGCATTCCTTATTCTAATGTATGTATGTACATGCCCGCTTTGCAATGTGTCTTACAACGCCCTATGGGGACCCTGCGGAGCTTTGTTCTGTGTTTTAGCATTGTATTTTCACAAGTCTTTCATATCTCAGAGGACTGTTAGATAAACAATTTGAATCAATCTCACACATTTACTAAGCTGAAAGATGTGGACTAGCTAGTTCACGAAGCACTCATCGCTTGCAGTCATATTATGCCAATTCCCTAGGCTCCCAGGGTCCTGTTAGGCCTCACTTTGATCCACATATGCATATCATGTTGGAAAGTGAACCATCTCGTTTCAAGTCTCCATGGGTTTGATGAATCAACAAATCCGACATCAAAATTTCGCAGGAGCTGTACAATAAACTTATGAACTTCGACCTGTCGCTTGCATTAGTTCGCTCCAAGCCAGAATGCAGTCTGTGACGTACCAATGCCAAGTTTCTCCCAATGCACATTCGCGGACCGTTACCACCAAAGGTTAAATTTATAGAGTCCATTAATCTAGTATTCTGGCCCTCTTCAAGCCATCTCTCGGGTCTGAAATCATCTGCATCTGCGCCAAAGACTTCTTTGTCCCTATTCTGTGCAATAGGACTTACCCCTACGGGAGTGCCTGCAGGTATGGTTTTTCCATTCACGTTTAGGCCAGCTGGAGCGTAGCGTAGAAGCTGATAGGAAATAGATGGAAGAAGCCTCATTGCCTCTTTGCATGATGCAATGGTGTAGGGCATCTGTAGCGTTTGTTGGTACGTAATGGGACGGGAAAGACATTTTTTCTCGTAGAAATCGTCAATTTCCTGTTGTAGTTTTCGGTAAACATCGGGTTTGGAGCATAAGTAATACAGACAACTCCGCATGCCGATAGACGTTGTATCCGCCCCTGCACCACTATTGCGATCGTTAACAGAATTGCAAAACTCAGCTGAATAGACAAGGATTACATTATATTTAAAGCCTCCAATAACACCTCGTCAAAAGACACACGCTCGCCTTTCTCGTTCTTCATTTGGATAAAATGAGCCAGCATATCTTCTCTCTCCGCAGAATCGAGATTATCCATACGGCTCCGCACCTTCGCTTCACTCCATTCCTGAAATTTAGCGGCAGGGTTTGGAACACCTAGGAGAGATAAGAGAGAATTGACGAAACCGTTGTTGATGAGCTTGGATTGAAAAGGAAAGTGACCTAGATTGGACCAGATATAAAAGCCATCGAAAATTGTCTTTCGCAGCCCCAGCACATCGCTCTCTGCTTGGATATGGCCGAACTTTGATCCATAAGCCAATTCGCCAACGACATCAAACGCCAGTGCATTTGTCCATTCTGCCATATTGATGGTCGCTCCAGCCTCAGCATGCGTCTGAAGTTGACGGAGCATCAAATCAAGACAGCCCTGGATATATGCCTCGAATTTGAGAATTGCCGTCATCGAATATGCGCTGGAAACGCGTCTTCTAAGGTGAGAATGTATTTTCTTATTTTGCTCGGCAAAAAAGGACAACCCAACCCCTGGTGTCTCCCAGGTATCATACCAGCTTGTCTTCTGTGCATTATGGCCATGGCCATAGAGTTGTTTCGTGACATTTGCATCCACGACCGAAAGCTCATTCGGTGCTATTCTTACGATAGGTCCATATTTTCGATGTACTTGAAGAATATCATCGTGCCAGGTACCTCTCAAGTACCTATAACTCCGCCAAAATCCAGTGACTTTGGCCAAGGTTGGCCCAGGGATATGCGAGAGAGGGCACAAGTAAAGGCGGTAGATAATAATAATAAAGAAAGAGATCACAAGAATCACGAGTGATAGTTGCCAGGAGGCAAGGTCTTGAATTCTTAGGGATTCTTTTACCTCCTCCAGCAGAGAAAGCGCATTAAACCTTGCAGCTGACATATTGGATAGAAGTGACGGATTATGGCGTGTTTTTGCTCATAACTCATATTCCGAATATATGGATAGTTTTTATATGGAAGGATGAAAGCCTGCATTCCTCTTGCCTTGATAATTTGGCAAAATGGCGGATGTAGGATGTCCAGTTTCCGAGACGGATCAGATAAACCGAGGATCCGAGGGACCCTTGATGGAGTGGGGGAGATGCATATTGATGATCAGCAATAAACCTATGTATATTGGACCACGACACGTACACTGTTTACGTGTCTGCTATAGCTATAATGGAGCACAGTCCCCACTAACGATGGACCAAAGCTAACGAGAAGAACCCCAGAAAGTGGAAAGTATACCCCACAACTTTCTTAAACTTTCTTTAGTGGTCAGGTGGCGGTAGGCCTCGAAATGGTCTGACTCAGTTTCCGAGATCTAGGACCACGAGTCGTACCTCATGGAGTCGCGATTCCCCAAGGTCGGAACCTGAGTCGGATCGCGGCCCTTCGAACCTCATGGAGCTTGAATTGCATAACTTTGTCAGGACCTTCCCCTTTCGGATGCATAAATTGATTAGTCATCTTGAAAAAAATACTGTATTTTATCGCTGTTCTGATTCATACATCCATTTATCTAGTAATACGGCCTTTCACTCATGCAAATTTCATGCGAGAAATTATATAGATACTACTTGAGTCTCTAAGATTCATGTCAAGACAGTCCTACTGTTCTGATAGTTATTTGAGAACAGTTGTTGTAGGGAATCATTGACGCGGTGGTCGAATGTGATTCATATATATCCCCACCTTAATTCTAAGGCATTTCATTTTATTCATTAGCATATATTTGATTATATAGTGCTGGTTACGGTGATTAAGTTACAATAGCCTTGATGATGGATTCTTCAAAAGAATTGTTTCTTGCTTCTCTAATGCCGGAAAACTTCAAACTTGCTTCGTTAGATTATTTCATGAAAATAAATTATTACTTCATGTTATCTTGACGCTTGTACTCTAGGGGGAAAAGTGATCCTATGTATATCTATCTGTCTGTGAGCACTGCGAAGAAGAGAGAATCCTTACTTGAAGGCAAAAAGTATTACTCTGACCAAAACCAAGCTAAACTACTTTAAAAATGGTTTACTGGATGATGAATCTGATTAGTATTTTATCAAAATCGTATGCACGAAACATTACAGTAACACGGAGGAAATAGACACCTGTCTAGACTGCCTTTTGTGTGTTACATTCAGGGGCTTCGAACCTGTCAGAACATGGCATAGTGGGCGTAAACTGACCAATCCTCTATATATCACTGGGTAGGCCAGGCTGAATTCCAATATTTGACGAATGTATCATATACAGAGTATTAATTTTCCTAAGTTGAGAATCATATTGCATTTTTCTGCTCGTTTCTTCTAACTTAATGTTCAGTAGGTCTGAATTACCTTTCTAATTCTCGTTTTTGATCTTTTCTCGACATTTTATGCTTCTTCCAGGCTCCCAGGCATCTCACTCACAATGTCGCAGAGCTAGGACCCCCAGTCTTCTAAATATCATTCCTCGATACCCTCATCAGCTTTTGGAGACTCGCTTGGGACAATCCCGTCCGGGGAAGGATTCTCAGGAGGATTCCATGATGCTTCTCCATACGGCCGACTAACCCCTGCTTTTACACCGATTGTCAAAACTTTTCAACCACCAGCACTTGCCCGTCTGCACCTTGAACGCACTGGCCCGACAAGAAAAGAACAGCGGTTTATTCTTGGGACAGAAGGAATGAATGAGGGTTTCTGTGAATGGTGGTTAAAGACAGGCTTTGGAGATCGAAGGAGGCGCAATATCTTCGAAAGACAGCGTACTGCAGAGTGTTTGAAGGATTTCCGCCAGGTAGCTGCTATCTCAAATTGCACATCAAAGGTAATGTGTAAGATATATGCAATCATATCTAGAATCATCCTGCGGGTGGTCATCGTGGAACATACTCAATGGACAAACATTTTTTCGAAAGGGATTCAATGCAAAAGGCAAGCACCTACACAGGATATTCGAAAGGCTATGCAAAGAGGGGTATATTGATCTATTTATCTTTACGAGTCTGCTTAATCTATACTAAGCACTCGACATACAGTGTCCAAACTGTTCTTCAACTCCACGACCTGAAAAGCGTTGAGGTTGATTTGCTGGGGACTATTGAGGTATTTCAAATCGTTTAATAGAATGCTCCAGGACAATAACACGCTCTACACGTAGTTCTCCACAGACGTGAGATATTGGATTCAGCATGGTTAGTACTATTACTTCCAGAATATTTCTATTGCCATGGAGTTCTTCTGGCGAGGACACCACAATTGACAGACACGATACTGGGATAATCAATGGCCAGAGTCAAATTTGGTACGATTTAACTCTGGATATCGGAGGCTTATTTGGACGCCCGATTCCGTTCTCTCTGCGGAATGTGAAGAATGCCGCTACCAAAAACTTCAAGATCGTGCAATTGGGGAAATGGCACGCGTAGTCTATGTTTCTTGTGTTCAAATCACTCCATTAACCCTCAAAAAAACAGCAATTTTGTAATTGTTGAGTCTCAGAATATACTCGTGGACAACGTTTACCTTTCCGAGCACAGCACTTTCGACGACTATCGAGTCAACCTAGGTAATCTCGGAAACACAGACAGGTTTGATACCATTACTAGTAACAATATCACTATCCTGGTTTACCAAATTCAAACACGGCATGAGATCCCCAAAATAAGCACTAACAATTTTGCAGAACAGTTGAGCAAACGTGGGTGACCAACTGCGTTAGCTTCAAACCGGGTTCGACCAATATGTATGTCCAAAATCTAACTTGTCACAACAGCGCAGGTATTGCTATCGGGAGTCTTGACCAATATGATAGAGTGCTCGACGTAGTTGAGAGTATCACGATAGAGGATGTCACTCTCATTGGCAGCCGCAATGGTGCTTATATCAAGACCTACGTGGGCAAACCCACTTACTATCCGCCTCAGGGCGGAGGCGGAGGAAGTTCTCTTGTGCGCAACATTGGTTCGTATTGCGTGTACCTTACGGGTTGAAATTTTGTTAACCATATTGCAGTCTTCCGCAATTTTCATATTGTGAACATCACTGCATCTCCAGTCTTGCTGCAGCAATGCACTCGGTGAGGAGGTTACAATATTCCGTCATGCACTGATACCCCTGCAATGGGTCTTTTGTCCAACATATCATGGTCTAATTTTACAGCTATGGAGACTTCGGACCACAATATCAATATCAAGCCGGCTTATAGCTTCACAGGATATATGAATGAGGCTGTTGGCAGAACCTCCATCAGCTTGGTATGCTCGCCGCTTGCCACGTGTGAAGGTTTCTAGTACGATAATATTTACATCCAGCCGGCTGATGGGACAGCGGCAACATACGATTGCAGCAATTTTAATGGGTATAGCTCGCCTTGTCAGAAGACCAGAGATTTAGATGACAGTTCCTGTCAATCGGAAAGGGTACCAGTATTCACGTTCTAGAGTATAGCTAGAACAGTGAGCCTTTTGATCTAAGGGTGCTTCAGAAGCACGTAGCCTATTTCCAACTCCTCTTGTCTGTTGAATTTATTTTACGTTAACGTATTTCACGGGTAAACGGTCCATGTGTATTTCCCATACTAAACAGCCATTTTGACCCCCCTGTAATCTAAATAAATGTATATAAAAACCATATCTATAATATTGAGTATATAAAATAAGACCCTATCTTATAATCTTATTTCGATTATTAAATTCTTAAAAGGCTAGGAACCCCTTCATATTCAAAATTACCATAATTACTAGTGCATGCTCTTATATCGCAAGAAGTTCTTGATATATAATGTAAAAACTTACATGATAAATAAGACCCTATTAAATAGTATATATCGTAGTTTAGAGAGCAATTTTATATATAAAGTTGTTGAGATTGTAGAGGTCAAAATGGCTGTTTAGTATGGGAAATACACATGGACCGTTTACCCGTGAAATACGTTAGTTAGTTAGGGCTTCCGTGCTTGTGCCTTCGATTGTTGGCATCAATTCCTCGCTCGTTCAGATTGATCCCTTCGATGTAGCGATGGAGCCAGCCCTTACATCGGGCTACTGCTTACATGCCGGGTCTAAACATACCGAGTACGGCACAGTGACCTCGACATTGACATCTGCCTCCATCGGGATATTTAGCACCGACAACGCCTGGCCAGCTCACTACTGGGTTGGGAATCACAACATCCATTACAATCCCAACGGTTCCTACCACGTTCTTCCCAGGCGCCACCCCAGCTACAGCCACAGTTTACCGTAGTTAGTCTATCTTAAAAAAATTGCACATAAAGAGAAGTTGCCTTGAATTTAAGATTCATGGTTAGGATTGACTTTTTGTTGGTAGTGGGTACCTTTCCTTTAATAGGGGGAAAACTTTGATTTTAATTAAAAATTGTACTCTAATTAACTCTGTGTTACAGACCTGGATCCAACTTAGGTAAAGCCGCAGTGCGTCGAGATGCGCTAGGTAGGTTGAACCCCGCACCAGGTTCCTGGTTGCCAATGTTATCATAACCTGAGTAAAAAAAGTGTGCCTTCTGTAAACAGATAACTTGAATGTATTCAATGTAACTAAGATAGAAGATATGCCCAGGCTGATGCCCATACAAGTTAGAATGCCGTACTAACTCTCTACCTGATCGTCAATTGGAATGTAACCGTGATTACGGCCCAACTAGCCATGAATTTCGAAGGACTTTATGGTTCTTCATTTCAGTTTGTTTTAACGGGCTTCTTGATGGTCAAAAATCGACGGGCGAACATCGAAGTGAGTGATAACCCGAGCTGTCGAAGCTGCATCGTTACTAATCAAGTTTAGAGAGGCACTTGGCGAGCCGGATCGAGAGACGCGCTACCTAAAGGTGTGTTGAATTACCCCTCCGAATCCAGCTTCAATAGCCTATCGAGCAGATGTGACCTTACACATGTAGCCGAACTTCAGTAAAGTATAAACACAAAACGATACATTACCCGTGCTCGTAATTTTCCCCGCATAATCCCCAGCCGGAAGACAGTTTGCCGATATCCGGAACGTCTTAACCCACTAGTTCAATGGCCCATGCGCCGCCTTCCTGCCCCAAACCTGCTGCCTCCAACTGTGCCGAAACATGTCCTGATCTCACCCACTTCCAGCCCAGAGCCGAATAAAAATTGCATGGTATCCGAGTCAGTCAGTGGAAGTCTTGATTAGTCTATTGCAACCAAGAGTGCAAGAGCTGCCTTGGTGAACGAGATGGCGCCTAGCAGTATGCCCCCCGTTGTTACCACATGCAATGGTGAGAACCTCCACATCTAATAAAAGACACTTACCGCAGCCTCTTCCTCAACAACAAAAGGACGCCGACATGAGTGTCACATATGCAAGAGAGAATTCACTCGTGCTGAGCACGTTCAACGTCATCTCATGTCCCGTACGTATGCTGCACGCCGTTGATATCACCCCGCACCACAGATTCTATCAGGAATGCTCATTCTTGCACGTAGACCAGAATAAGAGACCTTTTCAATGCCAATATTGTGGAACGAAATACGGAAGAGCCGATGTCTTGACGAGACATATTAGAAAGTGCTCGACAAACCTGGCCAATACCTCGACAGATGCTTTGGATCAGACTCAAGATGTCCTTGCTGAAGATTCTAATGACTCGAGAAAGTAAGCCATCTGCAAACGTTTCTGCATTGTGGAACATTGAAAACTTCTTGCTGAAGGACTGACGGAGCTTTATTTTTGCAATTGGCAGTTCCCGACGCAGCACACAACCCTCCCCAAACGATATCCCGACGCAGCTTGACTCCACCAATAATAATATCCTGACGAAAAATACCGCATCGAGAGCTGGTGAAGATATAAGTGCCAGAGAGAATGCAAATGTGTGCTTCAGCACTGACGATCCAATCTCACCCACCTCTTTACAATCTAATAGGAATACAATTGATGTTGAGGATACCTTGGCTGAGTCTGGGGCTTGCTTCAGAAGTCAGCAACTTTCAAACGTGCCGGAACAGTCCTTGATGTCGAGCGGGCAGGTTTATCAGCCCAACGGAAACCTTTTAGATCCATCCAACGGTTCATATTATCAATCCGGTACCCAGTTACTCTCGCCTCAGATGAATCCTTCTCAGAACATTGCGTTCGGCTCTGACAATGTTGGTTTCAGCTCGGGATTTCAGGACCCCACCTTTTTCGACTCGAATTTTCTCGAGGACACCCTTCTGCCCGAAATAAACTTTGGCTTTATCCCTACAGAGAGTCTAATAAGCTTCATGGGACGAAATGATGCAACACCCAGACGCGTGGAACAACCTGTAGCAATTGAATACCATCCTGTTACCAATACAGGTGCGACCCCAAGGCCGGAAGATAAAGACTCTCCTCAATGGGGAGAAAGATTAAGCGGCTCAGGGGGGTTTCAGATGACCCAGAACGAAGTGACTATATTTGAGGAGAATATAATGGCAGCCCATGGCTCAAAAATGTTGCAAGATTTCCGCATGCCGACTCGACCTTCCATAGTGCGATTTTTGAATGCTTACTTCACCTACTTTGACCCGCACACTCCTATTGTCCATTATGCCTCCTTTTCCATATCGGATACTCATCGTAAGTCACTCGATGCTCGAGAATTTGCTTATGAATTTACTAAAATCGGATAGCTGCCCTCATTCTTTCAATGCTGGCTATCGGCGCATTGCATGTTTCTGAATTCCATTTCGCCACTAAAGCCTATGATGCAGCAATCATCTTGCTGGGACAAGTACGTTCTGAAACACATGTTATAGCAGTGCTTGAGAGCTCATAACTAACAAAACCCGTCAGCGTGAACTTGAAGACGATTCGTTCCAAGACGAGAACTTCTGTCTTTGGCCGATTCAAGCAACTTTGCTTTGTGCGCAATTCGGTGCGTTCAGTGATGACCAGTCGCGCTCAAGACGTGCGCAATATCAACTTTCCTTCACGAGTACGGTGAGCATTTGATCTCTGACCCGCACATACCTGCCCTCTTTCAGGGACTCGTCCTGACAGCTACAAAGATGTTGAGGCATGGTTTGGACAAGCTGGCCAAGCTGAGACTGAGTGCAAACCCTGGATGGGCCACTTGGGCTTATCTTCAGACTTATACACGGTAAAATTCTGATCAAATATTATATCACCTGGTGGTTTACTAATTGATAACCATACGAAGCCTTGCGTCTTGGAACGTAATATTGTCATCAGTGATTTTGTCTTACGATCCGACTACCAGCTCTCTCATACCACCGCAATCTTTTGACCTACCCCTACCCGAAGACCGAGACGTATGGTATGCCCTCTCAAGCCAAGAATGGCAACAACGCAGAGCAAATTCATCATCACATGGGGAGCTTGGTCTCTTTGGAGCGTCGAAAATGATTCTTCAAGGCGAGACTATCCCCGTTCCCCTCACGTCATTCGGTCTGCTTGCGCTGATTGGCGCCATCCTGTCATACATTTGCAGTCATGAGAGAATGTCGATGGGTCTGGGCAACGTGTTCAAGTCAGATTTTACCAGTCGAATGGAGAACAGTCTAGCCATATGGGAAAGCCTTTGGCGTAAGAATCCACGCGCAGAGCAAACTCCGAGTAACCAGGGAGATCCACTCATGGCAGACTGCTTTTCGCTATTGGGTTCTGCACGCTATCATCTTTATGTTGGAAAAGAGATACTCTTCTTGAAAAATATGGCCGCAGACTCTCAAGGATTCATCTGTCAGCCGGATATACAAATCTCTCCTGACATGTACAAGGCAATACGATATGCGGCTAGCTCATGGCTGGTTCGTGCCAAGATTGGTGTTGCACATCTGGAGCGTACGGCAGCCCTTTCATATGGTGGTCATTCTCTCATTACTGCGTACGAAGGAGGTATTTCGTCTCTCATCATACAATAGTTGATATTCAGTCACTGACGTATTGAAATGGGGCCAGCTTTACTCATGTCTTGGTGGTTTTCACTTGAAGGTTTCCGCCACCGTTCTCCCCAGCAGGCTCAGAACCAGAGACACGGGGTATTGGATGATATCTTTGAAGAAATCTTCCAGGTACTTTCCGATCAAGGTATCGAGTGCAATGCAACGAACAAGACAACTGTGCCTTTGGATTTCTACAGACGGTTGATGGTTTCCGGATTCTGGACCTGTAAGTTCTGCCAATTTACTTCGTTTATGTTTATGTCTGTATCAAGACTAACAAAACAGTAGATGGCAACATAATGTCACGCAGTCTGGAAACATTTTCGAGGAAGATACAACAAGCCCAGCCAGGAGGATAGTTCCATATCGATCAATGTATAAGCATTCTACTTGGGCTTACGCATCAATCTAGCGACCACTTTGGTGCTTTTCTTCAGGTGAAAATTCGATCAGCAAACTTACGACAAGAGTTGGATCATTGTTGAAGGTGAGAAAGGTTACAGTTTTCAAATCTATTTACAGGCCGATCCGATTTAAAATTATGAATCCATGTTTCATGCTAATTAATAATTTTGGAAGCCATATATACATTGTATATTACTTATGGTCGCTTTTACTCGTCTTGTTGTTTGGGGCTGGGAAGTTGAGAAGTTGATATGAAGATCAGCGAAGAACGGGTAGGAAAAAAAAATCAAGGCCAGAGCAACTTCACGAGCCTGTATGTATTTACTGCTGTGATTGATGTATTCTTATAAGCCAACTTGATTATTTAGTTCAACCAACCCATACTTCACTATCAGAACTGGCGTCAGAATGAGACACTCTTTATTGGAATACAGGTCTCAAAGCCATCCTCCGCTTCACAACCTCCTTATCCTCATACTCCGCCATCCACAATGGATCCATTGTAATATCCCACTGTCGCATGCGACTCTCCAACTGTGCCATCGTATCCTTGAAGGCCGCAAACTTCCTCTCATCTTCCGCCCTTTTGGCCTCCGTTGCTGTTCCTATCCATTTTTCCATACCATGCTCCTTTGCAACTTCGTCCATCTTCCATATCCCGAGGGGATCGTCGCTGTACCCACCGCGTTGGATCATGCGTTTGTTTTCAATGGATGTTGGGTTGGAGAATGTGAGCCATTTTTCGCGTCGGGAGGTTGCCCAAGCGTCGAGGATTGAGTCGGGGGCTTTGCCTTGGATTACGGTGCCGAGGGCTCGTCCTAGGGGGCCGGCGTCTAGGAGACCGGTGGTTAGGCCAAGGCCACCGATGGGGTTGTTACTCTGTCAAGAGAACCGATCTCGCATTAGAAATGTGGAGAAAGGGGGGAAAATGGACAAGGTTTCAACTTACATGAGCGGCATCTCCAGCGAGAAAACAACGACCCTTGCGGAACGTACTAGCGCACCGTTGATGAGGCTTGTATCTATTTAACTGAACAAGCTCATACCCCTTTCCTGGCCAACCAGGCAGAATGTGCTTATAATGATCATCAAGCTCATCTCGAATCTCTTCATTCGTCAACCCCGGGCGAACACCAAAGGCACAACGCCAGAGACCCGTGTCATCAATAACAGTCACAACACCCCAGTGAACAGCATCCATGACAAAGTTGGCAGTGGAGAAGCCATACTCTTGGAAGGGGTAGCGAATGTTTGTAGCCACAAAGTCTTCCTTGGGCCAGGTAAAACCTTCAAAGGGAATTTCTTGGAGTTTGCGGACTGTGCTACCAGCTCCGTCGGCACCGACTAGGTAGTCACAGGTATATGTCGTTTTTTTACCTTCGGGATCCGTCGCGGTAATTGTAACTGTAGCAACATCTTGGTGTATAGCTTCCACTTTCTGCCCGAATCTGACCTCGGAATGTTGTTTATACTTCGATAAAAGATGCTCCATAATCGTCTGCGCAAGAATCGGCTGGCCACAATTGATCCCAGACGGAAATCTCTCTCCTCCTTCGATTTTTGCGACAGACGCAACGAGTGTCTTTCGTGGTTCACGGCCTACCCAGAGAGAAAGGACATTGTTGACCATGGCTTTCTTTTTAACGTCCTCTAGGATGCCAGTCTCTTCCATTTCGGACATGACGCATGGCTGGTAGGAGGTTGCGCGTGGCGATTGATCGATTCCCTGTCCGCGTTCGAGGACCAGTACTGGAACGTCTAGACGGGCAATGTTGATTGCTGTCGTGAGCCCGACTGGGCCAGCGCCGACGATTATGACGGGGAAGTGTGTTTCGGCAGAACCCATATTGTTTGATTGTTTCTTTACCTAGGTAGTGGTATTTAGAGTAAAGTGGATATCGACTCACCAAAGGATGCTTCACAAGTCGATACAGAAAGACTAATACGTAATTATTATCTATGATTGATATTCATCACCATTGTACTGTTGTATAGTATAATACTTTAAAGACTAGCTGTTGATACTTGCCAAGGTATCGCATGGCCAATGGTGACAGATGGAGGCTTTCTTTGACGACCCCCACAACATCGAGATATCTACCCCATCGATCCAGTAATGGATCGTTCCCCACACGCTGGGTCGCGATGGTGCTTACAGCAACCTAGGTTAACGTATAGGAGAATAATGGTAACTTAGTGTATGTTCTCCTCTGGTATTACGGTTTCCGTGACAGCAGAAAAAAGTTTCTCAGGATGTCGTGATCTACGTATTCTCTCATTTGACCTTGAAATGTCATCATGGGCTACCTCGTCTACATCGAAGAGGGTACAATCAAGGAACCCCTGTTTATGGTTTTCCGTGTCCCATGCTAGGGTGTTCTTATGTCGGCCATCCTCGATCTTAGGATTTATTAGAGCAGAATAACTAGGTAAAGAATGGTTTAATAGCGTTATACTTCGTTATAATAAAACATATGAAAGCAGGCATATCATATTTGAAACCTAGGTTTCAAGTTTCAGTCCTTCCTATAGTACTGTGTACAGTCATGCATGATAACCTTGATTTCAGACTGAAATTTCCGCGCAAATTCCATATCAGTGTCGGCTCTCTTGCACATTTGGAGAAACGGATCATTTTCAAGTGTCTCGTCCGCGTCTAACTCAAATAATCTCCTCATATTGCTACTGGAGATTGGGTTGATGAAGTCAGAATACATACGCCGACGAACTTGATCGTACTTGTCTAATATGGATTCGTCGGCTTTGTCCTCATAAATACCGATCAAGCAGTCGTATAGGTTCCCCACGTCGACTAGGCCACCAGTCAAACCAAGCCCTCCAAAGGGATTGCATACTTTCACCAAAGTGTAAGTTTAGTATTTTTCTTCTTTCAATCATCATGATATGAGAGATGGCTTACAGTGAGCAGCATCAGCAGCTAAGCATATGCGACCAACCCGCATTTTCTCTGCCAAACGCTGGTGAACTTTATACGGACTGATGCTTACAACTTTCCATGCTCCATCTTGTTCCTTTTCGTGTCCAGGTAAGATTGTTTCAAATTTTGTGGCATGTCGAGCTATTAGTTGTTCACGAGACAAACCCGGTACTTCGCCATAAGTCACACGCCATAATCCATCTTGAGAAATGCGCGCTGCCATATACCAATGTTCAGGATGGATGATAAAGTTGGCACCCTTGAAGCCGTATTTGTCGAATGGATAATAAATCTGAAAGTACATTAGCAAATCATCACATAGTTTAGAGTAATTTCGAAGTATAGAGTAGATTAATACATTTGTAGCTACAATTTGCTCTTCCCAGGTGAATCCAGGGAATTTACGTCCAAACAATGATCGCCGAACTTGACTATTTGCGCCATCGCAGCCAATTACATATTTGGCATGGAGTCTCTGAGTACCGGCAGGAATTTTGACATCAACCCATGCAGAGCTCTCATCCTGGCCGACATCTTCCACATAGTGGCCCCATGAGATCTGAGCAGTGGGCTGTTGTTGCAAATGCCGCAGAATGATCCTTGTCACTTTATGAAGAGGAAGACAAACCAAGCTGTCATCTATTATGTCTGTGAGCTGATTGTTGAATCCTGCAAGGTAGGCACCATCGAGTTTGCGCCAGCACACGCCGTCAGGAATGAAACCTTCCGCGTGAATATCGTCAAGAACACCAGCACGACGAAGCTCGTAATTTGCGGGAGAATTGTAATGGGTTGCTCTTGGCTGTTGGTCAAGTTCGTCCTGTCCTTCGACAATATGGACAGGGACTCCCTTTTTTGCCAGGAATAATGCCAGTAACAAACCTGATGGCCCCCCGCCGACAATAATTGCCCAGGGTTCTTGAGTCGTACTGGAATCTGACATTTTCAGGTTATCAAATTCCTACCTTCCATCACAGCTTTGAGGCTCTCCATAGACGTCAGGTTCATGATATGTACCGATGTTGCTTTGATACCTTATACCTGATTAGGTGACCTCCCCAGTGATCCCCCACATTGGTGGGGAGAAAGCACCACTAAAGTTTATAGGGGCAATGCCTCCATGTGATTGACTGTCCCGGCCCCTCGGTTACGCCAACTATCCACTGTACTGGGGGCCTTGGAGTAGATCTACGATGTCGCTAAGCTGGCGTTGCGGGGTCCCCGCATCACTTGGACTTCTCCTGGGACGCGAAATGGCGGGGGTCTAGAATGCATAGTAACATAATTTCCTTTCCATTTCCCCGGCTTCAACTTATATTTTCTTTTCTCTCTTCTGTCTTGCTCATAGACACCAGAATGGATTCTCCACAAACCACTACAGAGACCATCAAAAAGTCAGGCTCAATGAGCGAACATGTCGAACTCACCGAGACTAAAAATGTCAGTCTCCTCCAGTAGTCAGGAGGTCAACATCATTCAGGCCCCAATCCGTGACAATAAGAAATTTCTCGTTGTCGCGTTCTTGATCAATTTGGCCAATATGGACTATGGCCTAGATTCCGGTATGGTTAATGGCTTCCAAGCTATGCCGGGATTTCTCAACATTTTTGGATACGTCCATCCAGAAACTGGTACATTGGCGATAAGCACCACTGTGCAACAGCTTATTACAGGCCTCTTGTCCATTGGCATGATGATTGCTGGACTTTTTGGTGGTCCAGTAGTTGATCGCATTGGTCGGAAGGCTGGTCTTTGGCTTGGGTGCGTCTTCGTTTGTGTCAGTGTGACGATGCAAATGCTTGTGACTACTCATGGACCTCTATACGCAGCTCGGCTTATCATGGGATTGGGCGCCGGCATGCTCTTATTAGCTTCCCAGTTGTATATGCAGGAGATCTCTCCGGCACATCTTCGGACAATGAACTACACCATATACATGATTTGGGTGAGCATTGGCTCTCTCGTCGGCGCAATCATCGACAACTATTGCGCCATGCTGTTGAATCGCAATAGCTACCGAATTCCACTAGCTGTTATTTACGCCTCAACGTTCATCTTAGCCGTAGTGATTATACCACTACCGGAAACACCTCGTTACCTTGCAACCAAAAACCAGAACGAAAAGGCTTACAAATCCCTGCGCTGGATCAGAGACACTGCCTACACGGACATGCAAGTACGGGAGGAAATGGCGGAAATTATACATGCTATTCAAGTGGATCGCGAGATCAACAAGAATGTGAGCTTCTTCGATCTCTTCCGTCGCGAGAATATTCGCCGACAATCATCTCCGTTGGAGTTGCCGCTTTCTCCGCCGCATCAGGAAGTCAATTCATCATTCAGTATGGTGTATACTTCTTTTCAGTGTCCAACAACGGTTCCCCATTCCGCAGTCTCGTCGTTGTTTTAGTCCTCGGTCTTGTGGGTGCGCTTGTAACGCCCTTGTATACAGGAAAAGTCGGGAAGCGGTACCTTCTTATATCAGGAACTCTCGTCCTATCTATGTGTATGATGGGTCTCGCGATAGTCGACACGGTTCGCGGGTTGGATACTGTTGGGACAAACACAATCATGGCCATGACATGTATCTTCATGTTTGCATTTTGTGGGCTGTCCAATCCATTCACATGGCAAGTGGCGGCTGAGGTACCAAGCCAGCCGTTGCGTGGCCTTACTATTGGTCTTGCATCCGGAGTAGCATTCGCTCTCGCAGCAACCCTAACATTTACGGTTCCCTACTTCATCAATCCGACAGCACTGAACTGGGGTCCTAAATATGGATACATATGGTTTGTTTCGAACTTGTTGTGCTCCCTGTTTGTGTTTTTCTGTGTTCCAGAGACCAACAATCGTACCCTGGAGGAAATTGACGAGTGCTTCCGCGCAAAGGTGCCTACTCGAAAGTTTCCTAGTTACAAAGCTGTGGATGCGCTTGAGGCTCGTCGTGATGCGTTGAATGGGCAGACTCGACTGAAGATTGCTGAAGACCAGGAATCTTAAGTGACCGACTGTAAAGTCTAGGTACACCTTCCTTGAAGCTGCGAGCAAAGAATAACTCTTGCGCGGTGAATTTGATTTCGAACTTGCAAAATCATATCTTGGTACAGTATGTGCTAAATTATATTCAAATTAAAGTGACTTTCGAGTTTGTTATCTCAGTCTTTAACTCCAGAGGTCGTATAATAAACCGTTAACTCGGAGATTCATCCAAGCCTCCCGTTTAGCCAAATCAAAATTTTCAAATAAATATTCAGTGAATAGTTACTTTCTAATTAAATATTTAGTTACAGAGAGCCATCTCCTAGTGTGCGTGTTAACTCGCATTCGAGATGAGTTCGAATTTCGAACTTGTGAAGAGTGAGTGATACTAGGCAGACCAAAGTTTCGGGCTGTGCTAGCTAAGTGTACACATGAGCAATCAAATACCAGAAAAGTACACTATTAAGCTAAGAACAGGGCCATATTAGTAGGTCAGATAAGATATAGTAGATAATGCAAGATTTGGTCACCTTCTGTACGTTACACACTTTTCCGGTTTTACATCTTGTGATAAAAAGCTGAGGTTGACCGTGATTTTCCACGACGGATATAGCTATTCCGAGTTAGGTAGAAGATAGGTTTCGCAAGTCTTCGGGAGTACGGAGTATGCGGATGAATATGGCCCTTCGAGGTCTATGTAACGGTGCTCGGCCACCAATAATGAACCAAAAGTAATTGTATATATTTCGAATCAAAATCGACCCCGCTTGTAAAGCGGAAGAATTTTGGAGCTGCACGGGGACATGCTGCTATGAAGTTTAAAAACATATACCTACTACTGTTAAGCTGAAAACAGGGCCTTGTTAGTAGGGCGGGTAAGATATGACCAAAACCCGCCGCCACCTGGGCATCTATGCACGTGTGGGGTTGGACTCGGGGGGGGAAGCATTCTCTAAGAGCTAGCTCGGAAATACCCATCTAGGTATTCAGTGACTGCATGTGAAATTCTATATAAGCATGAAGAAGATTCCTCAAACATTAACCAGATAAAGCAGACAGAGTTTCGACACTTCTTTAAGAACGCCGGAAACGTTTTATCAAGGGACATAATGCCTGAATCACAGGCGCCGCTAATTAAAACTCCATTCCTCATCGTCGGGACTGGGCCTGCCGGAGCGTCACTAGCATGTTTTCTATCACAACCACCCTACAGTCTTCGTGGGCTTATGATCAGTTCGGCACCCACGACTTCCCAGACTCCGCGCGCACATATCGTGAATCCAGCAGCTCTTGAATGTCTGCGAGACATTGAGCTGGAAAAACTCTGTATAAAAGCTGGTACATCAGGGAATAGCATGATTCATACAAGATGGTGCCATGATATGACAGGAGAAGAGTATGCACGTATATACTCGTGGGGAAACGATCCGAAAAGACGAGGTGACTATGAAGATGCTACACCCTGTCAACATATTGACCTGCCGCAATCAGCTTTTGAGCCCATCGTGGTCGAGAGAGCAATGGCACAAGGATGGAATGTTCGCTTCTCAACTTCTTTTCAGCGTTTTGAGAAGAATGAAGATGGGACCATTACTAGCTTTCTCACGGATGAATTGACAAAAACTCCTCTTTTGGTCAATAGCAAATATCTGTTCGGGTGTGACGGGGCGAGAAGTAGTATTATTCGACAACTTGACATACCGTTGATAAGGAAACCAGGCCAGGGCTTAGCTTTGAACATCCTTGTGAAAGCCGATTTGGGAGACTTCATTGAGGCGCGGAAAGGAAACTTACATTGGGTGTTCCAGCCTGACAAAGAGTACCCAAACTTTGCTTGGTGCGGCTTGATTAGAATGGTCAAGGCTTGGAATGAGTACGTTTCTCATTCTAGATACATTTTTAGTAAGTAGCTAACTTTAGTGTTGAATGAGTAGGTGGATGTTCATCTTGTTCCCGAAAGACGAAGCAAAGTTCGAACCACCAACACAGGATCAATTGATGGATCGGTGTCGGGACATTGTCGGAAAGAAATGATATCCCTATTGAAATTCTCGATGTATCGCGATGGTACATCAACGAAATATGTGCGGAGTACTACTCCCAAGGAAACATCTTTTGTTTAGGTGATGCAGTTCACAGGTATGATCCAGACCACTATAGTAGATGTTGCACTTACAACTTCTAGACATCCTCCATTTAATGGTCTTGGCTCCAACACCTGCATCCAAGACGCATTCAATCTGGCTTGGAAGGTTAAACTTGTTGAACGCGGAGCAGCGGATGCATCTATTTTGGGAACTTACAGCCCGGAGAGACAGCCAGTGGGACTTGGAGTGGTGACACGCGCTAACCAGGGCTTCAGAGATCACTCTCCGGTCTGGAAGGAACTTGGATTCATGGAAGACACAGTCGAAGAGCGTGTCAAGAGTCTTGGAAGTCTCTCAGACAATACACCCGAAGCTCGAGAAAGACGCGAAAGACTATTTGCCGCAATTGAAGGCACTAGCAACGAATTTCATGCCTTGGGCATTGAAATGAACCATCGATACGATAGCCAAGCCATTGTGCTCGTCAATGAAGACAGAGAACCGCCTGCATGGCCGGATAAGCATATTTTGTATCATCGGAGCAGTACATATCCTGGTTCTCGACTTCCACATGCTTGGTTGAACACCCGTTTACCTACTAAGGAGCACCAGAGCACCTTGGATTTAGCGGGTCACGGAGTCTTCTGTCTGTTGACGGGCATTGGAGGAGACAAATGGAAAAATGCTGCCGACAAGGTTTGCAAGGAATTAGACGTCGAAATCAGAGCGTATTCGATTGGATGGGGTCAAGATTACGAGGACGTTTACCGAGACTGGCAAAGGAAAAGAGAAATAGACGAGAGTGGCTGTCTGTTGATCAGACCGGACAGATATATCTGCTGGAGAGCAATGAACGTAACTGACAAACCTGAAGAAAGTCTCATGGCAGCACTAAAAAGAGTATTGGGTAAGACTTGAATGTCAGTCAAAGAAGGGCTTTTGTACATAATCGAATAGCTAGGGCTATATTTCTTAGCGCTCGTGAATGTCTATTGTTTTGTCTGTTTTCATGTGATTATTCATACTCATTCCGCGTCATAATAACCAATTGCATCCTGCTTTTATCTACCTAAATATCGTAGCAAAAAATGTCTAAGTACCTAATGTACGTAGTTACCTGCAAACCCCACATTTGTGAAGCCTTGCTCCCAATTGGATTCTTACGTATATAAAGCAGATCACGCAAAAATTAACTTCATTTTCTCTTATACCTGAACAAAATCCCGGCGTACAATAAACGACACGTGACAATCTTACAAAATTGCAATTTCCGAAACTACAAGTCGCTAAACGAACATCTACACGAAAACTAGCCGACCATGGGTATGTACCCATTGTCCGGAGCGTACGAGCCGCATCATCTCAAAGGACTGTACTATGGGCCAGAAACTGTTTCAAAGTATCTGTTGAGCTGCCTGCCCACAAGTGAATCCAAGGCTTTCATAGTCACAGGATCTTCATTAGCCACAAACACTCCGTTGATTGAAAGAGTCGAAGAGCTCCTATCTCCAAAACGCCATTTAGCTACTTTCAGCAGCATAAAGCAGCATGCACCAATAGATGAAGTCTCAAAAGCCATGGAGCAGCTACGTAAGCACCCGGAAGTTGACACCATCATTAGCATCGGTGGAGGAAGTCCAATAGACTCTGCGAAGACTTTGATTTTCCATTTTAATGTCTTGTTTGGACGTTATCTCACCCATATTGCAATACCAACGGTCTTAAGCGCCGCAGAGTGTACTGATATTGGAGGAACCACCATGGCTGATGGGGTGAAGCAAGGTGTACAACATGCTCGACTTGCGCCTCAATTCGTGCTTTATGATCCAGAATTTGCGCTCTATACACCCCCTCAACTCTTCATGAGTACCGGAATCCGAGCTATGGATCATGCCATTGAACTTCAGTACAATTCGGCCGCGACTTGGATGCCATGCAAAGCTATTGCTCTACGGTCTATATCCAATTTCTTTGAGCTCCTTCCGAGATACCGAGACGATCCGAAGAATAGCGAGATAATAGTAGAATTATTCTTATCTGCACACGGGAGTTTGGGTTTTTTCGGGAAACAGATGAGGGGATCTTTGGGCCTCAGTCATACGATCGGTTATGCACTCGGTAGTCCTTACGGGATTCCACACGGAGTCACCAGCTGTCTAACGCTCGGAAATGTAGTTAAATTGAAGGGTCGATTGAGTCCACGCGACGCAAAAAGTATTGCTTCGATTTTACCATATTTGGGGCGGATGCCTTCTGGGAACGATGTATCGGACAGTGAGAGAGTGGGAGACTGCATTCTACAACTTGTTAAGGACTTGGGACTTCACACGACTTTGAGCGAATGGGGCGTAAATACTAATCAGATTGATATTATCTGCAATCGCGCTCTAGGTGCTTGGATGCCGGGTGAAGAGAGGAAGCGGGAAGATATAGAGCTGCGCGATGCCGTTCGTAATTTGGTTTTAAACCTCTACTAATCGTGCATAACCGCATTTCAATTATTTCCTTGATTACTACTGTCAGCTATGGAGAGAACAATTGATATATTTCATCTACCTAGATATTTGTTTATGTCTAGAAAAATATACTGTAGATATATGGACAATGCTAATGCGTCATGGTTTCACACTAGTGCTGACCATGTCCTTGAATCATTTCTGAATCTTGTGAATAAAACCTCGTCAAAAGTTCAATGAGTCAGGTCAATCTACTCCCAAAAATGAAAGTAACAATCAACGAACTGGGATGATACCCGTGGTAATCCGTTTGACAGTCCATGAATGAATGTGGGAACAGAGATTAGGGTTGCGTTAACTTATTTCCCCATTACTCATGTTCCCCCACCCCCACACGTCCTGGTCAAGACGCTTCCCTAGAAACTCGGGTTGTAGCTCATCAAGTTTGGAGCATGTGTGACCTCAATCTTGAATTCTTCAGTGACTTGTTGTAGCTGCCCCGCTAATCTGATACGTAGCTCTAGTATTAAGTAAGTAAAGCTTCCAGAGCAAAGCTGACACGAGCAACCTGAAATATATATATGACCGAATAACACTTTGACACATTTATCTCTCATTAATCCAAAAATTGTGTATCATACTGAAGTGCGTTGAACAGCAGAAGTATTCTGACTCATTGCATCATGACTCAGCCAGCGCTGCACACGGAGGTGTACAGTACCATCTCAGAGGCAGCTTTGGGAAAGGCCAATAAAGGGAAGACTGCAATAGTTACTGGAGCTGCTCGTGGTAAGAATTTCCACAATTAAAAAGTGTTCAAAGTCATTTCTCAAGTTTTCCTGTTCGCTCATTCGTTCCATTTCTTTGCTCTGATAGGTATCGGAAGATCCATTGCGCTTGCTTTAGCCAAGACAGGTGCAAATCTTGCATTGTTGGACTTTGACGCCCAACGTCAAGCAAGTACCAAGGCTGAATGCGAAAAGATCGGTGTCAAAACTTTCACATATGGTTGTGATGTTACAAACTATGATGCATGCAAATCGACTCTTGATCAGATCAAGGCCGATTTGGGACATGTCGAGTGAGACTTTCTAGTCAAATTATCATAAAGCACATCCGAACCAATTAAAAAATTGAATAGTATTGTCGTCAATAATGCTGGTCGAAACGCTCGGAGGCCAGCCATGATGGAGACGTTTGATCAATTCTGGAAGGGTGTTGAAACGAACCTGAAGGGAGTAAGTATACATTGAGCTTCACATGAGAGGCATGTTTCAACATTAATTCGTGTGAATACAGGCTTTAATTTGGACTTACCTAGGTCTTCCAGCAATGAAAGAAAAAGGAGAAGGTTGTATCATCAACATAGCTTCGAGAGCAGGAACGGTGACCATACCATTTGCAGCAGCCTACTCCACCGGAAAGGCCGGACTCATAAGAGCCACTGCATGTCTTCAAGCTGAGCTAGATATTGATGGATTCGGAGACAACATCCATTTGTATGCTTTACATCCAGGTGCTGTCAAGACTGATATGGTTTGTAAGTATATCATGCGGTACTTCTATTTTACTATAAGCAAAATGCTAAGACAGGAATATAGTGGCCCCAGATCCAGATGTCGCGGAAAGATACCCTGGAATGGCTGCTCAATGGAGAGATTTCCACAAAATCTTCAAGTGTGTGCCAGACGTTTGCGGACAGACATGCGCTTTTCTTTCCACAGGACGTGGCAAGGCCTTGAAAGGTAAATACTTTGATTGTGAGCAAGATGTTGGCGCCGTAGTTGCAGCTGGCCGTGGCGGGCTTGAGGGACTTTATGAACTAGGTGTAGGTTTTTTGGGTGGCCTTCCCAACGACGGTGGTACTGCTTCAGCGACGTCACTCGAGAAAGGTGTTGAGAATTGAACCAATATATTACCTTGGTAGAATACAGGGCGTTAAATGTCAATTTTGCATACATCAATTTCTATATTCTATTCATCGTTGATACGTCCGGAAATCAAATCCATGAATATCAGTAGACTGCGTTCTCTTCTTATTACATATAATATCTGGAGTCTTCAAATACTTCTCCTGAGCAAATTCCGACCCTGAGTCCCGTCTAGGAGACAGAATCTACAACGAGTGATTCGAGGTGTGAAAGAGGTCATCATGATGAAATTGTCTCTTAAAGAGCTTATTTGTTATGTACTGATTCTTATTTCGTGCCTACGTCAAAAACTTGATAAAATCAGATACCTATAATTTTGCGGCGGCCTAACACTGAATATGCAACAGAGATCCTGTTAGTCTAATGCTGGAACTTTAATTCCCAACAGCGGGGCGTGCAATTGTGCGCCAAAAGTATCCCTCTCTCCAACACTTCCTTGAGGCTGGCTTTCTGGTCGCTTAAATGTACATTTCCATCCCAAGGCCGGCTCAAAGAACATGCAGACAGAGACGTCTGAGTCGATTAGTCTGTACAGTTTCTTTATGACATCTTGCCCTAGAATATTGCTGTCTCGGACATGATGATAGGCCTTTGGGTCGTCAAAGAGAATATCTAGAGTAATCTCGTAAGGTCCAGCATTTTTTGAACGGACAACGGCAGCCACATCAGCTATAGTGAGGTGGGTCTTGTTCAGGTCATGGGTTCGACCTAGGATGGATATATCAAGTGTGATTGTTAGTGTGGCCATCTGATACTGCGTGAAATAAACATTACATACCTTGGGGATAAATGGCATCAATCTCATCTTTCGCCTTAGGCGCCGGGCGAGTTGAGATTTTTTGATCCTTCTTTGGCCCTTGAAGGCCAACTGAAACTGTTTCAATAGGAAAGAACTTGAGAGGATCATCAATGTCCATAAGATGGTGTAAGCTGAACTTATACACAGGGCCAAGCGACTGCTCCAGTGGAGTCAAAGGAGACGCAAGATTCCCCGCCGTTGCAAGCTGATCTGGGTATGCCAGGTGCAAGACAAAGATTCGGGCCAGACCAGCAATTGCATCTGCCTCTTCTTGAGTGCCGGCAACGATCTCGCCTAGAACACCAATTTCGTGAGCAGTAGATGTTGATGGTTCAAGAGATCCCATAACTGCATTCTTACCGTATACATGGAAAATAAGCCTAGGTCCACCTAATGTATCTAATTGGGGGAAAGACATCTTGGTGGTATTGCGGACTGTCTCCTCCAAGAAAGTGTCGATGTTTCTGATAAGAATTGGGTCTCGAATACCCCCGATAAACGTAGATCGGAAGCCGACCTTTTCGGCTCCCTCAAGCTTTATCTGATATACAGGTGTGGGCACAAACTTAGACCCAGTGACCCTGATAGTACGATTATCAGGAAGCTGTTCGTAGCTTGCTTCATCTAAATGCAACACACCTCCGGGGCCAGGAAGCCGGTCAGGTCTTGACTTTTCATACAGTGTATGTGCAGCCACAGATAGAGGAGTACATCTTTGACGACTGTCGGTAGGAGTAAGGTCGAAAAAATTCTCATGCATTGTGGCGACCATTGATCGTCCCTTTGGCTGTGCGCATAGTCCGCCACACTCTACTATTTTCCCCATATGCCATGCGGTATTTGGCTGAACGCCATTATGGATACTGAATGCTGCAAACGGAGCAGGATCATAACTTCTGCCGGATATGATAATATCTACAGCAGGGTTTTCGAGAGCCTTCAAGAATGGTTCAGCACCCATTTGGGCGACAATAGCCTCGGCTTTGACAATATCTTCCTCTTGTAGTTGCGGTCCTGGGCCGCACGCCTGGATTTTTTCCGCCAGGAGATTTGCAGATATAGCTGCGCGATCTTCGTAGAATTTGATTGTTGACACAACAAACAGATATCCCCGCTTCTCCGATATCTCACGCAGTATATCAATGAGAATGTCAACTTGCGCGTTCGTCCCTGCCCCACCAGCAGAACTAACGAGAAGTTTGATCTTCTGCTCGTGACATGCCTCCAGAATTGGCTCAAGATCGTTTATGTATGATTGACGGCTTACAATCGTCTTGCCAGACCCAAGCATGTATGGGCCAGGATCGGTAGATCCGCCATCAACGATAATAGCAACCGGCCTTTCGGTGTCAATGGTATTCCAGAACTGTTCGACATCATAGCTATAGCCCAACATCGGAGTAGGAGTAAATATTTTGAACGGCTGCATTCTGCTAACTTGATATCCTTATGTAAGCGTAAAGATTGCTTTACATGTACTGCGAGAGGTCAGGTAGTGGATGGTATATCCCCCCTGTTTCGTCTTGATGATTCTAACAAAGTATTATATTGAACCACTTTCTGGCCAGTATACTAATCAAGAACAGATCAGGCCAGACTGCACACAAGACAGAAGTGGCGTTAGGGTAGGGGTAATTTGATCTCTAGCGAACCCCACACTCCACTCCACTCGAAGCGCTTTGGTAAATGAGAAGCATATATCTAAATGTTTCTCTAGTAGTCTAGCTTTTTAGCTACAAATGTGGGGAGAAACTTTCCTTGGCAGAGGCCTTGGCTTGGCTTCATTTACTTGTAGATACTGAAAAGTTCGATGTCAAACCTAAAGACTATTAGAATAGTCATACGTAGCCTGCGGAGAATGGCAAGCAGTTTGATTTTAATGAAATCGAAATTCAATTTGAGTTATGCAACTAGAGAATAAATTCAAGTTCAACTCGCCCAGCATCACCTGGAAGGTATCTTCCCCTCTTCCAGAATAATCATCATGTGAGAATAGTTATCTGTGGATGTTCCAGACAGAATGAGTACAAACGGTTGGGGTAGCGTACAACTGCATCCACAGTGTCATGCAGTCTACTGCCCCATAAAGTTCAAGCTTATGTGTCCTATCACTGAAAGTATCAAGTATCTACAGTGACTCCATTAGACTTAAAATGTCTCATTGAGGTATAAACCCTTCTCATCTTGTTCTTCGAGTTTATATTCACCTTTCGGGTCTCCAGGGGTAGCCCCATATTGACCTCGTTTACATTACTCGCAGCTTATAATAGAGGCAATTGGTAATATCTCTTCTTATATTCAATATTCACCTCCGCTGTGTATAAAAGCAGCCTTATGCCCTCCTCGTTTTCATACTTGGCGGCAAATGATATAGAGATTGACAATGTCAATATTGTAAGAGTTCACATGTGCTGTCCCAGTCTCTACAAGCAACTTCACAACCGCGTGGTTTCCATTTGGTGCAGCCAATAACAATCAGGTTTGGCAATTGGTATCCTTTTGCCCGACATTCACCTTTTTGATCTCCAGAAGTAGCAGAGCTTTCTCACAAAATTTGTTTCAATAAAAGGTATAAGCTCGACACATTGACGATCTAACAAGTATACATTCATGAGAAAAACCCTCCTTCAAGTGAACTCCCGCCAACAGCACCATCAAATGCAGCAGCTTCTTCAATGCCACAAACCCCAAAGATATCCTTTATCCCGCCTTCGCCATTCGGGGTTGGCTGAACATATGTTTTCTCTTTGAGCTCATGCATGGCCTTCTTAACAGCACTGTAAGCATACGCGAGTGAAATGACAGGCCAGATGACGATCTTGAAGCCGAGATTTCTGGCCTCTTGGGCGTCCATTGCCGGAGTAACACCGCCAGAGACAACATTGAGAAGACAAGGTATGGGAGCTAGTTGTCGACAAGCTTCTCGACACTGCTCCTTGGTCAGAAATCCTTCGAGAAACGCGACGTCTGCTCCAGCCTTGTAAGCCGCTTTCAAGCGGCAAATCGCTTCTTTTAATCCTAGAGACTGCAGAGAGTCTGTTCTGGCAATTAAGACGATATCTCGACCTGATTCCTCGCGCGCCCTAGCTGCGGCTCGAATCCGTACCAGATATTCATCAAGGGAGACCAATTCCTTGTTGCGCAAATGACCACATCGCTTGTTGAATGTTTGGTCCTCGATATGTATTGCGGCGACATTATATTGGATGTATGTTTTTACAGCACGAGCGATAGATAGTGAACTGCCAAACCCTGTATCGGCATCTGCAATGACCGGCACGTTGCGGTCTAGTGAAGCAATCATTCCAGCATTTGTCGCCATCTCCGGTAGCGCAATAAGCCCCAAATCTGCTTGTCCTAGAACCGATGCGGCAGTTCCGGCGCCAGTCATGTAGAGGCCTTCAAACCCAGCGCTCAAGGCAATGCGAGCGGTGAATCCATCGTATACACCAGGACACAAGATCAGCTTTTCCGGGTCTACTAACATCTCCCTAAGAATGCTTGCAGCCGGTTGAAAGGGCTTGGTTTCTTGCCAGTCTTCGTTCATGTTGTATATCGTCAATTTCGTTACTTCTTGAAGGGTCAGGAGAACGCGAGTCATTTCTAAACAAAAATAACATAATATTACGGCACTAGGAAGTATGCCTATATATACCTATATTGAGCTCAAATTGCTGGTCTATCTACCTGCCATGTGTGGGGGTAGATAAAGGTGGCGTGCATGTAAACTACCAACATTACCCTAGTATTCTCTGAATTGTCAAAAGTGTGACTGGTATCTCTATGATAAAATGTAACTTGACCTCGCCTAAAGGTATAGAATTGTGCTATCTTGATTTTGTGAGTCATGTCTGGTGAGTTTCAGTTACTCGTTACCTTTACTTTTTCGGTGTTTGGAAGCCGCGCCTTGGACATAGAAACTATTTTGTGCGTGTTAACGACTAATAGGATTCGGCTATGCTCATATCGTGTCTAGCTTACAGATGTGGAGCATTGTTCACAGCACATTCAATCATGGTTGTAAAAGTCCGAAACTTGAAAAAACGGGTGATTGTCAAGCCAGCTCTTTCTAATACTGCCTTTGTCTCATAGAACGATCTCTCTTTTCCACCAAACAGAGCGTATGTGTTCCAGGTAATCAGGTTCGCAGTCTCATAGTAAGTAGACTGTTGCTCGGGAAGATATTTTGAGGGCACGGCTAGAGGGTTCTTTTCGTCGATAATGGTAGGGGAGGAGCAGAGCACTTCATTTAATATCATCCGTGAGCCTTTGACTTCTTTCATTGCTGCGGCGATATTCCGAAGCACATTGATAGCTTCCTCGTCATCATATTCTCGACTATAATGAGGATGTTTACGTTAGTAGCTAGGCCATGAAATACAGAGAATCTAGACCCACATTATTCCACGTAAGAACCACACATCTCCTTTAGCGATATTGGGCTGGAAGTAATCTTGTACCTGGAATGAAACTTCTCCGGAATCAACCTTATGGGATAGCGACGCTGGGAATGACTGAGAAAATTTAGATGATGTGACGCAAATTTTTGTGTTAATGTTTTTTTGTTTTTTTGACTCACTTTTTGTAATATCTCAATCATGGGAGGCAGATCTTGGAAAACCCATTGTAGTTTGGGGTACATCTCAAGCAGATCGATGGCACAATCTCCTGGTCCGCATCCAACATCAATAACACGAGCTGTCCCGAGCTCGGCCCAAGGGTAATCTAGTAGCAAAGAACTCCTAGTGGTACGCTATAATATACATGATTCAATTATCCTTATCCTTTAAGTGCGGAAGGAAGCCACTTACATTCAACCAGGGGACAACGCCTTCTGAAACACATTGCAAAACGTCTGCATTTTCTGGATCCATTACATAGTCCATGAAAGCTTTATTGGACTTTGAAACTGTTTTGCAAAATGGCGCGTCTCTCCCATTGTATGAATTCTTGGATTGCCGTTCGATCAAATTCTCATATAGCCCCGTCGAAGCTATAGCCCCTTCACGTGCGCTAAAAACAATATTCAGTGATACAATTATGGCACGACGTCTATTTTAAGACATACCTGAGCTGCAAGAAATAGTGGATTTTGGTTTCTTTTAAAAGACCCATGCTGTGTCGCGTATTAGTGAACACATCGGGAGCCGCTTCTCTATAGACAAAATCGCCTGCCAGTAGTCTCAATAGTCTTCCTGTAAGAAAGTGATCGTTAATAAGCGCACTCATGGAACATCGGCAAACTCTTGGGTCAATTACCTAATTTTTGTTCATTGACATCGACACTTTTGGCGATCTCCTTCAGAGTGGCTTTTCCACCTAAGTTTATGATAGCGTCTGTCAAACCGAGAGATGCAGCAGCACTGAGCGCAGCAGATTTGTTCTCTAGAAAGATATTATTCAGATGAACTTTTCGAGTCGGGGTCACAATGGCCTCCATAGCACGAAGATCAACACGAATCTTGTCAATTAGAGAGACGGCTGCCCAGGGTGGGCTTTGGTTCTCATTGTCAAGCAAGTCATACTGTTTTGCTTCGTATAAATGTGGCAGAGTGCCATCCCCTGATTCTAATAGTGCGGCTTCGAAGTTGGTGATGTTTTGCTGAAGGCTTTTCAGCAAGTTCTGAAGAAGGGACATGTTTAGCGAGACAGATAGGCCGAGCAATGTTCAAAAAATAAGTAAATGAGTGTGTTGTATATGACAGAAAATTTCAAATGATATTTAAATACAATTATCGTAATAGCTGTTCCTAGACACGAGCCCATTCCCCTCACTGCTTCAAGGGCGTATATGTGGCGATGCAACACTATGGATGTGGGGAAGTTAGGGTTAGTCCGACGTACGTACTAGACCATGAGCGATCGATCCGTGGACTACCGGAATGTGTACTACTAGTTTGTGAACCAGCATATATCAGGCAAAGATCCGGATAAACCTCATAAGAATAAGAGGGATTCCCAACCAGCCAACTTTGGGGGACTTGTATGGGCTTGGGCAATTGATTATTATATCCGACGGTCTCTAAAATCAAAAAGCAAGCTGTTCTACAGAATGCAACAATCACAATCTTCGAAGCCGTCCCTGAGTGATTGCACAACAGGAAACATCACGAAGAATGTGATTCAAGTCAATTCCTCCTGTGAAGATGGTCGCATGAGGTACGTTCTGGAGCGTCTAGTAACCCATCTACATGACTTTGCCAGAGAAACGCGGTTAAGCACTCCAGAATGGATGGCTGGAATCCAGTTTCTCACACAAGTCGGACAGACATGCACGAATGTGCGACAGGTACACAATTCCCCCTACAGATAACCATAATTTGGGAATTTATTCATGAAGACTTGGCAGGAGTTTATTCTATTATCGGATACTCTGGGTCTATCGTTATTGGTAGACTCTATTGACCACCCTAAGCCTCCAGGCTCGACTGAAGGTACTGTGCTCGGGCCATTCCACACTCACGAAGCCCCAACTATACCACTTGGTGATCAAATCTCACAAGATGAGGCTGGCGAACCCATGCTTGTACTTTGTACTGTTAAGAATGCAGAGGGTCAACCGATTTCCGGCGTGAGAATTGATATTTGGGAAACGGACTCTACAGGACACTATGATGTCCAACATGCCGATCGTGCTGGGCCTGATGGTCGATGCGTCCTCTACAGTGATGAGGATGGCTCATTTTGGTTCAAGGCCATAAAACCTGTGCCGTACCCTATTCCCCACGACGGACCGGTGGGAAGATTGTTGCACCATCTTAAGCGACATCCATTTAGACCGAGCCATATGCACTTCATGTTCGAAAAGGAGAACTACGACCATTTGATCTCGTGAGTCACAAGATTCAACATATGTGGCTGATTTAACACAATTAACGTTCCTCTGGCTGCAGATCGCTGTTTCTTCGAGACGACCCTTACGCTAACTCCGACGCCGTGTTTGGAGTGAAGAGCTCTCTTGTAGTTGATCTAGGCAAGGTCGATGATGCCCTGGCTTCAAAATACAATATTGTTACTGGGGCTTGGTTGATGGCATACGATTTTGTTCTCGTGACAGAAAGTGCATCAAGTGCATTGCGCGACTACAATTCCACGGTCGCTTTGAACGAGCTCAATCGAAAAGTCAAGATTGTTAATGGCCTGCCAATTCCTGAACTTGATTGAAACAGCGAAGCTTTTAGCGTTTAGTTCCGCAAATTAAAGCAATAGACAGTTCATCTTTGATCTAATTAACTATAATTTTCATACAAGTGGCCCAATGTGTACAAGGATTCACTAACTCTCCGAGTGACCTAATCCTCAGTACCCATCACGTCCGTCCCTTCTACCAACTCGTTTCGGATAATACACTCCAATAATGCAGAAATCTCAAAATGACTACCACAGCAAATGCGTGTACGACCATACGGACCAGTTATCAAGGGAGGATGTGGCGGAAGCCTGGGGTTGTAGTGTCCGCTGCAGCTTTGACTACTCCAACCTAGAGATTCCCCGCGGGTGTGGGGGATGGGGGAATTATAGAACCTGTGCCATGAAATGCATCATGGAAAGAAATGCAATCGTGAGGCTTGTGGGGAAACAAATCATCTTAGTTTATGAGCCGTCACTGTCCAGTTTCCAATAAGATGGCTATTGAGAGCTTGTGTTCAGTTGCGATCAATACTACTCTATAATAGTGCAAGAACCAGTTATCCATCAAAAGACTTTATTTTCGTAATTTTGAAATTACATCGTCATGTCGACACCTAGAGTCGTGATCAGTGTGGTCAATAACCAGGGTCTGGGAGTGTTCGAGGATGATGCGAAAGTCGAGCCAGTTCCACTGCCTGCAGCAACCTTACACCGCTTCTACAGCGCCCCCAAGGTTCCTCTTACTGGAATCAAATATGTACCACTACACGAAATGGAGGACATTGCGAATAAGGAGGGTGCAGAATTTCTCCAATGCGAAATGGCTGCAGGAGCGAAAAGTCCTATGCACGCAACACCATCGGTAGATTTTGGTGTTATGATTTCTGGCGAGATTGTGCTGATTCTGGACTCAGGTGAAGAAAAAACTCTCAGGTAATTTTGATTTTTTTGTCTCTTGGTGGGAAGGGTGTTGGTCTAACTCGCGCTTGTTGATAGGGCTGGGGATATTTACATTCAAAAGGCTACCAGCCATTGTTGGGAAAATAGGTCAGCGGAGCCTGCTCGCTTCTGTACAGTGCTTCTTGCCTCTCGATCCTGAGAGACTATAAGGTGGTTAATAGTATTATGGACGAAGTGGGACACGAAGTGAAAGCTAGAAGAAGTATTGATGATTGGACTCCGTGTCTATCTGGGAATTCCATAGCACTTACACCGTGAAAGATAGCTGGAATTAAAATGTCTAATGACGTCATGTCTTACAGTCAATCAAAAGAAGGATGAGTAGTTTGATATTGTAATATTATGCATTCCTCCCTCTGTTTTGATAGGGTAAAGGTAGCAAAATAATATCCAAGGAGACCTAGCGATATTGAGAGTCCTTGAAACATCAATTGTCCCCGACGGCAGGGCAATCTTGGAACTAATTTACATAAATTCCTGCCCCTGGTTATCCATTTTCCTGGTGCTTCGAAGTTCCATGCTCCATATAATCACAGATGTACAGCTTTCAATATTGTAAATGGAAAGCAAATACAAACTTAGATCGACCGACACTTGTAATTCATCTACCCTAGGGTTCCTAAACAGTCCATCCTTGATAGATGTCAAGACACCGTGAACACTTCTCAATACCAATATTTTCCAGCAACCTGCCAACACCCTTGCGGAATCTAACGTCGTATGTATTGGCCGAAATTACCTGCTGCTTGTGTTGATCATCCCATACTAGAACCTGTTTACCTAGGCCATCCTCGTTGGAATACAACGGTCTACCCTGCGCGCTATCCAGTAGCCCATAGGATACATCAATGATGTATATTCCCATATTGGAAGATACTATCTGGGACTCTGGCGGAAGGAACTCCTGATATGTTTGCAGTGTATACGCAATGTCGAGGACGTGACCGGCTCTGCCTCTGAAAGGACCCTCGAATGGATTAGGCTTGGATCTCGTGTAAGTACTCTCAAAAATAGACAGTGGCTCTGGGAGAAATACCTCGTGAAAGTGATATATATGAACATTCAAGCCTTCTTCGGCCAGACGACCCTCAATGACGACGGGCATATAGAATCGCACATCAGTCACAAACTCCACCAAACCTGGATGAACGCCTGTAGGTGACTTAAGATTCTTATCCAACTTGTATGTATTGATAATCTCAATAACTTCATCAGGGGTAAGCTCTTCATCAAGGATACCCTTTAGTTGAGAGTACCAGTTATCATGACGAATTGTAGGTACCATAGCCGTTGCCTTGGGGAAAGTGGAACATCAGCGATCATTCGACTTCAGGTGGATCTTAGCTTACATCGAGTTCACAGTCACCAACAACCAACGTCTTGCACCACGTCAGCTGGCTTCGGATCTGTTCAACTCCGGTTTCCTTGTCCCAGCTGATATCCTGAAAGCCGCCTGTCAAGGTTGGATAACACCGCATGTTCAACGGTGATGCTATGAGACGCCGCCAAGGCACGCTTCGTAGAAAAGATACACGATCTCCAACGGACAAATTCTCTACATCCAGCTCCTTGAGCAGAGATCGATAGCATTCCTCTGCCTTTTCAAGTTTCTGTGGCCGACGGAGGCGTGGGTCTCCCGACATGGATACCCCTCTCGTAAAAATAGGCTCCCCTCTCAAGAAATGCATCCATACCGAGACTATTATAAAGTTAATATTTCAGTATGATACAGTAGCAGAACTCAAGGATACATACTTGCACCCGCAGATTCTCCCATTATAGTTACATTGTTGGGGTCGCCACCGAAGCCAGCGACATACTTTTGTATCTGTAGAGAATGTAAGAATTCTGCCGTGATCGTTGCGAAATTGAAGGAAGTACAAAGCTAGACTTTCTAGCAGGAAGAGGGTAGAAATATTTCTTACCCAACAAAGAGCGTTTGCCTGATCCGTGAGACCAAAATTTCCAGCATCAGCTCCTGTGAGTTCTGTCGACGCTAGCCCCCCTAAAAGACCTAAACGGTAACTTTCAGAAGTCAGCCATGTAACACATCGAAGTTTCGCTTTCGCTGGGTAAATGTATACTTGATACCAATTCCTATAACCGGCTTCCCGATTGAAGCTGCCAAACGTACTAATTGTCGGGTATCTGATGCATGTCAGTCGGGTGAATCTCATGGGAAGTTTTCTCGCATCCTCAATCGTACCGTACTGTGGCCATGCATTTCCACCAAGGAAAAAACCGCCTCTTCAATTATCCAGAGTAAGTAAAAATTATCACAGTTTTCTTGGAGGCTTGATTACCCGTGAATGCTAGATTTTCTCGTTAGAAACGCTCAAAAGTTGTACCGATCGAAGACGTACAACACAACGACCGGAAGAAGTCCTTGACCTTCTTCAACTTTTGGTGTGGTCAGAGCCAAGTTCAAACATTTCCATTCATCCAGAAAAATTTCATGATCAACCGGCAATTTCTTCTGAATGAGCCCAAAGTCGAAATCTATTGTATTATCCGGTTGAGGACACATAGGACCCCATTTTGTGGCATCATAAGGGCTATCATCGATGGTGTGAGGTTTTGATTCATCCACGACTATAGAATGCCTCCAGCGTTCAGGAATCGTCGCATATAGCAAATTACGAAACTGCAAGCCTCCTTCGGGCAATCTCACGGCTTTGATAGGCCCCAGTTGTGAGTGGTTGTACAATGTATCCTCCGACATATTCACAGAAATCAATGGATTATGAATCCTCACAAAGAACACACTGAGCAGAATTAATAAACTCTGAAAATGTTGAAAAATAATGATTGATAAATGGCTTCTTACCTGATCGTCAACCCTGGGACTGACCCATAACCCTGAAAGAATCCCCCCCCACCACCACACCACACGGCAACAAAGAATAGCTGCCTTATCCGCAACAGTGGCGCCCCACGATTTTCGGTGATTTTGCAACAGCAGCATTAGCAGATAGATTGGAGTAGTTTCTTTGGGGTAGAGCTATGCCCGTACATGGGATCGAACAACCGTGTTGTGTTTTCTCAATGACCAGGGCAAGACGTATATTTTCAACCTTAAAATTTCAGTTTCATCAAAGTGAGGTCAATTTTGCATATAACTCGAGTTTTGTACAGTTGATCCAGACACAGAACTACGCATTCAGAGAGCGACCACAACAATGGATTCCAATCCTGGTGCGCTGAACGTGACGATTGTAGGCGGAGGTTTGGGAGGCCTTGCCACCGGTATAGCATGTCGTCGACAGGGATTCAATGTCACTATTTACGATCAAGTCAAGGAATTCTATCGTCTAGGTGACTCAATTGGTCTCGGTTCAAACACTTCTAGATTGTTTTATCGGTGGGGCATCGGCGAGAAGATGGAAGCCATATCCAGCACAGCAGAGGAAATGGAAATCTACAACTTTGACAATTCCAATCTCTGCCTTGGCCGCGATACAGTGATGAAGGATGCCAGAGAGAAGTTTGGATGTCGTACATTGATTGGACACCGAGGTGATTTCCACCTTATTTTGCGCGATTATTGCCTTGAGCTTGGAGTGAAGCTTTTCATGGACCACCAGGTTGTCGCCTACGATACGCAAAAGCCCAGTATTACGCTTGCATCGGGTCAGGAACTTCTCTCTGATGTGGTTATTTGTGCGGATGGGGCAAAAAGCAATGCCAGAACACAGGCCGTAGGAGCCGAAAGCGTGCCGTTGGCGAGTGGTTATGCCGTTTTTCGTGGCTACATGGACGGTGATCTATTGAAAGATGACCCTATCGCGGGGAAATTCATCTCTCAAGGCGACCGAGTTCGACTTTTTGTCGCCCCGGATATGCACGGTTTCGTAACCACTTTACGAGGAGGAAAAGAGATTAATGCAGTGTTGACGCACAAAGATACGGAGGATGTTGAGGAAGCATGGACGAAAGAGGGCAACAAAGATTATATCTTGTCTCTGCTAGATGGATGGGATCCGGCTTTCAAGCGTGTCTGGGAAGCCATGCCTTCCTGCTTGGACTGGAAACTAGTCTATCGTCCTTGTCTCGACAAATGGGTGGCCGATTCGGGATTAATCGGTATAATGGGAGATGCTGCGCACCCGTTCTTACCTACCTCCGTCCAGGGCGCTAGCCAAGCAATTGAAGATGGAGCAACGATCGCCAAATGTCTGGCCAAAGTGCGTCGAGACGAGATTCCGGTTGCAATGCATACTTATTTTGCGATCCGCCATGATTACGTTGCTGCCGCTCAGAAGACGGGTATTCAGCAGAGAGATGTCTGGCATAACATGCACGACAAGGAAAGTAAGCAGTTCAAGGAAGGATTTAATGCTCAATCGGCTTCACTTGCCAATACGCATCTCTGGGCGAATGATGCAGAGAAGGTTGTTGATGAGAAATGGGATGAGGTATCTCGCAAAGTTAGAGCAGAACTTAAGGCGAAGGTGATGTTGTAAATATTCGAAATATTTCAACTGTTAGTTATATGTTAGCATGATTATAATTCAGTTTATTGTGATGGTTGACGAGATTCTTCTAAGTTACGAATTAGGGCTAGGCTGGTATCGATATAGAGTATAGATTCCAAAATTTTGACCAGTTTCAATTTGCGGCATACTAGACAATAGAATTTTTCGTATAAGCTGCTCGCGAGGTAAGGGGAAAAGACCTCCAAAAGTCGTCACGCCTCGAGGCCCGAAACCATGTGGTGGGTGGGGTAGGCTTGCTGGAAGCTGGGCTTTAAAATACTGTGTTTCGTGGCGGATTTAATAATAAGACTCGTGTTACATTTTGCAAGCATCAAAGTACAGAGCTGTTCATTGATCGATTGAATACATTACTTAAATACAATGGAGCTTTCAGGGTAACTCAAACGCATATCCAACGGCCCCACGTAAACGCTTGAGGTTGCAAAATACTAATAATGGCTATATAGAATTGCTATCATAACCGGCGCCGCAAGTGGCATCGGAAGAGGTATCGCACTTCGATTTGCAGACTTTGGCTGCAAAAAGTTTATGCTCGTGGATATCAACGGTGATGAGCTAAAAGAGACGAAATATCTTCTCAACCAGAAATCTCCCCCAGCTGAAGTTCTGCTGAATGATTGTAACCTCACCGCGGACGGCGTGGCGGAGAAGATTGTACAGAGAGCAATCAATCATTTTGGACGGGTTGATTATCTGGTCAATTGTGCTGGGACACCGGGCGGATTTTATTCGTCTGTGGAAACCTCGTTGGAGGTGTTTGACGCTGTTCAGAGATTGAACGTTAGAGCGACTTGGTGCTTACAGAGAGCGACTGTGGAGCAGATGCTGAAACAGGATTTATTAGATGGGGAGTGCGTTTCCTTTATTATGGTGTATGCGAAAGAATTGCTGATGGCTCCTACAGAAGAGGTTCAATTGTGAATATTGGATCGACAGTATCACATGTTGCACAACCAAAACTCTCCGCGGTAAGGCTCTATATCTTATTGAAACCGTAGACTTTTTACTTACTATGGTACAATAGTACGTCACGTCCAAGCATGCGGTCCTAGGCATGACCAAATCTGAAGCCATCGACTCAGCTGCTAGCGGTATACGAGTGAACTGTGTTGCGCCGGCATTCGTAGAAACAAATCTAGGTCGCGCTATTCCCCAGGAAGTCCGGGATAAATATCTTACTCCGGTTGTTCAACTGACGCCTCTTGGTCGACCGGGAACCACAACGGAAGTTGCGAATGCAGTGGTATTTTTGAGTAGCAAGATGGCATCCTACATCACTGGGATAAGTCTCGCGGTGAGTATATCGATCCCCTCCAAGAGTATCATGATTTTATTTCGACTTATTGATTGTTTTTATGGTAGGTGGACGGGGGATATACAGCAGCATAAACCACAGGCCTATCAAATTTATTTAACAAGAATATTTGCAAAGTATCAGAGAGAGATATTGATGATCCGTGTTATTATATTTTTAAACGCTCTATCTCCCATCTTGAAATTTCCTTCCATGAGAGCACTTATCAATACTACGCCTAACTTTATATTCTTGACTTTCCTATATCATGATGCGTCATGTGTATTGATTCAGAACTATATTCACAACAATATTATTTACATACCATTTAGCTCTCATGTGGGGGTGTATTCTGTCTTCACCCCAATCTGTCCTGGCGTGTTGCCTCTAGAGTAAAAACTCCCCACGCATGAAGTTCAGATTGTGTCTCACGTCCCTAACCTACCTATTGATAGCCACCATATCACCATACTCAGTAACTGAGGAGTTTTTTTCTCTGAATTCAAAATGTCATACACTCCCCGAGGAAAAATATACTCTACCTTAACGGACTCCAGCGGCAAAAGCATCTTCAAATCCGAGACCCAAGTGCAAACAACTACTCTGCCAGGCGCCTCAGTCCTAGGTACAATCTACCAAGCGACACAAGTTCCGGTACCATATCTACCGTCAAATCCCAACGTGATCAAAGAACTATCAATCACACATGGACTGCAAGTTTTGGACTATGAGATATTCCCGGGTCAAGTGAGTCCAGTGTATACCACGACATCGGTTGATGTTGGTGTTCTTGTTACGGGAGAGGTAGTCCTTAGGCTGGAGTCTGGAGAGGAGAGAGTTTTGAGGTGTTTATGAACTATGTTTTCAAGTTCAAAGAAGTGAAGCTAACTTTTGTGTGCATTCCACAGAGCAGGGGACATGTATGTTTTGGATGGAGCCAGTCACGTATGGGAGAATCGGACACAGCAGCCGGCGAGATTTGTAAACATAATGATTGCAGCCAAGACAGGTCATTGATTGGTATCCGTGGTTTTCCCATACCTTCTGTTCCGAGACTATTTAGAGAATCAAGAAGTAGACTATTCGTCAACGAAGATTGATAGTATTTTCAGGCGCCATTGTAACAAGCTATTGAAATCTTACCGTGGATAGTGAAGTTCAAATCTATTGAGAAACAACAGATTCACACTAAGTAACAGGAGTATACTAGTTATAATGTTTTGTCTTAACACCCCCGACAATCTCCTCCTGCACCCCCATACCCCTCTGCTCAAAAACCTTGGAAGTCCCATATGCTCCAATCCTAGCCTTCCGATAGCCCTCGGACGTAGGCTCTTCTCTCTCAACAAACCTCTTCTGCACGCCTGCCTCCCTAAGAACGACCGACTCCTCCAATAGCGTATTTATCTTGACATGATCATTCGGAACAACAAAGTAGAAGAGCCCGCATCTGTTTTGTGTGCGTTGATCTTCAGGCGGTTGGCATACACGGTGAATGGTAGCCTTGTAATACCCACCCGTCCACCACTCAAACATTTCTCCTGCATTTACGACTATAGCACCGGGTACGTAGCGGACCCAGCGCCATTGCTTAGTTTCGTGGTCCATCAATTGAAGGGAGGCCATGGGTTGACTAAACAGAAGCGTCAAGCTGCCAAAATCGCAGTGCCCCTTGAGCCAGACGCCCTTTGTATTTGCGAGATCCGACGCGTTGTGGTCGTGAAAGTACATCATGTATCTGAACCAGGAGTCGTCTGGAATGTCGTATTGATGTAGATTTACCAGGTAATTTTCGGGAAGTTTCAGTGCAATTTCGAATAGAGTCAAAAGCCGAAATAATATAACCTTATGTACGTGCTGATTGAGCCGCTCAATTTCGTCCAGAAATGGAGTGAAAGTGGACGGATGTTCACGCAGACCCAGGTTGCGGTTCCAGTTGTATTGCTCAATCTGATCTTTGACGCCCTGATCGATGGTCCAGTATTTGCGGAGTTTAAAACCCTGGTAGGAGCCTTTGGTCTTCATATCACCCTCTAATCGTTTTTTCTCCTCGGGGCTGGTCTTTGTGAGGACATGATTGGCGATGTCGACCTGGCGGTCGATGTTCTCTTTGGTGATGCCGTGGTTAATGATGACGAAGAAGCCGTGTCTCCTCATGGCTGTGTCTAGCTGTTTAGCTAGGTCTTTGCGGGCTTCGGGGCCATTGTCGTAGGTTGACAGGTCAATTTGAGTGAGGTCTGCATATTCAAGATTGCAGGAAGTCTCCGTAACGGGGATGAAGTGCTCGATTTCAGGTTTCGACATGATGCAAATCTTTACCTCTTAATCTACATGACAATTCTCGGAATGGTTTGGTTAATCCAGAATTACGAGTATGTTTCATGTTGAGGCCGAATTTATATGTTAATATTGATGCTGTGGGGTTAGTGCTATGGTCTTACCAAGACCAGTACTTGGCGTACATCGTATGATGGGGAAGAGTTGTGGGGTAACCACTTCACAAGAATTCCCATCACAACAATGGAAGTGATGTTTTATGGTGCTCGATAGGCGGATAACTTCGTTGGAACTGGGACAGCATTCGAGGAGAATCTTCTTTTCTTTGACTAGATTGATTCACAATGGATGCTTGTAGAGAGGGTTTCTACGTCTAATCCGTCGCGTACCAAGTAAAATTGCATTATAGAGATTTTTATCCATCTTATCGCCGTCTCCAAGACACTCACTGGCATAGAAGAAAAACAGTACATTAACTCCTTCCTCTACACAGACTTTTTGCAACCAGAACAACAGTCCGTATCCCTCCCACTATGTACCTTGTTTAGTGATATTGACCAAGTCACATAGTGACCCACAACAGCTACTCGATAAGCTCTCAGTCTACTGCCACGGACTATCCTACAACCCAAACTCGTTGATTGTCGGTGTTTCTGCGCTCTCACACCTCAGTCACATGAAATTTACCTGGCCCGCTTTTCTAAGCAACATCAAAGTCGCGGCGGGAAAGTCGGGGACTGAGGAGAGCAAAGCTGATGCGAGAGACTGGTTACAAACTCGTATTGCGGAAGATCCCTTCGGTGCGAGGTCGATTCTTGTACACGCTGGTCGGCTTAGTGCGTTGTTGTCGACTTTTACATTTGAGTAAGTAGCTTGATAGATACATACATATACATGTGCAAGATTGATGCTAACCATGCCTACCTTGCTTCTTCTTCTGCCATCGCACCCTCGGAGACTGTTCTTGTTTTCGACGCCGCCTTGACATTTTGGGCTATTCTCAAGTTCTCCAATAAAACAATACTAGGCTCTTCTTTATCTACAAGAAAAACTGTGGTTACTTGTACGCTCTCTCCCATCCATCTTTCAACTCTTGCACATCCGAGTCTAACATGTCACTTTACACACCTAGGGTCTGACTCTGACGACATACACGGGTGGATAAAAACCGGTGGCCCGGTGCATTTCCAAGGACTAGGCAATCTTACAGATCTACCGAGTTCCAAAATTCTCTCAATTTTCAATGAACGGCTGGAGAATATGCCATGGGGTTTGTCGAGGAGGTTTCAACATGTGTTGATGATGTTGGAGCGAGAGTAAAGCAACTCGAAAAATAGAAGTTATTAAGCAAGTGCTATTTATACAATATTAGTACAGTGCCATTTCATATGTGTTAACACCCTCCCCTATACCATCTTATGTTTATCATCAATTATCACAAACATCTAGAAGCCTTGTTGGATAAATATTATATTTTTCTGATATGAATTGTAGGAGGGCTTCAAATTATTTTGATTATTCTTCTGTATGTTGGTATTTAGCTGTCCGACCCTGAGAGCGTCATGCAGGCCAACCTCGGTGGCACAGCGGCCAATTTCTCGGCCCTCTGTAGAGGCGGTAACACCTATGAAATCCCACTGTAGCTGTTATATCTAAAGCGATGTCATTAATGAAGCCTTCCGGATTCACTTGAAACATGGAGGTGGAGATCTCCACCTCATTCCCGGCGATTCTTCCTCCCCCATTTAAGACCCTAATTAACCCATTGCCATATTTTTATAAATTGCCGGATTTATTTCAATTTTATTCAACTCTGATGCACAACATAATCTCAGGTGCATTTCGTAAGCATGCCTATCGCAACTCGTTTCAAACTCAATACCGGGGCTTCTAGCCCTGCTATTACACCATTTATATTTCTTCACGAAAGCCAACTTTTTTGCGCGCAGGTACATGGAGAGCTGAGCCGGGCCAGGTCGGCGAGGCCGTAACGCATGCTTTGAAAAGCGGATACAGGCATCTGGACTGTGCATTGATTTACCAAAACGGTTCGTCCTTAGACCCTTTCTCCTGTTGGTTTTGGTTCCGTTCCTGAATCTTTGCAGAGAAGGAAGTTGGAGAAGCCATCAAATCTTCTGGTGTTCCCAGAGACGAAATTTTCATTACCAGCAAAGTGTTGGTTTACTCCCGTGGAATCAGTTGGGTACGTACGTTGCTTTGGGATACACATCAACCCAACGTTGCCGCAGGACTGGAGCAGACATTGAAAGGATTACAAACCGATTATTTGGATCTGTATCTAATCCACTGGCCTGTGTAAGCCCTTCTACTTGTTGTTTATGCCATTCCTCAACTAACAGCAGCAGCCGCCTCGTCCCGAACTCAACATCCGCTCTCTTCCCCACAAACCCCGACGGCACACGCGCGGTTGACCGGTCGTGGAACCAGCAAGAAACATGGCGCCAAATGGAAGGCATCTATCGCTCTGGAAAAGCCAAAGCCATCGGCGTATCGAACTGGAGCATCCCGTACCTCGAGCATCTCGCAAAGACGTGGACCGTTGTACCGGCTGTGAACCAGGTTGAGCTTCACCCTTATAACCCACAGCATCAGTTGAAGAAATGGTGCGAGGATCGCGGGATACTGTTGGAGGCTTATTGTCCGCTGGGGTCGAATGGTTGTTCTCGCTTCCTCTTTGCGTGTACACGATCAATGTGTAAGCTAATCTGTTGTGATCTTAGACTCTCCCCTCCTTCGCGACGAGCAAGTCGCATCCATCGTCGAAAAGCACGGCGTGTCCCCCGCCACAGTTCTGATTTCATACCAAGTGAATCGTGGATGCATCGTTCTTCCGAAATCAGTCACGCCAACTCGTATCGAGCAGAATCTCAAGGTGATCGCGCTATCGAAGGAGGATATGGATATTCTGGAGGGTATGGCTGCTATCAATCGAAAGCAGAAACGCGTCAACACGCCTTTGTGGGGACATGATTTGGCTTGTCATTCCTCATTTCTGTGTGTTTTGTTTTGGGGAAAGTGAGGCTAATGCGCTTGATTAGGGCTTTGATGATTGGTATGGACCGGGGAACAAAAATGCACCAAAGTAAATGTGGTATGGCACTCGACAGAGATTTCGCAGATCTACTAGACATATATACATAATGCATCGAAATATTACTAGATATGAATTATTTGTGATGTTTCTGTAAGCATTCTATCATATGGTGTTAGGATTGTTAGGGTTGAATAGCCCATACAAATTCCTTCTGGTGCTCTTGCTATGGCACCTGCCAGTAGTGCTGCTAATGCATCTATTCTTGCTTTTAGTTAATAATACCGTCTATGCGATAGGGCCGGTCACATAGTCGCCGAAGTAGCAGCCCATCTCATATATGCTATGAACAGGCTTGTGGCTTGATATTGTTGGTCGGCTAACCGTAACCGTACCATAATAGCGCTGCCACCAACCAGGAGGTTCCAGATCCAACATAAGCTTAACTCGTATTGGCGCAATATCCGAGACGATGGCTATTAATAGGAACAAAATCGAGGAGGAGACTAGAATAAGCTTAAGTTTAAGATTTAGAGGCTCGGTACGCTATGCTGCCAACAGGTGGAATACAGCACATACAGGTGTCGGCTAACTCGGAATGATAAAGGCGACCAATAAGAGGAATAGTGAGACAATGAACCCTGGATTATAGTCCATACTAGTTCTAATAAAGTAATTCTCTCCCAGACTATAATGGGCCTAAAATATTGACAGACCACGCCAAGCCCTCAACGTCTAGACCTGTAAGCCCAACCCTGTCACCCTGTCTGAATATTATTTAATAGATTAATTTATTATACTTTAAAGTATATATTATCAAGGTTATCCCCGGGTTCTTCCCGTTTCTTTGTTTGCGTTTTGTTTCTTACAATCATCCGACACCGATGCCTTATACTATCGTCGAAAGGCTTCGTTTCTACTAACGAGATTTCTATACTAAACTACCCCTTTTCTATAGTCGGCTCCGTTCGTCTCTTCTTCATTCGTCCCTATTCTACCCATATAGCTCTACTCGCAATGCCGGAAAAGTCCGTTCTCATCACAGGCTGCAGTGACGATGGCATTGGCTACGGGCTCGCGCTGACCTTCCAACAACGCGGTTACCATGTCTTTGCCACCGCCCGAGATGCCAGCAAGATGTCCAAGCTACAAGACCTCTCGAATGTCACCCTCCTAACGCTAGACGTGAAGGAAACTGATCACATTGCTGCAGCTGCTAAGACGGTTAGTGAGCAAACGGGAGGCAAGCTGGACTATCTCATCAATAATGCCGGCCGCAACCATTTCATGCCGATTCTGGATGAAGACCTGAACGCTACCCGGGCTATATTCGATACTAATGTTTGGGGACCAGTCGCAGTTACCCAGGCCTTTGCTCCATTGCTCATCAAAACTAAGGGAACTATTGTGTTTATTACATCCATTTCGGGTTATGTCAATGTTCCTTGGATGGGTAAGTTGTCCTTCAATGACTGCCCTTGAATGCGATGAGACTCACCGCGTCATATGCACAGGAAGCTACGCGGCCTCTAAGCGCTCCATCGAAATTATTGCGGAAACCCTTCGTCTAGAGCTCGGCCCTTTTAATGTCGGCGTCTTGTCCATCGTGACCGGGGGCGTGAAAACGCAGGGCCAAACCTATTTTGGAGATTTCAAATTGCCGGCCGATTCCCTGTACCGTTCAATCGAGGACACCATTGCGTCTCGCGCGCAGGGCCACGATGGTGTGGGCCGAATGGACCTGATGGCATATTGCGATCAAGTCGTTAGCAAAATTACCAATGGTGCCACTGGTAAATTCTGGTGCGGTGACAATGCAAGTAATGTCAAATTTGGCTCTAGCTACGTGCCAACAAGTTTCATGGTAAGTGATATAAAGACAGGAGTTACAATATTCGGCTACTGATTTTCTTGATTCTGTAGGACAGTGGTATGATCAAGGGTACTGGGGTGGATAAGATGTAAAGCCTGTACCTAGGCATATCCTCTAAAGCACAAGTAGAGATGCAGTTTGAGCAATTTGCAGAACATACCTCTCTGAAGATACCCCCGAGAATTATATGGTTTTTCTTAAAGTTTTAGTGACAAGATGATGGAAGGCCAGCATTTGCGCCATGTCACCGCAGTAGAATCAATCGAAGTATATAGGATAGGTTATTAAACACTCTCTATCGACAAATCTGCCTAAGGAATAGCATACATCTCGAAATTCTGAAAGCTTGTCAACACGAAACAATGAGAACTCACGATGACGGCTCATTGGAAGGCAGCGCTTGTTTCTTCTAAGCTTTGCTGCGAAGTCTCTGGCAGCCAGACGATACCCCATACAAGACCTATCAATGCAACAGCAAAGAAAAACCAAAATGTTCCCTTTGGCTGCAAAGCGTCCTCGAGCATCATACTTGGAAGGGCCTTATAATTGATTAGCCTCGTCAACAGCAGCTCAATGAGATATGAAACGTATGAAACTCACCTTCACCAGTGCAAACTTATTCGCGTAATGAATACACATGAGCAGACTTGTCCCCAGCGTACGTACTTGTGCTGGAAGTATCTCGGCATTAATTAAATATTGGATGGAATTCCATCCGAACGCATAGCCCACACCTGTAACGTAAAGGGCAGCCACGGCACCGATCGCTGCTCGAAGCGAATTACCAGAGTCTGGCTTACCTGCTGCATCCCAGCTCGTCATAAAAATAGAAATATAGAGCAAAGCAAGGAGCTGGAGTGTAACCCCTGCTAAGAGAGTGCGTTTTCTGCCCAAGCGATCTATAAAGAAAAATGCGCTGATTAGCGCAGAGACCAGTTTTACGACCCCGAAAATGGCCGCTTTTAACAGTTTCTCGGAATTGCCAGTCACATTTAGCAGCGCGAAGAATTTGGGCGCGTAAGCTTTGCCATTCAATGTCAGTCTTGGGTATAATTCGAGGGAGTTTTAGGAGTGCTGAGCCTTACTTGTGATAGCATTTGTCCCGGACCACTGACTGAGAAGTTGTGCAGACAAAAGGAACATGCATCGATGGAGATTGGCCATTGCGAAAAGCGCCTTCCATGGCCCTAAAAACGACCACTTTGTTTTTTCTATGGATTGCTTTGCCACTATCTCATCTTCAAGCATTTGCACCTCTTCAACAACACGGTGATCCTCTGGACTGAGCCCTTGCAGCTTGGCAAGACTTTGGGCAGCATGTGCTGTGCGACCACTGTATATCAAATATCTAGGACTTTCAACGCATCCGAGTGAGAAAATGAGTAGCACCCCAGCCATCATAAGTTGGATGCTTTCTGGTAGAATCCATTGCGTGTTGGTATCGCTGGACATATGAAGTGAGGCACCCCAACCGGAAAAGTACCAAATTTCTCATCAAGATAAGTGTGGATACTCATTAGCTGTTTTCATATCCTGACATACCCCGATCAAAACACCAATATATTCCGACGACGCATAAATACCCACCAGCAGCCCTCGATACGACTTTGGAGCCACTTCAGCCAGATATATGGGCCCTATAACGCCAGCTTGGCCAACCCCCATACCCATAACAAACCTCCCAGCCAGGAGTTGACCCATATTCCCAGCCGAAGAGATGAAAATAGCCACGCCAAGCATCCAGACTAAACATAACTGACGCATGGTCCATAGTGGGCCAATCCAGTGACTCGAAAAAAACGCGATTAAGCCCCCGGGTAAGCTGCCGAGGTGCAACATGGAGGTAACATTGGATAGTCTGCTTGCTCTTGCTGCAGCACTGAGGGAAGGTGCATCAAGCTGGTACTCTTTGATGAATGAGGGTAGCTCAACAACCATTGCGATGATGCTTTCGTCTAAACCCTTGGCTGAGCCTAAGAGGCCGAATGCCACTGCGGCGCAGATGATTGGGATATTGAAGTATTTCATGTTTATGCTGATAGTTAAGGAGTCTTAATTACAGCGAAATTGATTCTTCTTATAGATGTTCATATCTACATTGTGCTAGATTTTGATGTGACCACAAGGTTCTCACTGTTAAAAAGCTTCGCTGGTCCCAGTCTTTGTTCCAGAATCTGACTTCTATATAGTCACTATATATCAGTCATGTCAAATCACAAAATTATACCAAAGATTGCTGCCTCTTCAATAACTCTTCCGACTTACCAAAACTCTCCGTGTATTTGTTCCCAAGGAAACAAGCTTTTACTTGGCGCAAATTCTGTAGCTCTACAACAAGGATCGCAGCGAACAGAGAGACGCGCAGATGCGCTATTTGCTGACCGGACACACGGCAGCTTTTGGTGTCTAAATGAATTATTCAAAACGTAAGCCTTAATTTGAAACGACAATGCCGGCAAATTTAATAGCCAATGAGTTTTTAGACATTTGTCAACCTCTCGGAATGATATCGCCGAGCTCCCAAGGCCCTACTGTAATCCGTCCAGTCGACTCATCTTGATCTACCACTAGTATCCGTCTCATGGCTTACCTTAACATACAGTAAGCTAATAAAGCACATAGAAGAAGAATAGAAATATTATAAGAATATGATGGCAATTAAGCGTATAAAAGGATATGAGACAAAATTTAAACTAGCTATCGTAACAGCAGCTACCGCCACTTTCAATATTACAAGCGGTTAGATTCCACGATATGATTTATCCTGAAAACATTGAGCCAATAGCTTTTTGGCGCAGTGGATAAATCTGACATGTGCATAACAGAATCTAGTCAGTAGTCGTGTTGAACACTTTTTAGGGTTTCTAGCCCTAACACTACCTAACTCGGTAACTACGACCGGTATGCCGAATCGGGCGACACTTAATATCGGCATTGACCACTCATAGTGGATGATAAACGACCCAGCCACAACGACAACTGGCAATCTGCAGCGCCATGACTTTCCAAGGATCTCGGCGACTAACCGTGGTTTAGCGTGTGGCTCATCGCTCAGCTTGGCGCTCATGCTGCCTTGTGAGAGGACGAGCTTATATTATGTGGGGTTTCGCAAGTTGCTGCTGTTTTCAGCTGTGGCTAGGCTACCACAATGCCGTGGGGGTACATATACGAGCAGAACGACGTCTAAAAAGTTCGAAATTATTTACTTTTCTTGATCAATCAATCAATAAATCAATTGACCAAAAACATGGCCTCCGAAAAAGCGCAACACCCGTGGTCCCGCGAGCAGGAGCAAGACCACGACTCACCCCTCTCTAGCACCACCTCATTATCCGACACCCGATCACTCGACGAACAACCACCAGCATATGAAGGAAGCTCTGAAGCTGTCGAAGGCTCAAGATCAACTGGAAAACAACCAATCCTACCACCACCACAATTCCCAGAATCATCATCATCATCATCACCGAGGACCCTCCAAAAACCAGTCGCCATCCCCGCAATCGACTCCCCCTCCAACTCCCCATTCATTCGCGCGTATGCGCCAATCTTGAAGGAGTACAATCTTCCCCAGGAAGCTTTCCTAAATTTCCTAGACCGATTAAATAAAGCCATCGCACACAGCCCGTCATTGCAGGTCCTAGACGTCACGGGCGGTCTCCTGAATAGTGTCCCCATCCTTTTCCCACTCCACTGGATCGGATCCGCGGTCAGCGGGCTTGCCAACTTGGGAAATCTCGGTGTGTCAAAGAGTCGCACGGATAGTTTGCTGCGCGACGCAAATCGGAATATTTTTGGGCCGCGCGGGCTCAAGATTGAGGTTGCGAGGTTAGATGCGCTGGCGCATATTGCAAGGATTCCAATTCTCGATTCGCAGGGAAAAGTGAGTCGGCAGTCGGCCCTGTTTCAGCAGTTGGCGGCGCTTGAGTCGTCACCTAATAACAATATTTCGGGGTCGCAGGCGCCGGCGGCTGCTGGCAATGGTAACGATTCGGAAGAAAACTTTTTAGACGCGCAGCAAAGCCGGATCCGGATTTTGCAGCCGTGGATTGCCGATTTGCAGCTTGAGATTTTGCCTTGGACGTCCAAGTCGAAGTTGACGAGGTTTAATGCTTCGTTGAAGAAGTATAATGGGGAACCGAGCAGGGGACAGCAGCGGCGAGATCAGCGGCGGCAAGATCGGCAACAGCAGTATAGTCGGGATCTGAAGCAGGGTCCTCCGGATGCTGCTGAGGACGAGGATGACCCGTTTCGCAAATGCTTGTGGTTGATTATTCGGGATCTCGATGGTGAAGATGGGAGTGGAGAGTAGGACTGACATGGAGGAAATGATGCGAACTGTCGGTGGCTTGTTTCGGCCACCCACAGCATGCGGCTTCGTTGGAAAGTCTGCGAGTTACCCTGTGGCCGAGTCGTCAGAAGCAAAGAGCAGAAAGGACTGGGCGCCTGGGCATCAGGTCTGACTAGCAGAAGCCTTTGTCTGTTTCTTGGAGGAAGCTGGGTCGAGACTTGACGGCCGTCCACGACTGACGCGAGGGCTTCGATTCATTATGAGTTACGGAATGGAACGAATAAATGAGGGTGAAGATGTATTTATTCAACATTTGAAGGAGGGTACCTACCTAGGTCAATATTATATATTTCGATGGATGTCTAATTAATAACATCAGGTATATACCTAATCGGTATTTGCGATATTAAAGTGGTATTTAGTTCGGGTGCCTATCTTAGCTGGACTAAAATGTACAATCACGTACAAGCCACTAGTATAAATTTGATATGTCGTAGATAGATACGATTGTGTATACCTTTTGTAAAGAAAGGGGAAGCAAGAAGTATCATAGGAAGGGTGTAATATTTACATATCACACATTAGAAATAAAAATTAAAAGTTCAACTCAACGCGTGTATACTATCCCATAAAATAACAAATCCTAAACCATCAGATCAATAGAGTAGGTCACCCTGACAGCGGTACGGCATGGGCCTCGCAGGAGGATCCGGTTTCTTCTGAACAATGACAATCAACGGTATATCCTGAACATTTTCTAGTTCCAAAAACTCTCTAAATTCATCAAAATACGGATCATCATCATTGAAATCAAACTTCAAAATCCCTATAGCAGTATTCTCATCCTCTGCCATCTTAACCCGCTTGCACTCGCTGACTGTAACATCCTCCGATAGACCGCTATGAGTGAGAGCGCGAATCTCAGATGAACGCCTATACAGCAAAATCTTGAGACGGGTGGACTTAGTCATGGAGCTTAACTCGGAGTCTTTCTTGACGGCGTGTTTGATGGCGAGATAAAGGGTGTACTTATCCTCTTGCTTTTGGAATCCGGCCCAAACACATTGGTAGCAGAGCGGATATTTCTGGGAGAGTGGGTTTAGCGATAGTTTTCTGCTTTGGAGCATGGATTCTGTTGATGGGAGTACAGATGCCCATAGCTCGGGATCGAAGGTTGACATGTTGGGTTTCTAGTTTGGGTGGTTTGCCAATTCGTATCGATTTGGTCGTGAGGGCAGGACCCGGTGAGAGTTGAGGATGCATATGCCCTTATATAGCTCGAGCTGGATCATATTTAGAAGCCACTTTCATGCAATTTTATGAAGCGAGTCGTAAAGAGTCGACAAAGGCATCACAGCGTTCGAAAGAATCTTCTTTGTATTTACAATGACCTGCGGACACCTGGGGATTGTTAGAAGTATAGGATGAAGGTCCTTGTTATCCAACAATGAGTGTAGTGCTTCGTGTAAAATTTGTGGATGAGAATAGAAGAAGGGCAGGGATGGTGGTGTTGTAGATAGTTGGTTGTCTAATTACACACTCCTCCTTTCTGTTTGATTTTTTCCTAGTATTTATGCTTTCTATTACTCTTTTCGAGAGTTCCCTAGCATTCTTGAATCCCCTCATAAATCATAGTGTATTTGCTTCCCTTTGAAAGCCTTTGTATAAACATAAAGCTCCCAGGTGTTTCAGGCGCCTCAGTTGACGCTCCTGACAAAGCGTCCCACAAAACCGTACTAAAATCGTTCTGAACAATGCCCTTTATTCTCATGCGTGACAGGTAATTTGTTGCTGGAAGCTCCATGATTGCCGGAATTCTCACAGTTAGATGAGTTGAGATAGGGACAGGGTGAAGGCTTTTGTTATCAAACAAAGAGTGCGGTGCTTCATCCAGATGGATGCTTAATATGTTCACACTATAGATAGATACATATCTGTGTATCCCCTCTACAAAAAGAGCAAGAGTAAAGAATATAGAAAAGAATGTATAAGTTAGGTATATGGATTAGAAATGAAAATGAAAATCAACGCCTCCCTATAATTCCATACCATGATAACTCCTAAATCATTACAGGATCAGGCTGTTTTGCCATAGTAGGAAGTTATAGGTGCAGCCTCGCATCTCAGGCTTTCAAGATGTTGCCTGGACTGTAACAGCAAAAGGAATTTTATCAAAGTTGGGGCTGTCAAGCATATTCAAGAGGTCCTTGTAACGTTCGTCCTCCTTGCTGAAGCGAAACTTCAAGATTTCGACAAAAGTCCGTGGTCGGTCTTCTTTACACTTGTGGACTAGAAAGTCTTGAATAGATTTTCCGAGAGCACTCTCGTTACCTGGAGCGCCTGCGAACAGTTCAACGGTGAGAGGGGTGATAAAAGCCAGCAGGGGCAGCTTCTTTGGGGTGTGCTTGACGGCTAGCCAAAGAGTGATGGAACTGTCCGCCGGTTCTTTCTGGACACGTGCGTCGAAGCATTGGTACTCGTTAAATGCTTGGTCAGGCAGTATGTATATATTTAGTGGGACAGAGTCGGTCTGGATGTAGAATTCATCGTAAAGTCCGGTCCCGAACATCGCCATCTCGATACCTGGACCTCGTGCCCTTGATATCCCGCCTGCTGACATGGTTGTTGACGTTTTTAATGAAGTTCGAATGTGGTAGTTTGCTAAGTAGTATTGATGTAGTCGTGGAAGGAGGAATTGGAATGAGCGATACATATGACCATATGAGCCTTCTTATACCAAGTGCGGAGTGGCCCGGGTGAATTATATTTGCGGTCATTTTCATCTAATTTCAGGAAGAGAGAGCGGTGTGAGTCAATATCTGAGTCTGGAGTAAACGACTTGAATCATATTTGGAATCATTTTCCTCTGATTTTGTGAATATAGACTATTGCAAGAATCCATAGCTTGCATGGGCTAACATATTCCTGGATTCTTGCCTATAGTTTATACTATTGTTACATATGTATCTATAATTCCTACACAAGAAGCAAGAGAAACTAATCACCATATTATTATTATTATTATTATTATTATCATGTAGCTACCTAATATGCCTTTATGGAGCTTCCAGTCTGGCTAATGAGAGCAAAAAGCCTTGAGCGTCAGCCAAGCCTTCGCTCGGGGTAAAAACCTCGTCTCGCATGTCTAATCTCATGTATAAAGGTGTCAGGGCTAGAGCAAGAATCACCATATAAAAGAATGTAAGGATTGGATATCACAATTAAAGAAATAAATGTAAATGAATGTCTCCCTATAACACCATGGCATAGAAACTCCTAGCCCGCTAGAATATCACTATGTGGTGATTATAGGTACAGCCTCATAACCCACGTGTTCAAGAAGAAGAAGCAGGAGAACAAGATGATGACGATAATGACGACAGCTGAACTGTGAAAGAAAGGGGAATACAGTTAAACCTGGGATCTTTGAGGATGTCCTTGAGTTTCTCGTATTTTGTGTCATTCTCGTCGAAGCGAAACTTCAAGACTCCTAGAATAGTCTCTTGCTCTTCATCAATCTTTGCACATTCGCAGACTGAAAGGTTCTCGGTGTAACCATCGAGAAGTTCTCCGTGGTCGGTCTTGCCCGGAATGCCCTTAAACGGGGTTATTGTGAGTTGCGTTGTAGTATCCATTGGCACTGCATCAAAAGGTTCGTGTTTGATTAATAGCAAGAGCGTGAAAGTGCTCCTATCCGTATAGACACGCGCTCGCTCACATTTGAACTCGTTTGGCACTTGCGAATCAAGGATGTATGATACTAGCGGGATGCTGCCTCCGGTATCAAATTGGGATAAGTTGCAGCTGGCTATAGTCTCATCGGTAAGAGTCGACATGGTTTGTTGATACTGTTGATATGTTTAATCAGGTAGTTTGCCAATTAGTTGATGCAGTCGTGATAACAAGAAGAAACAATTCATATTGTAAACCATATGAGCCTTCTTATACTTCAGTCCAGACTAGCCAGGGTGAATCATAGTTGGAGTCAGTCTCATCTTATTTCATGAAAGCCGAACGTTGTGAGTCAATAGCTGAGTTTGGAGCAATTGTGTTAATCTATAGTTGGTGTCATTTTCACCTGATTTCATGAGGATAGCGGTTAAGAGTCAAATCGTAAACCCTAATGAAGGTGACTTGACATGATATGATTCATGGTCTTCTGTGACTGGAATATAATGAGATTCTAAAGGGGTTGCGAAAAGACGAGGTCTTTGTTATCAAATAAAAAGCACGATACTACATCTTATGGTGGCTGGAAGTGATGGGTCTCTGACTGATGAGATAGCTGATACTTCTTGACTGGAAGTAATGGACCCTGACTCGAATATATTGACGCTGCCTAGGAACTGCCGAGTCAAGCTAGAGCTTTATGATGCACGTAGTAAAATCGTCTTGGATTTTTCTAGTTCACAGTATTGTTACATACTTGTGTATATTTCCTATAAAAAGAAGTAAGAAGAAAGCATTATTTTGTAAAAGAAAATAAAAATTCAATATTATAGGTTAGAAAAAAGAAAGTAAACCTATATCATAGTAACTCCTAGCCCAGCTAGAGAGTTACTGTGTAACAGTTTTAGGTAAAGCCAGACCTTCAAGATGGAGAAGAAGGAGAAGATCAAGCCGTTTGCTGAACCGTGAAAGACAAGGGAATATTCTGAACGTTTTCATCGTTCATCATGTTCGTGAGATCCGTGTACTCATTGAGACCCCCATCGAATTGAAATTTCACAAGCCCCAGGATAACCTCTCCCTCCGACACCTTGGCCTTTTTACACTGTAAGGGTTTAACGTCCTTGAAGGCGTCAGCGAGACTTGTTCCCTCGTTCGGGGTGCCTTTGAATGGTGCTATGGTGAGTGGAGTCTCAGCAGTCATCAGGGAGTCTGCATTGACCACATCTTGTTTGACGATGAGCCATATGGTGAAGGTGCTTCTCCCTTGCTTCTGGAACCATGCTCGGTGACATTTGTACGCGTTCAACTTTTGCGATTCGAGCGTAAATATCTCTAACTGCGTACCATAGAAGAGTATGCCATCGTATTCGGTAAACCTGGGGGCGGCGATCACCGCGTCATCGACACTCATCGGTTGCTCGGTTGTCGACATGGTTCTTTCGACACGGTTGATTCGAATCATTCTTTGGTTAAGTTCGAGTTTGGTTAGCTTGCTAATTGGTATTGATGTAATCGTGGAATGAGGAATGAGAATGAGCGATACATATCATCGACCATATCAGCCTTCTTATACCCGAGTCCGGAGTAGCCAGGGTGAATCATATTCGGAGTCGTTTTTATCTGATATCAATTATAGACTGTTGTGAGTCAATAGCTGCGTATTTACTTGGTGTCATTTTCATCTGATTTCATGAAGATAGCCGTTGTTAACCAATACCTGTGTATTCAGCAATTAGTTCTTGCATATTTAGAGTCATTTTCATCTAGTTTCATGAAAATAGATTGTTGTGAGTCAAATCGTGAGTCGACAGAGACAACCTTGGAATGTACTGTACTTATATAATCTTTGAGATTGGGTTTAAGTGCACACCTAGTACTAATAAAGGCGACTGATGTGATTCATGGTCTCCTGTGACTGGAATATAGTGGCATTGTTAGAGGGGTTGAGACAAGATGAGGTCTTTATATTCAAATAAACAGCATGATAATTCATCTCATCTTACACTATTGTTACATATTTATATGTACTTCCTACACAAAAACCAAGAGGAAAGAATTACTATATAAAAGAATGTAAGGATTAGATATCATATATTAAAGAAATGAGTGTAAATCAATGCCTCCCTATAATCCCATGGCATAGTCACTCCTAGCCCGCTTGAAAGTGACTATGTGGTGTTTATAGGTACAGCCTCAGAACCCAGGCCATTCAAGAAGAAGAACCTGTTCGGTGAACGGTAAAAGAGAAAGGAATCTTCTCGCTGTCGGGAGCGATCAAAGCCTTCCCGAGATTCACATATCTTGGGTCCTTCCCATCGAAATCAAACTTTACAATCCCTAAAGCAACATCATGCCAGTGCTCCACTTTGTCTTCTGGTTTATGCACCTCACAGAGTTTAAGGCCCTCGGTAGCTTCAGCGAGCTGTTGATCCCATTGGCCCAGGGGGTTCTTGATGCGCTTGTACGGTGTTATGGTGAATGAGGTGTCCTTGTCCATTTGGGGTTCTGTTGGATGGCCGGTCAACTCCTGTTTGATGAAGAGCCATAGAATGTAACCGACTCTCTTTGGCTCCTGTAGCTCGACCGTCTCGCACCGTGCTCGGCCACATGTGTACTTGTTTGAGTATTGCGATCGGTGTTTAAACATGTTTAGCCCATGACCCCTCTTCGAATTCTCAAAACCGGCGGCGGCCACCAGTTCGTCGACACTAATCGGCTCGCTTGTCGACATGGCTTGTTGACACGGTTGATTCTTTGGTCAAGTTTGAGTTTGGTAGTTTGTCAATTGGTATTGATTTAATCGTGAGAGGGAGAACGAGGTAGCCATATCGCCAACTACATGCCCCCTCTTATACCTGAGTATGGAGCAGTCGAGTTGAATCATATTTGGAGTCATCCTCGTCCAATCTCATAAGGATAAACCGTTGAGTCAAAGCGTGAGTCTACAAAGACAATGAACTATGGCCGCGGACATTCTCGAAATGGTCTGTTTTGCATAATGAACCAACGGGAGGTGACGTTTCATGGTGTGATTCATGGCCTCCTGGTGTGACTGGAATATAGTGACGTTGCTTAAAGGGGTCGAGAAAAGACAAAGGTCTTTGTGTGGCTATTTTGAACTATGTCACGAGAGGATTGGAGGTAGGAAAAGATAGATAAATTGTGATAGCAAAAAGAGTAGATACAGCTTCGTTCTCAGAGGCATATTTGTTTGCTATTTAAGCTAGCAGTTCACATTATAGTAAGTTCCAGCAACCGCCCAATTCCAATCTTTGAATATCACTCCATTTGGTTCCCTCTGTAGGCCATTGTGCGTATGCAAAGGCCTCATGAGTGATGTTTCATGAAGCCGCAGCTGAGGCCCTGACAAAGGCACCTCAAGAGCGCACTAAAAATCAACACCTTGTACTCAAAACAAAGAGCACAATGCTTCATATCTGATAATGGCTGGAAGGAATGGATCTCTGACTGCAATAAAGGGATGTTGCCAGGACAGTGAGTCAAGCCAAGGCCTTTGTTCATCAAATATTGTAATGTTTAGAGGGCAGAACTGATGGAACTATGACAAAATACACTGCTGTTGCCAACTGCTGAGCCAACCTAGAGCTTTATGATGCCGTACCCACCGCGACCCATGTTCATAGTCGAAAGCTCTTGAATGTGAGTTTTTATTGTTCGGGTTGGTTTGAAAGATGATTTAAAAGAGGGTGGTTTGGAGAAAAGGAAGAATTTTGGGCAATTGTTGCCGTTCTTGAGCTGGAATCTCTTGAACAAAGCTTACAGTGCTTTACAAGGAAAAGTGATTGATATATCCAAGCCATATCGTGGTATATATATAAAAAGACTCCTTGCAGATTTCAAGGTAGGAAAAGTATCAACAGGCAAGCCCATTCAAAATATCAGTGGTGAAACTATGGCTGATGATGCTGCTGCTAACTGCCGAGCCAAGCAGAGCCTGGTTCATCGAATAAAGCGTGTAAAGCTTCGAGGGCCGAAGGCATAAATGTTGCTAAGCTAGGGCATGTCATGTCACATATACAGATATATGCAAAGGTAGGGAAAGTATCAAAAGGCTTGCCCTTTCAAAATATATACATTTATATAACGCTCAAAACAGCCATAGATTTCCCCATGGCGGTGCCATAGCGAGCACCGCCCAGATCTTGTTCGTTTCAATGGAGGCCTTGTTCATATCGACCTTCCATCAACACATATATATGCAGGACATGTATCAATCCCGACGCCGAGGAAGCTTCACCTTGACCCGCACACCCTTTGATTCCCATTTGGTGTACGGCACGAGATAGGCATGCTTCATCTGCACATCCGACAAATCCGTATTGTGCAGCTCAAAGTCGAAGCGACTGAAAACCGTTGCGATTGTTACGTACAATTCGGCGAGGGCGAGGCTAGCGAGCGTGAGCGAGCAATAAAAAAACAAAAGAAGTACGTTGAGAAAACTTACTTGACACCAAGACACATCCGCGACCCCTTGCCGAATGGCACGAAATAACGATCCAGCTGCGGATTGTCTATCCATCGCTCGGGTTTGAATTCAGTCGGGTCTGGGTAGATGTCTGCGTTCATTAGGATGTCGACATTTGTCATTGAGACGGGCGTGTTGCGTGGGATAACCCATTCGCCGTATTTCAGGTCAACGTCTGGGGAAAGACGGGGGCTTCGTGTGACGATTCCGTGCGCCAGGCGAATGCCTTCTTTCACACAGCCATGAAGATAGGGAAGTTTTTCCAGCTCGTGCAAGTCCGCTCTGTTGATGGCAGTCGTTGCAGAACGCAGCTCACGTCGAAGCCTCTCCTTTACGGATGGGTTATTGATGATGTGAAAGCTGGCAACACTCAGTGCCCATGAAGTAGTAATCAAACCGGCAGCGATGATCAGCTGGGCCTCGTCGCCTAGCCGTGCATCAGTTTTTTCGTCTTCTGGCAGATCGCTATGCAGTAGTTCATGGAAGATGGTTGGATGTTCTGCATGTTTGTGGAGCTCGTTGAGTCCCGTGCGGATTTCGCCAACCCGGCGACCGAGGTCCTGTTGACAAATCAGTATTATACTTTTTCCAAGCTGCATGATGCAGATGCATGCTATGTATCTATTTTTATGTTGATACATAATGTTATTATTACTGACCTTCCGCAGACCCACCACTGGCAGCAACCGCGGCTCCATCCTCGTCACCAGCCAGTCCGGCAGCGAGTCCAAAATAGGAAACACCACAGGAAAATGCAGCGCAAAATGACCCGTCGTATAAATGGCTATAAGGGCATCATGCAGGGTATCCTGGAAATCAGGCGAGTCCAGCTGGTCGTACGATTTGGCAAATGCATATTCCGTAATGACATCCGTCGTCAGCGCCATCCAGGCCCGACTCAGCGGCAAGACACGGCTATCGTCGACATACTGCGACAACTTGGTGCAGAATTTGTCAACTTTGGCCCTGATAACAGGCTCGAATTGCTGGATACGTTTGGACGAAAAGAACGGGCTAATTGCCTTGCGGCGTTGCTGGTGCAATTCGTGGTGAATGGTGGAGAAGCTGTCGCTGGCATAGCCAAATCGGCCCGAAAAGTAAGCATACTTGTGGCGGCGACCATCGCGCGCAGAGTACAAGACGTCGAAAAAGTCGGGATCATCGACGTGCAGCTCCGTGGGTGTGATTCGCACAATTGGGCCTGACAGGCCGCGTTAGTCTGTTAGTCTGGCAAAGACTCAAGTTTGGGCAATCCCAGTCGTTACGCAGCTCGCAATGTGAGTGGACGGGCAGGCCGAAATGTGGCAGCATGTACTAAAAAAAAAGTATGACGGCCTGCAGGGAATGATTTGAAAAAAAAAAAGGAGGGGAGACCCACCATAATGACGATGCAGCTCTTGGATATGTGCCGTAAACTGACCTTGCAGGACGACATCGTAGTAGAACTCGTACCAGTTGGAGAGCGCGGCGAGTCTGGGGCCAGGAAAACGGGCCAGCGGGCTGAGCAGGAGGCGTGCCACAGCGAGATAGCCCAGGTAGGCGGTTAGAGTCGCAAGTGCCAGCGCGACTAGCAGGGGTAGATGATGGACCATGGTCGAGGTCGAGCGCCCTGGCCGGGTTGTCTGGACTATGCGGTCATTCGATCGATGGAATGTTCATTGTTCATTGTTCGGTGTATGCGAGTCGTGTCGTCTGGTGTGTCTCCGCTCGGCTCTTAGGCTTGGCCCGCCACGTGAGAGAGAATCAGAGCAGTCTATCAGCGCAATCTATTTCAGCTGCAGCTTGGCACGGCAGAGCAGTTCGTCAGGTCTGCTGCAGCGCCGCAAAACAATCTAAAACAATCTAAAACAAGCGTCAGAGGCGTGACCCAATAATTGGGAAATCGGGACTTGACTCACGGCGGTGCCAGCCTGAGGCCCTAACCCTGCCTAAGGTGTCCCGTGCAGTAGCGCTGGGCGGCCTGAGGCCAATCACGGCAGTTTCCCGCGTTGGGGCTTGGCCGGCGTTACCTTCCATCAGACATTAGACTATCAAGTGCCATCACTGCCATGTGGGAGAAAAACTAGCTGCATCAACTAACTTACGACACTAACAAGGATATTTTCTGTCTGTATATCATGATATAGCGTTTGCAGGATATATATTGTGCATGCAGGAAGCGTGCTTGCAGTGCTGGCCGGCTTTGTTTGCGATGGACGCCGTCGACCTCCGCTGATCTCCCCTCCTGCCGCGCGCCGCCGCAATGTGTACTACACAAGAAGAACAAGAACGACAAGAAGCCGAAGAATGGCTGGGCGATGCCGACTCGTCATACGGCGATGAGAGCGACCGCGACTCGCAGACTACCTCGCTAAAGTCGTCTGTCAGAGACTATGTCTATCAGAACGGCCGGCGATATCATGCCTTTCGCCAGGGCGCATACTGGTAATCATCCCCTCATCCCATCCCTTCCTCTCATCAACTGATCCCTCATCGTCTATTTATTGCATCTGCTTACTCTGCCTGAAACTAGGGGCCCCAACGACGAACAAGCCATGGACAACCTCGACCTCTTCCACCACCTCTTCGGCCTCACGCTGCGCGGCGCCCTCTTCCTCGCTCCCATCTCGCCCAACCCTTCGCGCGTGCTCGACCTGGGCACCGGCACCGGCCTCTGGGCCATCGACTTTGCCGACGAATTCCCCTCTGCATCCGTGATTGCAACCGACCTGTCCCCTATCCAGCCAACCCTGATCCCGCCCAACCTCGAATTTCAAGTCGACGATTTCACCACGCCCTGGACGTTTACGCCCGAGAGCTTTGATTTTATCCACGCGCGCTCCATCTACGGGTGCGTCGCCGACTACCCAGCCCTGTATAGCGAGGTGATGACACACCTGAAACCCGGCGGATGGTACGAACAGGCAGAAATAAGCGTGATATCCCGCTCAGAGGATGGCTCGATAGTCGGCACGAGCACGGAGCGCTGGGGTCCGTTGGCTTTGGAGTGTGGCGTCAAGTTTGGCAAGTCGTTTAGCATCGCCGAAGACTCGGAGAAGTTGCTCCGCGAGGCCGGCTTTGAGAATATTACGTATCGCACGTTCAAGTGGCCGGTTGGCCCGTGGCCGAGAGATCCGAGGATGAAGGAGATTGGCGCGTATAATCGGATTGGATGGGAAGAGGGATTGGAAGGGTGGGCGATGTTTCTGTTTACGAATTATTTGGGAGTGAGTGTTGTCTCGTTCCCGAGTTGGTTGATGTTTGGCTAATGTGTCGATTGCAGTGGACGCCCCAGGACACGCGTGCCCTGATTGACCAGATTAGGTTGGAGTTGCGTGACAAGTCGATTCATGCGTATCAGAATGTGTAAGCTTCATCCTCTTCTTCTTAGGGTTAGAATTGACATGGCTAACCATCAACAGAACGATATGTTATGGACAGAAACCATTAACAAAACAGGCGTAGGACAGGATGCGACGTATATTTGACACTTAAGACTTTGTATATTCATTAGTATTTTCTCAAGAACACATTTTGATACCCGTTTGATACAAGATTACACATACCTGTAGTTACCAGCCAGCCTCTAGTGGATTTAACAAGCCAACTCCAAACAGAAAGATCTCATTTTGTATGATTCTTCTACCAAAAATTATATACTACACAACACCGAAAATGTACAAAGATAGATACATAATGAGAAAGGTATCTAAGCAGGATACGTCGCATTAGGCGGGCTATCACTCAACTTGAAATACCCCGGCTGCAGATCCTGAAACACCTGGAACGGATCATACTTCTTCGACACATCCACTAGCCTCTCATAGTTGTCGGCGCCATACGACGGAATCACGGCTTGATACTGGCTTGCGTAGTTCATGTACAGATACTCATTGTACAGCCCATTAGCCTGCGCGTACGCAATCGATTTGGACGTGATGGTCCCGAGGATGTTGAGGATGAGGTTATCATCGGCAATGTCGTCCCACATAAACGACAGATTCAGTAGCAAGAGGTTACCGTCGTCGGGCGACAGGCCGAGCGCGTTGCCCCCATTCTTTTGCATTTGCGTCGTCATGTCCGTGGAGATGATTTGCAGGACGAGCGCGGGCAGATAGCCAGTAGCGTTGGCGGCGCGCACGGCTTCTTCTTCAAAGGTGTTGACGAGGAAGGTGATCATGTCCTTGGAGAGGCTGAACGTGGCAGTCCAGTAACTCTCGCGCAAGCCGTCGGGGTTGCTTTCTTGGAACATGGCCGTGACCTCGGATAGCGTGCGGTCCGCCATGGTATTTTCGTAGGTTGGAATGGCGGTGAAATTTTCAAAGATTGGGGGATTGGCTGTGGTGTTTGCGTACTCGAGGTCGGCAACGGCGAGGAATTCACCCTCGTCGTACGCCCAGTTCATGATTACAGCCGATTTCGGGTCCGAGGCGGCGTTGACGCCGTAGTTGTAAAACGCATCAATGGCGTCGTCTGTGTAGTTGGACAGATAGATGAGCGACCCGCTCCAGAGCGAGCCCTGCGTGATAGTAGCCAGGTCGAAGCGCGTGACGATTCCGAAATTGTTGCCGCCGCCGCGCAGCGCCCAGTACAGGTCCGGGTAGGAGTCGAGATTGACATCGACAATGATGCCCGACGCGAGCACGACCTGGTAGTTCTCGACATTGTCGCATGCCCAGCCGTATTCCTGCGAGAAGAATGATATACCGCCTCCAGTCGTCAGGCCGCCGAGACCGATGGACGAGACGCGGCCGCCAATCGCAGCCAGGCCGTACTCTTCGAGGTAGTCGTAGACATTGACCCAGACGTTACCCGCGCCAACCGAGACGACAGACTGGTCATCGCTGAGCTCGATTGAGCTCAATCCGGACAGGTCAATGCTCAGCCCGTTTTGGATGTTGGAGGAGCCGCTAAAGGCTGCGTGGCCGCCACTCTTGACGGCAAAGGGGCATGAGAAGAGCTCGGCCAGTAACAGGCCAGACGACACTTCGATAGCCGACGTGGGCTGGAAGATGCATTGGGGCGTCACGTCTTCTTGCTGCTGCGACCAGAAAGAGGCCGTCCAGTTGGCGAATGCAGCTTCATTGGAGGTGAGGATTTGATTGGGGAAGAAGAGGTGGACGGCGGGGCACTAGTCGTCAGTCAGCATGACATTCTTGCAGTATTATCTGCAGCATATGTGCAGGAGAGAAGAGCACGTGAAAACACGTGCTTGACGCGATGCATGGGGCTGTTTCAATTGGAGATAGACACAGAGGGTTGGCCATTTGGGGGCCCTTTGAAACGGCCCCGGCAGGATCATCCCCCGAAAGTCAAACGCCAAACCAAGATGCCATGGAGAGGGGAACTCACTAGAATACTGCAGTCATCACTCGCCGCGCGAGTCTGGAGCGTGCTATTGAGCAGCGTCGTGTTGAGCCCGTTGGCCTGCAATTGTTTCAAAATCGCGTCTTGCGATTGAGCGCTCGCCAGGCTGGCAGCGGTCGCAATTAATGCGGCAAAAGCAAGTTTGGCCACCCCCATTTTTCTTGGCTGGCTGGAGACACAGACAAACAGAACAGAAAATAAAAGTAAAACAAATGAACGATAGCGACAGACGGCCGCAGACAAGGGCCGGATAATTAGGAGAGAAACGACAGGCTGCGGGTTGCCCCACGGGAAATGCCAAACAATTAATGTCTAGACAGGCAGAGAAAACATATACAAGAAATGTTTTTAAAGAGGTACTTTACAGAGGTACCTATGTAAATACTAAATAATAGAAGATTATAACAAGTCTCCCCGTGTCTATCGTATAGACCGTTTAATTGTTGGCGATTAGTCAGGCGCAGACCGTTACTTTTTGCGGAGAGACATCCTGATTAGGCATGTCGAGCGCTGTCAATTTACTCTAGCAGTCAGTATACGGGGAGTACGGGGTTCGGAACACGCGGGTGGTTCTTCCAGAAATTATCCTGAATTGCACCGGTCAGTGCTTTGGCTATGTGGCGCAGGAGGTATATATAAACTGGAGCTCGCCTCGTTCTGAAGTGTTGGTTTGGCTTGAGAGTATGAAATAGGTACGGAGTACCTACTACCGAGGGGAACAGCGCAGACTCGGTCTCAGTCCAGCGAACGTGCATAGGCTGGTTACATCGCGGAAGCATACTCCGTGCCGAGTACTTCATAGATAATACATTTTTTTGCAGTCAAGCAAGGCTCGAGAAAGAGGGGACTTGGGATCATGATGACAGACAGTCCAATGAGTCCATGTAACATTCCAGGCCGAGCACCTGCCAGTTGCATCTGCCATCTCCACCGTCGCGATCTCGACTGGCCTGCCGCCTCGTAAAGCGGCCTAGTTTGCGTCTAGCTCAAGTTAGAGAAGCATTGACTTTGGCCAATTTTAAATTTTTAATTCCAGACAGCTAAACGTGAGCTAAACCGTGCTAACTGCCTAGTGCTTGATAGTCGACGCGGAAGATAAACGACGTTGCCGCTCCACTGACACGTGCATTTTGCCTTCTATCGTATCGATTCATCGAACGAGAGAAGATGCAGATGAGGAAACGCACAGATCATTACCCTAACTAGTTATGCTAGCAGACTAGCGAAAGTCGGCAATTCAGAGCGACGCCACTTGCTTCCTTCGATGCAGGCACCGGGATAGTGCCGCATAGTGCCGGCATAGATAGAGTGGTAGGATTGTTATGCATAATGCCAATGCAATCTATCTATCCCGTGCGACTGGGATCGGGGGAATCGTTAATTGTCGGTGCGACGTTGGCGATGATCGTTTCACGTGTCCACTGTCCGTCATTTTCCTCGTACCTTCCTTCGCTTGACACTCAACGGTGGACAAGGCTGGGCAGTGGACGGAATCTCATCGGTCTTACTTGCAGCGGGATTAATAGCATGCATCGGATATACCTAGATTAATAGCCATCTGTGTTATACCAAGACATATGTAGTCATGGAAGGATTTGGTGGTGGGGTGAGGGCTTTTCTGCTGGCCGCTTTATCTCCCTCACCTGCAGCCACATATTTTCTTTTTTAAAAGTAAAAAAAATCAATGACCTAGCCAGACGTTGCGATAAAGTTTGCGAAACTTAAGGGGTTGTTTGGTTCTCGCATCGACCCATCGAAAGTGTATCGCTGCGTTTGCTGGGTCTGCCGATTGCTTGTCTGTCTGTCCGCCGTCTGTCAGAAGCTTAATCGGCATGCTCCATATCAAGGCTTAATTCGAGCCGAATCACAGAACGAATGATGGTTAATTGTCGATATTCGCGACTTTTCTAAGAAGCATTCACTGGTGACTATTGGAAGGAATTGATCGACAAACGCACCGAGAAAGGATCGAAAGACAACCGTGGGCGGTGGTTGAGGGGACGGGAGGAATATCACCACCACAAAAACGACACAACACGACACGACACCTACTCACCAAAACAACCGAGAAGGAGAGACGGCAAGATGAGTTCCACATCGGCAGAGATCATGGTGACCAAGAGCCAGGTGCTCTCCACCGGCTATGCCACCATCGCCATCGCCACCGCATTCACAGCCGCCCGCTTCTTCCTGCGCTGCACCCACCGCGCCGGCCAATTCCAAATCGAGGACGGCTTTTGCATCTTGTCGTGGGTGGCCTGTCTTACCATGTGCATACTCTACACCGTCGTTGCGCCACCATTATACCGAGTCGATAATGCCATCTCAACCGGGGACTTGTATGCCACCATCGACAAGGATGCAAAGTTTATTACGGAGATTTTCTTTGCGAATACCATGATCTTTTGGATTGTGTTGTGGTCGGTGAAGCTGAGTTTGCTGTTTTTGTATCGACGACTCTTCGAAGGGTTGCCGGATCAGATGAGATGGTGGTGGGGGGTGTTGGGGTTTACGCTTGTGGTTTGTCTCGTTTTCTATCTGTCGATATTTCGGTGCTGACTGTTTTGAAGATGTTTATAGGTTGCATCATCACGAATTTCACATCCTGTCAGAGCATGCATGCATGGTTTACGCCTGGTGAGTTTGCCTGCCTTTTCTGAATTCTGGCAAAAGAAAACACTCTAATACCTACTTCTCGTTTCAGGTGACTGCTCCACCCACCAAGACGAAGTCGCCGAAGTCATCAGCCTCTACTTCTCCTTCGCCGTCGACGTCGTCACCGACCTCATGATCATGCTCCTCCCCTGGAAGCTCCTCTACCTGCTCCGTCTACCCATCCAAGAGAAACTCGCGCTAGGCGCTGTCTTTTGCGTTGGGCTCGTCTGCGTCGCCATGGCCATTATTCGCACAGTGCAAATCGGGCTGGAATCACGAAGCGACACCACGCCGTCGAGTACGTGGTTGATGTTTTGGGGCGAGATTGAGGCTGCTATTGGTGAGTCTTTCCCTTCAACACATCCCGGGAAAATGGATGAAATGTCTAATTTGGTGTAGCTGTGGTCGTCGGCACCCTCCCTGCATTCGCCATCTTCTTTCGTCGCCAGCAACACACAAGACGCTATGCCAGCTATCCCGACTACCCAACGCCCGGCGGCAGCAAACGCACAAATCCGTCGAGAGGCATTCCGTTGAGTGATCGGTCGGATAGTGATCGGCCGATATACAACCCTTCCAAGAGTATGAAGTTGAATGGCATCAGTGTTACGAGAACGTTGGATGTAAAGCACTCCCCCCTTTTTTTGAATATCCGGTTACTCGTATGCTGACAAGTGGCGCTAGGTATCGCGAACGCCGCATAACAACAGCGATCTAGATATGTATCCACTGCACGATTCGTATGCGACGTGAAAAGACATTCTTGTACAAACTTTTATTTTATGGAGCGTAACAAAATATTATCCTTGGTTCTTTCTGCATGCATATTAAGTACGGTACGGTAACTATGGGCTTGTGTGGTGGTTTGGGTGCATAGCATAGCTTATAATGTGAGCTGTAAATATGAAAATAGTCAGTATTCCAAGTTTCTGCTAATTTTGTAGCCAATTTGCACCGCCCGCGCGCTCATTATTTGACCGTTTGGTCAGTTCGAGCAGCAATCTTGTCATCAGATACAGCTGCAAAGCCATCCGAAAAGCCGCCGTGGTGGTTGAGCCCAGTGAGTGAGTGATTGGCAGCAAAAATTACCGGGAAATTTATCTCCAAGGGACAGGAGAACCTTTCTCCGGGTTCAGATGATTTTCTGATGTTTTCTAGGATTGGAGAAATTGTTAGAGCTGCCTATGCAGATTATTAGGTAAGATCTGTTGGTTGCACGTGGTTGGCTTAACCCTAACTTAAAATCAACGTCAGATGTTGGTGGGAGGAATAGCGACCTGAAGTGAGGATTGTTTGAAAGGTCTACGAATAACTTCATGAAGAAGATGCATGTTCACTTCATCGAGGACAGCTAGGAGATGAAGACAGCTAAGAGTTACGCGGCAAAGACCGGTCGTTGTTCTGCTTCTTTGTTGTCTGGTTTACACCTCAGGCATCAACTCAACCCATCAACCAACCACCTGGGCAACCACTGACAACAACCTCAGGCATACAACAGACATGTCTTGGATTTTGCACGGGTAGACCCTCTTGTCTCTCCGTTTGTTTGCATCCTCACCTCAGATGGGGGACAACAACAGACATCCCCAGCCTCCTCCTGTCTTTTCGATCAACTGGGTCTTGGAATTTGTTCGTGCCATTCTTACTCGCGACCTTGTTCGAGTCCAAAGTCCATTTCGCCTGAGAATGCCTGAGTGGCGGGTGATCTCATCAGACAGCAGCAGCGAGTCAGAGAGCAGCGAGTCGGCAGCCGACGTTCCCATGGCACCAGTTACAGCCAGTCCTTCAAAATGTTAGTGTCCTTCTCTTCCTCTACATTCTCACTCTTCCTTCCTCTCCACTCTTCCCCCTCACTCCCCCTCCCCATCTTCACGGCACATGCCCAACAACTCAATTCTAAGATCAACCATCAACAGCAACCACCGACAAGCCCAAAGTAAAAATCTGCTACTATTGCCACGTCAAGGACCCCCTCCATCTTGAGTGCATTACCTGCAGCCGGTACTGCGACGAAGTCTGCGCCTGGCTTTACGACAAACCTCACAATCCGGAGAGCGACATCTGGCAGTGCCGCGACTGCTTCGCGGCCAAGAAACCAATTCCTGTTTCCATGGCTGTCGATCCTCCTGCAACTCCACCACCACGTGCATCGTCTGTCAAGCCATCGTTCCCTGCTACTCCTACTGCTAGCAAAAGCTCCTTGACCACTACTCCAAAGCGTGCAGCATCCGTCATGCCGTTTTCTTCCACCCCCACTGTCATCAAGGGTGTCGAAGACATGTCTCTCGTCACTCCCAAGAGCAGCAAGAAAGTCAAGAAGGCTGCTAAGGAGGAAGGCGAAAAAAGCAAGAAACGCAAAAATGAGTCAAAGGTTGAGTCGCCCATCAAGCGTGCTTCTACCCCTCATCCTGTTGTGAAGCCTGTCGTTGTCGTGAACAAGTTTTCTTCTGCATCCAAGGTCTTTCCCCGGCGCTCTTTGTCTCCCTCTCCAATTCCCTCGCGTTCGATGAGCCCAACTCCCTCACCCGCCAAAAATGGTACCACCGCCTTTGGCAGCGCCGCCATCGTCAAGAAGGAGAACGCCATCGCCAAGCCTGAGCCCGCCCCTGAAGCAAAAAAACCATCTCAGCTCTCCGCCGCAAAGGACGACAAAAAGAACGACGAACTCAAATCAGCCATGGCCACCATCCTAGCCCATCTCCCCGGCCTCGACGACTTGCGTGCCAAGAACTCTGAACTGCAAAAGGCAATCTCTGAACTCAAAGATACCGTCGACTCAAAGGAGAATGTTATTTGGGAATTGAAGGAATACAATGACAACCTCCAGGACAAGGCTACTGAGTGGGAGATCAAGTGCGGCAAGTTGGAGGACAAGCTGCGAAAGATTCGTCGTTTGTCTACTGGGGCCCATGTTTTGGAGGGTGATGAGCATAATGATGATCGCGATGATGCTCGTGATGCTCGTGATGGAAAGAAGGATCGTGATGAAAAGAAGGATCATGATGAGGATCATGATATGGATCGCTCTGAGAGTGATGACTCTGAATATGAGGAGTGAGAGATGAATACACATGTAGTTGATTGGACCTGTTAGGGGTTTGAGATTTGGTTGGGCCAGTCAGTTTAGCTACATGTATTTACATCATTATGGATTTGGAAGGATGGAGGTTATTGAAAATGGGGATGTTATTATCAGGATTCATGGTGAATAGTACTAGTGACAGTACATAAAAATGGAAAGGAAAAAAAGAATCTCTTTTGAAACATGACCAACAGTCCTTCTCCATTCTTCATCAAACGTTCCATGAAGTTTCGTAGTCGTCTCGGATTAGACATGAAATAAAACCGCTCCCTCCCAAGAAATAAACTGGTAAGACGGGGGCTCGGGGTTGAAGTCCCGTCAAAAAGCATCACGGCTTCTGCCAACGCTTGCCGTCAGTAAACATTAACATATAGACGCAGTGGATGGGCTAATGGTAGGTACCTGCACTAACCCATGGGGCAAATAATTAATAAATTGCAGTATCCTCGGAGGGGACTCGGAGTTCAAAAATCCACGAGAATAACATGACGACAAGTTTCTGTCCAGCTCCCGTAGGTAGTCAGTAAATATTGCTATATACCTGGTAAGGGGATAGACTGGCGGTACTTACCTGTATTTATGACAAACTGCAAGCATCTTTAGCCATCGCATTTGCGAGCAGCAAAGCCTTACTCCTTCTTCGGACAATCAGGCTTCTTCTCCTGCCCTTCTTCATAATCGCCGCCCAGAACCCGATCAACACAATCCAGCGCCACCTTGTAATGCTCGCACTGCTCCTGGTACAGAGTGATCAACGCTTCAGAGAGCTTGTGCTCGTCACGCAACATCCTGTTCTCCTTGCGAAGACGGCGGATGATTTCGAGCTGGCGGGTTGGATGCACGCAGTCGTAGCACAGGACCTCGTTGAAGGTGGAGGTGCGCTCGGGAATGCACTTGAAGTGGAACGTCTTGTCGCAGCCGGTGCAGCGGCTGAGCCACATTTTGTTGTCGGTTTTGTTGCATTCGTGGCAGCGAGATTCATCGGGGATGGACTTGTGGGTTGCTTTTGGGGCAGGGGTTGGGGTGGATTTTGCCGTCTGGGGGCTTGGGTGGGGAGTTGTATTCATTTTGGGCTCTATCGAGTGTTTATGATGAGTATCAGAGGGATGATGGCTATGAGAAGATGGATTTGCCTGGCTTGAATGTAAAGTTTGAGAAATTTTGGCTTGAGAGGCTTGGGTTGCGGAGGGAGGAGGTTGTGGTGTTGAGAGAAAAAAAGTCGGCTGGAGACGGCGAGGCGGAGATGTAGGTCAGACAGGGGTCTATTCAAGCTGCGTTGGCATTGGATTATGCTTCCACTGGTTTTGATCGGGCAATCAATTGCTTGATTGGCCTAATTCTGCCCTGACAATGGTTATAGAAGCCAGGTTTGCATTAGGTGGTATATTCCTCTCGGCCAGTAGTGAATAAGTGGGAACTTTGCTTAAAGATGCATTCAAAGCAAGCTGCTGTGTACATTAAGAAGTTCGGGTTTGAAATACAGGTTTCCTCCGAGCGTACATGAGTGCCGATTCCGGCTCCATATGCCTTATCCCATATCAGTAGTTCCCACAGCCTGATATTATAAGAAGCATGTTCATTCCAGATCTCCATGTTGCAAGGCAGAGCATTGCAGCTATAGAAACCTATTTTTCTAGCCATTCCAACTAAAAGATTCCCATATCTAGACATTTCACAGATATCCGGCTCGGAGATCCTATTCCATTCTCACATCTACCCCTGGCACATCACTGGCTACAAATATGGCAGTGAATGACTGATGCCAAACACACAGAGCAAGTGCTGCTACTAGGCAAACAGACAGGGAGGTAGGGAAGTAGGCAGGCAAAGTCCGAACGACATCATCACAGCAGTGAACCTTCCGTACAGTTCCATATGCCTCTTTGTGCCCATCGCCGAGCCAACCATGACAGGCAGCCATGTGACACATTTTCCATTCACAGCCTTACTTTTGCCCCTCTTTGTCTCTCCCATTCTTTCTTTATCTTCATCTTTCATCTTCAGGGGGTTTTGTCGCACAATATCATTGTTCCCATCACTGTGCATCTGCTCTCCCGTTCCGAAGCCACTCCAACCAAGCCCTTTGAGAGATCACCACCAATCCAATGACATCATCTCCTTGAGCGCCTCATGCCGTCCACCGTCGATACCGTACCTCTTCAGCCCTCGGCCCGGAGATCCGCAGCCATGGAGGACACCATCCCCTTGCACTGCTTCGACAACACCCACCTCCTCAGAAGCATGGTGATGAACCTGACTGTTCGCTTCGACGACGTCCTCGACGCCCGTGAGCTGCACCTATCTCTGTTGGTCTTGGTTAAAGACGTGGACTGGAGGAAGCTCAGTGGCCGCTTGCACCAATTCGTATGTTGCCTGACTCATCCGGAGCAGCATAAATGTATCAAACTGACAATTTACAGGGATACAATCGTTTCAAAGTCCATGTTGCCAGGAACTTCAATCCCAATCGCCCACTAGTAAACTTCTCAGAGGCACACTATCATATGTCCATGAGAGATCATCCACTCCTAGCGAGGACGATGCATACTACTCCTGGGCCATCCATCCACCCCGGCGTCGAGGCGCTTCGTCCTCTCTGTGGCGATGGAACAGGTCCTACGTGCTTCAAGGACTTTGCCTCTCAGGAATACCCCCAGATCTCATTGCATGTCACCACTTTCACTGATGGCACGCTCTTGTCCATCACCTGGCCCCATACCTTGACCGATGGACCAGGCATGGCTCATATCTTTAAAGCCTGGTGTGCTCTCAGTGCCAACCTATTCAACGGCATTCCCAGATTCATGGGTTATGACATGGATACTCTTGCCGAATTTGGATTTGACGAAGAAGTCCAGCGTTCCGTCATGGAGCCTGTACGGCGGAACTTGGCCGTCGTTCCATGCACGTTTGTGCATCAAATGGTAAACGCTATCCACGAACCCAAGATGGAATCCCGTGTCTTTTGCATCCCGGACAGCACCCTGAAGCAGATCAAGTACAAGACATTCACCACCACTACGAGCCTCACGTCCGTCACCGACATTGATGTGATCAAGGGGTGGGCTTCAAATGTCATTTGTTCGCACATGGGCATATGCAGTCGTCGGGTGTGTATCCAGAGCTTTTTTGATCTCCGTGAACGCCTACCCTGCCGATTTCCTGTTCAGGGATCGTTTGTGCAGAATGCTATGTTCCCGTACGTCACTCAGATCTCCTCGAGGGATCTAGTTAACGGTCATTTTGGCAACACCGCAGCTGCCATACGCGAATCGGCTACTGTGCAGGGACGCCCCGAACAGCTCGCCGCCACAGCAAAGCACCTACGCACCTCGGGAATGCGTGACAAGCATGTGGTTCTGGGGGACCCCGACAACCATCATATTTACTTTCTTGATTGGTCGAGCGCCGGGTTGCTGGAGACCATTGATTTCGGCCGGGCACTAGAAAAATCCATGAACAAAGAAGAAGACGACGATGCAATCACTCCAGCTGAGACTCGAAGCAAGGACGAAAGGGGTAAGGCCGTTTATTTCCAAGTTGACATCCTCAGCAAGAGCGTCTTGCATTGTCAGAACGTGTTCACTCTCTATGGGCGCGACCCAGAGGGCAACTTTTGGTTTGGCGCTGTTTTGCATAAGAATCAGATGAAGAATCTCGAGGAGGAGATTCACCGTCTTCAGCGTTGTGCTTCTCCTTAGGTCGATTTGGCCTCTCTATTTGCTTACTTTTCCTTCACTGGTAGCGATTTCTTGTCTTTGCTCATCTCTCAGTTTGGGCTTCATTCGGTTTTCACTTTCTTTCAATTTAAATTCCCTCGATGCTGGCATCTCATTTTGGCGACGTTTGTGGCATCCTTTTAGCTAGATAATTGAGAAAGCTGTTAATACATTCGATCGATCTGTACCACACCTTCATTTTCGGATTCGGGAGATATATATCTCGACACAATCCATAGAAAACGCACTATGCTACACGTAAATGGCTCAAAATTTGACTTACCTAACACGATCAATCTGCTAACACGAATTCATTTTACTTTTATTTTACTGCCGTCTAATTGAAAAAACGAGGAGGAATGCTCGGGGGTGAGACGGTAGATAGCCCTAAGCCCTGGTTGTAAGCCCTGGTTGTAAGCCCTGGTTGTAAGCCCTAACTAATCCCAAATAGGTTAGATGTAGGGATGTTGCCAGCCACTACCAACGCAAGCTGGCGGCCAGGACCACGGCGTCTGTGATTGGCCCCTAGCGAAACAAGCATTTCGCTCCTGCACCTCCTCTTGACCTCTTCTCCTCCTCCTATCATCTTCATCTCATCGATTCCGTGTCTAATGGCTTCATCTAAGAATGGAGAGCACCGGAGGCATCATCGGAAGGGCAGATAAAGAAACCCGACGTGAAATGCCGCATGCCGACCCGAAAATGGAGGGAATCCACCTCAGATTCTTTGTGGCCGACCGATGACCAACACGCCAGTCCGATACGGCAGGCCGGTCTGCTCATCAGCTCCACCTCGTTCGCCTCCGACTGGGCCGTCTTCTCCGGCTCACTGCACTGATGCAGCTACGCACTGAGTGCCCTGGCGGGGCCCCTCATTACTCATCTGATGACCGGCAAAAAGAAAAGAAAAATGGCCCAACATTTTTGCCGGCCAGGCCGGACGGCAAATATAAACCTCCCCCCCCCTTGGTTTTCCCCTCGTCCAGTCTTGAGTTGAGAATTACACACAACAATGGCACGATTCCTGGGCTTCCGAGGCCACCGCCTCAATACGGCAACCATTTTGCTGATTGTCTTTCCGGCCTATATGTGCTTCGGATACAATCTGGCTGTGACCGGTGGACTGCTGACGATGCCGTCGTTCATTAAGCAATTCCCGCAGCTGAACACGGTGACTAATTCAAGCAAACTGAACTCCAACGTACAGGGTACGAAGCAGCTCCCTCTTGTCTCATATATATCCAATTTCAATGTCTAACAGTGCATAATCTAGGTACCGTTGTGGCACTGTATACCGTTGGAGGTGTCTTTGGAGCTCTGTCCACCATCTTCCTTGGAGACCTGCTCGGTCGGCGACGCGTCATTTTCTTTTCGTCGCTCCTAGTCATCATTGGCGCGTTGCTCATGTCCTCCTCATATTCCTTAGGGCAGTTCATTGTGGCCCGACTTGTTCAAGGCTTCGGTACTGGTGGTACAACTGCGACCGTCCCCGTGTGGCAGTCCGAAATCTCGGGCTCGTCGCATCGCGGCGCTCATGTCGTCACTGAAGGTCTTTTCGTGTCTATGGGTATTGCTGCTTCGTTGTGGATTGACCTGGGCTTTTCCTTTGACGACACGAGCTCCGTGGCATGGCGCGTGCCACTGGTTTTGCAGTCATCTTTGGCCATATTCGTTATGATTTTCATCTTTTCCATGCCCGAATCACCACGCTGGCTGATAGGTAGAGGCCGCGAGCAGGAAGCGCGTGAAATTCTAAGCATTCTCCGTGACACGGAGCCAGAGGCCGAACAGATCCAGGAAGAAATTTCCAGTATTAACAAATCGCTCGAGTTGATCCACAGTGTCGGTCGATGGGAAATTTTCCAAATGGGCGAAAAGCGTAACCTGCACCGGCTACTACTTGGTATCACCGGCCAGTCTTACGGACAGCTTTGTGGTATCAATTCGCTCACCTTCTACGCGAGCGTTATTTACCAGGAGCGTCTCAACATGGGAGGTACAGAAGCACGTATTCTGAGTGCTGCCATGGTTACAATCCAGATCGTCGGTGCCCTCGCGGCTGTGTTTACTATCGATCGTTGGGGTCGTCGGCCTCTCATGCTTATCAGCGCCTCGGGAATGTGTCTCTCCATGGCTGTTCTCGCTGGTACTAGCTCCACTACCAACGACCATGCTGCTCTCATTGTTGCAGTCGTTGCTCTGTACGGAGTCAACATGTTCTACCCATTCGGCTTCCTTGGTCTGCCCTTCCTCTACTCCACCGAAGTTGCTCCTCCTCACCTGCGTGCTAAGATCAGTGGTCTCTCCAATTGCATGACTTGGCTTTTCACTTTTGTTGTTGTCGAGGTCACCCCAACCGGTTTCCAGGACATTAATTATCGGTACTACATCATCTGGGTCGTGATCAATTTCATGATTGTTGTTACAGTCTATTTCTTCTTCCCGGAGACCAATGGCAGATCGTTGGAAGAGATGGATCAGATCTTCATGGAGACTAACAACATCTTTGATGCGCCACGAATTGCGAGGAGGTTACCAAAGGGATTCCATGCCGACCATGCGACTGATTCACGAGAGGATAACCATATTGACGAGGAAAAAAACTGATCTCAAGCTTGCTACCGGGATGTTCGAACGTGAGAATGAATGAACGAATGAATATACAACATGATAGAGTAAGATCGAGCGGAGGGATCTTAGGAACGTGAATTGATTATATATATAGACGAAAAGCAATCGCGGCTCCTATGTACATTTGTGTATATATTCTTAGATTAAGTAGCTTTCTTTGCATAACCTTGGAAGAGTTTAATCGACATGATTAACCCAAACGTTCTTCATCCTTTATCGCTTTTAGGGTGTACCTATACAGGGTAACCTTGCTTGAGGTCAGAATTGACTTCAGGTAAGGTTCATGGAAGTCGGCGCGAACCCTAACCTTAATCTAATAATCTGCAACCTTAACTTGATCGCATCTTTGATTTCTATAGCAACGCTCTTATAATCCTTTATCCAATATAGTGACAGATCACGTTATTTGTGTCGCAAGGCTGAGTGAACATTGACGTGGCGCAGGGTTTTTTGCCGCCAATCATGGTTGCAGTCCACGCCAAAGCCTCGCCGGCTGGAGTTGGTGCAGGCCGAATCAAAACGCGAACGTTCCCCTCGTTGAGATTTCTTCTTTCTTTGTTCAAAACGAAACCGTTGGGCAGTTTGAGACAAACTCTTCCTTTCCTTGGTTACTGTCACCTACATTCGCCGAATCGCGACAAAAATATTCTATGCCGTGACTTTGCGCAAGACATCCAGAACCACTGATGTATTGGTTGGTGTTTCACCGATGGATGACGATCTTCCGCCTCCACGTCCAACATGTCGCGACGACTTCGAAATCGCGATAATATGCGCCCTGCCGCTCGAATACGATGCCGTGATCGCTATACTGGATGGTCGCTGGAATGATCATGGCGATCCATACGGGAAGGTCGCAGGCGACCAGAATACCTATACTACTGGATGGATTGGTCATCACAATGTCGTTCTCGCGCTCTTGTCGGACATGGGGAAAATAAATGCTACCAGTGTTGCGACGAGTTTCGGATTGAGTTTTGGGAAAGTGAAGCTCGCCTTTCTCGTTGGGATATGCGGAGCGGTACCAAAAACCAGCGATGGGATTGAAATAGTGCTCGGCGATGTGATTGTTAGCCAGCAAGTTGTTGAATATGATTTCGGTAGACGATATCCAGATAAAGTGAGACTTAAGGATAAGCTGGTGGGCAGCTTTGGACAACAGCAAACTCACAATGCTCGTCGTTACATGTCGACTATGCAAACTGATCACTATCGTGGGCTTATTCCCAAGCGGACTTTAGAACACTTGAGGATGGCACAAGAAAAGTATCCGGGAAAATATGAGTCTCTTCAGCCGAGTCAAGATAAATTATTTCCGCCAACATACCGGCACAAACACCAAGCGCGGGCAGGCTGTGATATTTGCGATCGATGCATCGCACCGCCAGACCCTATTTGTGACGCCGGTATGAGTTCTACCTGTGAAGAACTTGGATGCGATGAGAGTCAAGTCATTCATCGAAATCGATTGGCAGGCGAAAATGCTCAAAGAACACCCATGGTCCACTGGGGCGCAATAGGTTCTGCGGACACCGTTATGAAATGTGCAATTAATCGCGACCAAATTGCAGAGAACCATAAAGTCATCGGATTCGAGATGGAGGGAGCTGGAGTCTGTGACAATTTTCCGTGCATTATTGTCAAGGGTGCTTGTGACTATGCTGATAGCCACAAGAGTAAGAAGTGGCAGAGTTATGCAGCCATCACAGCCGCTTGTGTGATGAAGGCTCTCTTGCAATGGTATTCTCGGACCGATCAACGATCCAGAGTTATCGCGTCCATGGGTACACAAGAGCTTGCGGTGCCTGGTGCCGTTGCAAAGCTTCAGCAACAAAACGAAAATCTCCAAACAAAACTACGACAATTGAGAGCTCTAGTCGAACAGCAACAGAAGCTCCCACCTCAGGTCCCTTCTAGAGATCTTGTGTCGGTGAATGATGCGCTGGGAGGAACATACAGTTTCCAGTTGACATTTGTTGATTTTCTGGAGGTCTGTAAATACCATTTCACAGTCTACCATAAGGTACTAACTACAAAATCCTTTCTTAGTTTTTCATGACTATTCTGAAACATAAGTTCAAAGAGGTCGGCGTGGAGAAAATCGAACTGGCGAATGGCTTCTTCAGAATCGTCGCACCGGGCATGTGCTGGATCTACATAAACCTTGGAGAGCGGTGGTCAAGGTAGATGACATCCATTGCTTCTGAGATTCAATAAGCTATCTGATATCAAGCACGCTAACATTACTTGCATGCGTAGCCCGGCCAAATTCTTGACATGAGCATGATATTCAAGAAGCGTAATATACTATCTACTCACTGTCCATGGTGCAAGAGTGAGAATGAGTCTAGTTCCCAATACGAATATATCGACTGGTAAGGCTATTTTAGTTATTAGCTAAGGGGACTCTCAAGGCTCACGACTGGCTTAGTATTCAGTGCTCGGGGAAGTATCGTCGTATTGAAGAAATATATAACATTATTGTTACCACGCCGGATAGACATGACAAAGGGAAGTCGCAATCACTGTCAGAACTACCAACTAGTCGTCGAATGGCCCCGAAAAACCAAAAATATGCCCAGGATGACGAGGGGAATATACATCTGTATACCCGTGTGCAAATGATTGACCTCGATTTTCGAATCAACAGGCCAGCGGATGATAACAAGAAAACACGAATACGCCGAATCATAGTAAGGTCACAGGATGTACAGGACGCGGCACGCCTCGCTCGAGAACTTAGAAAGGTTTACCACTTTCCCGAACAGGACTGTCTGACTGCCCTCGAGGAATACTACGAAAAGGAGTTGGGATTGATAACAGCGCGTTCGCACCGTCATCTAGCTGAAGAAGCTCTGACTAATATAGCAATTCCGGCCAACACAGGGCCTCTAGCTGGGAAAGGGGCTCCAACCATAGTATGGTACTGTGTAAGCAACTACCCTCAGGCCAAGTTTTGATCATCGCAATGTTCTTTTTTCACTGATAGAATTTTAGTGTCATTGTAAATATGGGCCCTTGAAGGATGATTTAGACTTCCATTGTCTTTGTTGCCACACCATGCGATGTAAAGACTGTTGGGCAGGTCCACAAGGCTCCAAGGATGTTCACGCTCTAAAGGATTAGGAGAGTAGGAAATAGCTAGCAGAAGTGATCAGGTGCTGTACCGAGGGAGCCAGATTTACAACATATACTGTCCATATAGCAGTAGGACCTAGACCTATTGTGAAAACATTGAAAACCAACTAAAGGTTAACCCAGGAAAATGGTTACACTGTGGGCATACGAGATGCCCTGATCGTAAGATTGTCTGTAAATAAAAACACTGCAAACCCGCTACGTCATCGTGACAATTACTGTTATTGCTACTGTTATCACTCCTATCAAAGATTTTTTCCTTCAAGGAGGATGCTGATAAAATCACGCCCTTGTTGGCATCATCTGGTGTTGCTTTCAAGCATTATTCTCACCGGTCAGCAATACATGAACGTACTCGTCGACCTGGGTATAAAATACTACTTGTAGTAGTATATTAGTGAAAGTAAAATATTATCTGTTATTCTAAAATGACATAAAGTCCAGACTCGTTTAGAATTATAGTAATATCAAAGCAATTCAACTGTTTATTGTTCAGTAATATAACTAGTGATACTCGCACTACTAGTATTAGAGGCAGTAGAAGGTGTAGGACTTCCTACAAAGCACTGCCAGTAGCATTACTAGTAATATCATCAGAAGGAGCAGGAAGAGAAGTACCGGCACTACCGGCAGGACTATTAGCTGTTGTAGCAACAATTCTAGAAAAATAGCAACTTATGCGGTACATCTATATCTTGAGCAGGATGCTCTAAACTACGTAGTACACACCTGAGTGGCGTTTTATCTATCACGTCTTAATGGTGCATCAGATCAAGCATAATGCTCCTAGCCTTCTCGGCCTGCTCCTCAATATCGACATCCCACAGCCAGCGGAACCTCTCATTCCATGTGTCCCTCAACTTCTGTTCGTTGTCGCCGACGCCTTCATAACACAGACATAACAGATCTGCATTCTCCTTGCTACTTGTCACGACCGTCTGGCTGCGTTCCCGCCGCACAGCATCATATGCCTTGAAAGCGGTAGCAACATCATCCGCGGTAATTACGCGCGGGTCCGCCAGTAACTCAGCCAGGACATGTGCGTCCTCGATGGCTTGGCCGGCACCAGCTCCCTGGTGCGGGGTGGAGGCATGCGCAGCATCGCCGAGGATCGCGACTTTTGATTTTGCGAACGTTGGGATGGGAGGATGCTCGAAAATGGCCCATTGTGAGGCGTCGGACATGTACTAAGAAGTAAAAGAAAAGGGTATTAGAGGGCTTGACGCGCGATGAGAGTAGTTCACATACCTTCATAAGCGAGTTGACATATTTCCCCATGTGCCCAAAGTCTTTATGCATATCCTCCTTGCTCGCCGGGCGGACCCATGTGTCCGCGTCCCAAGTATCATTCAGTATATAGAGGCCGACATTGACCTTCTTAGCGCGCATGATGGGATAGCTGATTCCATACGCGCCCTTGCCGATATACCACGTCGAGACCCTCGCACGCTGTTCGCCCACGGCTTCTACCATGGTTTCCATGTCGAGCACGGCGCGGTAGCCGTACATGCCGCTGTACTGTGGGTTGAATCGCTCGATGTCGTCGGGAAACAGAGACTCCTTGACTTTGGACTTGATTCCATCGCAGCCGACGACCACGTCTGCCACGACGCATGTGCCATCTTCGAAGGATAGATTGACACCCGCCGTGTTCTCCTCCAACGTGGCCAGCCGCTTTCCGAAATGAGCCACACCATCAGGAATCAGATTGACCAGTGCGGCAAGGAAGTCGGAGCGCCGCACTGTGGTCTGGCCAGAGGGTAAGGCGTTCAAAGTCATCATCTGCTGCCCTGCCTTTTCCCCCGTGGCCCAGATGACCTCGAACCAAGTCTGGCGGAACTGCTCATAGCCCGGGCTGTCTGCGTGCGTGGTTATGAGCGAGTCATAAATATCGCGAACCTGGGGATCGATGAGGGGCATGGCACGATGCGCAGCTGGTCCAATTGATAATCCTAGCCCAATCTCCCCAAACGCCGCGGCTGCTTCATAGATCTGTACCGCGACATTGCGCCGTAGAAGACCGGTGGCTAGAACGAGGCCGCCGATGCCACCCCCGACGATGGCAACCGTGAATTTCTTCTGGGAGGCTTCTGCACCGTTCATGTTAGAAAAGCAACGTTCGATAGGAATAGTCATATGTCGAAATGGACTGTTTTGTATGCAATGACAAAGACTTACCCCGCTTGCATGTGGGATACGATAGGCCTTAGTAAGTACTGTACGGCAGATACCAAGACAAAGGATTGGCTGACTAGAAAGCTCCCGATGTCACACGGCTGTCGGTTTTGTGAGTCGGACGTTCGGACGTAGTATTCCTGCCAAATTCGATGCAGTCGAGGCGTTAGGCTATGTAGCTTAGGCTGCGGCCGGGATGCAGCTAAATGATGCACGCTTATGAAAACGTCTGGTAAAATAGCGGAAGGATTGTATATAAATGGCTATTAGATTAAGGTTATGGAGCTAGTATTGTATTATAAAACAACAATCTATATATTTACGCGGCGCCCAATCACGGCCAATTAACTATTATTAACTCCCCGGGTATAGCATCCTGGACCCCTGGACCCTGGAGCAGCAACCATAGGCAATCTTCAGGTGTATATATCATCTGATGTAAGCACTTGTATCTTCGGTCGCGCAGAACCTCGGATTGCATGATATATTGATCGGGATTTGATGTAAAGAAAGAAACACGGCCTGTATCGTAATAATCTGTGAGACAGGTCTGCATAGCGGCGTCAAGTAGAACAAAGAACAAGCCATCTCTAACAGACTAATAAAAATCTGCAAAAAAGCAATAACCAGCCATTTGGATCTTTAATTCGCATAGACTGAGATGCCACTAGCTGGGTTAACCCTGGACCTTGCTCTGATCCTCCATGCGGACAGGGGGCGTCCTTGGGTTTGTGGGAGATATCCAAGTCAGCCTCGCGATATAGGGGATATGCTATAAGCAGAGCTCTCCTCTGTTTCCATGAGCATATCACGTCTACTAAATGTCAGGAGCAGTCACCATGAGCTCAGAGACAACGGCTGATGTGAATAGGGCCTCTGAGCTTCTCATACCCACCATTTTGACCACGATCGTGGCCTTCATTTCAACCGGGCTACGGGTCTATGTGCGCATGCGGATCATCAAGTTGCTGGACTGGGATGATTTCTTCAATGTGCTAGCCATGGTAACTAGAATGATGTTCATGGATTGTTGGTGCGAACCAAGAGCATAAAGAAACATTAACCTCCCTTCCCGACTATAGGCCACCACGTTTGTGGTGATGGGCTTGATCATCGGCGGCACATCCAACGGAATCGGGCGACATATTGAGTTTCTGGAGAGCAATCTTGCTGCCGCAACGTATAGCATCAAGCTCATGCGGATTGCCGAGTTTATGTTGATTATTTCGACTGTTTTTGTGAAATAATCCATTAGCTTCTTCCTCAAACGATTATTGTACGTTGTTCTCGCCTGCATACCGCGCGGACGCATCTGGCTGACACTTCACTTGCAATAGTCCCACAAGCAAACGATGGAGGGCTTTCTTCTGGGCCTTCATCGTATTCAACACTCTCACAAGTTTGGTCGACGCCGCCGTCATCTTCCCACAGTGTACTCCAGTTGAATACAACTGGGACAAATCGATCGACGGGCATTGCTGGTCAAACACTGCCATTAATGCGCTTGGAATCGCCCAAGGAAGTGAGTGCCATCAATTTGTCTTTTTTACTTGCTGTCTTCAAGTACTAACGCAAGTGACAATAAGCCATCGCCGCCGCGACCGACTTCATCCTTTCCGTTCTGCCTATCGTATTCCTCTGGAATGTCAAGATTATCTGGAGAGTCAAAATCGGTGTTTGTGCCATCATGGCGCTGGGCTTCGCGTACGTCGAGAAAGGAGTCTTTCGCTTGGATATATCTAACGTATATACAGGAGCGGAGGTTTTGCTGTTGCGCGTACTCTTTTGGTTCCTAGCCTGACTTCAGCTCAGGACCCAACCTGTATGTTTTATATGACCCCGTCTCGCCTGAAAATATGCAATACGGACGCGGCTTACCTATCCTTTTGTTTACAGGGGATCTAATTCCGCTCTTCAAATGGGCAGTGTAAGTGTCGATCTCGGAACCGGAAAATAAAAGCAACAAAGAAATCTAATACTAAGATTGCCCTATGTAACCAGACTCGAAGCAACATTCGGCGTTATTGCCGCCGCGGCGCCTTCTGTCCGTCCCTTACTTGGTCATACCGCCGCCACAACATCATACTCGAAATCGGATCCCATTCAACTCAATAACGTGTCTCGCTCCGGACAGATGTTGTCGCGCCGTTCCTGGCTCGGCTCATCACAACACCGCCAGATGCAGGAGCTGCCCGACGACGAACCCGGATCAGACGGTGACAGTCAGAAGAAGCTGTGGGCGAGCAAAGTCCATGGAATCGTCAAGACGACTGATGTCCAGGTCTCACACTCGGATCGTGAGGGGGGTATAAACCGACCCAGTGATGAAATGATGGTATTCCAAAATAACAGTCGGTAGACGAGGGGGCCTGCCTTTTTTCGTTTTCAGCAACGTGGGATATAATGTCTTTTTCTTTTTGGTTATGCAGTTTCTACTATTTGTGTAAATTTATACACACTTCTAAGGTTACATTGACACGTATTTACATATAATAATAAGTGTAAAAGTTCAGCTTGAATTGGAAAAGAGAACAACTCCCCGTAAACAGAATCATCTGGCTGTTTCTGTCAAATTGATGCTGAATATTTTGGCCTCGTGCGAAATCCGAGAACATAAGCCCTATTCCTAAGCTGATTTAACCCATCGGGATTTGAATTACACCTAGACTGAACATTGGCTTCGCTAAGGGATAAACAAATAAATTGACCTCAAGCTATATGCTCGCCTAGAGAAAAAAAATAATAATTTAATAGCTAGCTAGAGGCTTGCGCCTGCTGGAAAATTAATTTTTCATATCCTTTAGCTCGAGTCTCACCGTCTTACTTGAGGGTTTTGAATTGATGTTGAGGCTTTTGGCGCAGTGGCAAATCTGACAGTTTCCCCCACACTAGCCGCTTTGGCAGCGAGAACTGCAACTAGATATTAGTTTTATCAGATAGTAGGAGGAAGGATGCAAGATTCCTGGATGGAGTTAGGGCTTGCGTACGGTAACGTTCGTGTATTGTGACAGACCCCTGCTATACTCCCGTACCAATTAATCTATAGAGCGCCACTAACCCCTCAAATGCTTAAACGGTCTACTCAACGATTACTTTAATAAGTAAGTATTAGCTGATGGCAGCTATAGATACTGTAATAAGGGCCGTTGTTGCTGGCAAATATGAGTAGGACCCTAAATCAGCCGCAGAGCTGGAATCCACCTTTGTGCATGATGGCTGGCCTTTGTTCGTCTAGCCGGTGCGTTGGCAGACAGAAGGGGGTGGGGGAATAAAACAAAATAAAAAAGTACGCTGGGAATGACTGCAGGGGGTAGAAGATTCTCGAGCTCCCGTTTCTTTTCTTGTTTTATTTTTTTTTTTTTTTTGCACATCTCTCTTCTGCTTCAATACCCTCCCTGTAGCTCACAAACGGCATCGTCATGTCTGAAACTACTTCTGAGGAGACAAAGACCACGCCGGAGGTCACCACAGCTAACGTGGCATCCCCAAAGGTGGTTAAGGACAAGCAGGGCCGTGATGTCGTTCTGATCCCACAGCCTACGGATGATCCAGATGATCCATTGGTAAGATACGGTGCGTTGCCCGCCCTGTTCAAAATATGAGATCTGACCTAGACACGTACAGAACTGGCCGCTGAGGAAGAAGATCATCATCTTTGCCTCCGTCTCTCTGGCTGCCTTTGCAGCTCAGATGTCGCCAAACTCCAACATGCTCACCTTCATTTCGCAGGTGCCAGCATACAACAAGACGGAAACCGATCTGCTCTATTCCGTATCGGCTGGTCTCGCCGGCTGGGTCGCCGGCCCCTTCTTCTTTATTCCCTTGGTTGGAGTAATCGGCCGCAGCGCTGTCATTTTCTGGAGTCTTGTTGGTGTTTTTGCCGGCCAGATCTGGGGTGGCGAAATGACCCATGTCAACGACTACATCCCCTTCACCATCTCCAGACTCTTCACTGGTCTCTTCGGCGCTATCCCCGCTATTCTGGGCAGCGGGTACATTGTTGACATGTTCTTCCTGCACCAGCGTGGAAAGGCCTTTGCCGTTTTCGAAATCTTGGTCATCTTCGCCGTTGTTGGTGGAGGAACCCTGGGAGGCTTTATTGCCCATAATAACCCTTGGGACCTTGTTTTCTGGTGGACCCTCGGCCCAGTCGGCGCTGCAATGATTCTCGTCTTCATCTTCGTCGAAGAAACCGAGTATAACCGCGATACCACCGTTCCGGGACGCGCTCCCCTGCCCAAAAACTGGCTGGCTAACAGGGTCGCCACGTACCTTCCAGGCACACGTACACAGCCAGCCGGTAAAGGCAAGAAATTCGTAAGTCATTATCTTGCTGTTGTTACACAGAACGGTGCGCTAATGTGTCAGCAGGTGCGACGTGCCATCGTCCCCTTCCAGATCACATTCGTCCCCATCACCCTCTTGATGGGAACGTACATTTTCATCGCCCTCGGTCTGCCCATCATGCAGGCCTCCACTCTGGCCACTTACATGGAGCCCCCCGTTATCGCCGGCGGTTATGGCTTTTCTTCGCTGCAAATGGCCTTCTTCACCATGACCGCCTGGGTAGGCATCATCTGCGCGCAGGTGTATGGCTATTTCTACAACGACAAGACCCCGCTCTGGGTTGCTCGCCGCCGCGGTGGCACATGGCACACCGAATACCGTCTAGCAAACACCATTCTGCCATCCATCGTGCTGCCCATCGGTCTCGGTCTGTGGGGAGCTGGTCTGCAATATCATCTGCATTTCATGGTTCTTGCTCTTGGTTCCTTCCTAATCTGGTTCGGCGCTCTTCTCGCCTTGCCAGTCTGTTACAACTACATTATCGAATGCTTCCTGCACAACCCCGTCGAGGCTTCCGTCTCGCTGAACGCCTATTGTGTGACCTTTGGCCTGATCTCTGTTTTCATTGCCACGAACTGGCAGGATGCTGTTGGCGTTGGATGGATGTGGGGGATGGGAGCCTTCTTCATTGTTTTCGTCGATTTCATTATGATTGGGCTTATCCTCAAGGGTCATGTTGTCCGTCAGTGGACTACCAAGTTGAGCAAAACTCTTGCGTCTACTGAGGATGGTGCAACTATTAGCACCAAGAACAAGGATGATGCGGCTGCTTAGTCTTGTGCCGTCCGTTGATTAAGTAGAGTTACCAATCAGCATACTTCAATATATATAACTAGGTACCGATATAGCAAAGAATAACAATATTAATATGTTCACAACAAACGTGACCGAAAAAGAAGGAAAGGAAAACAATGATTTAGTACATGGTATGAACGAATATAAAGTAGTACGACAGAACAGTAGGATGTATGGATGCTCGGATATAGGTATCCAAGAAGAAGAGAGATGAGAAAGTGGATATATGTGTCGTTGAATTAAGCTTCTTTGGATGTCATGCTATTACCCCAGAAAAGGAAACTACTGTGGGACGGCCCGTACGGAATCTGGAGAAGAATGTTACATCAGCGAAGTTTAAATAAATAGATGTGTCGTTGAATTAAGTTTATGTGGACGGCATGTTTTTAGAAAAGGAAACTACCTTCATGATAAACAAATGTGAGCGGTAAATTGGGTACTAATTATAAAGAATGATGAAGAGTCAAGACCTCAGGACCGCTAGATAGTGTGGAATCTCCCAGGATGATGTGTAGTTCGATATCCACAATAGTTATGTAGTGCAAACCCCGGGCTATGTGAGGCTTGATACCGATACATCTTAGAGATCTACATACTGCCCATAGGGATACTACCCTTGTCTAACTAAAGCCGGACCGATATAAAGATTCCTACCCTGCAATGTTGACATGTGTGGATAAAAAATACCTTGAACAACTGAAATATATCTACATGGCTTACGAACCTATAAGCCGTGGCGTGGTTTGGCGTGGATAGGTAACTTCAATTACAAAGCATATGTAATTCATATAATTCATAGCAGGCTAATCCAGCACAAAGCGAGCCTCGAAGCCTGATCAACATGGTGTGTGGATTCCCAATATTAATAACAGACCTCCACAAGAAAGCGGGATCGGGGATAACTAACTAAATATATATTGTGTGGAGAATCCAGGTGAGGAATAATTAATGATCTAGTGATTCAGTTCTTCGCATCGGCAATTAATATAGCCCACCATGTTGGTGCTTCACTTTCACTTTCACATTCCGACAGATAATATTATTTATCGGAGGAATTAGGGAGTCCACTCTGTATAGATAACGCCGGTAGACCCATTTTCGCCCACCCTATTAGCTGTGAAAGATGCAAATCTCGGGTCTGCAGCTTCGAACAATGCCTTCCACTCTTCTACCTCACGCTCTTTTGAGTTGAACAGTGACATCATGATAGCATCCATGGCCCTTATAAATGTGTGAGATAAGAAGAACATCTTCAATATTGATATGAAACTTCTTGTACGGAATAACTCACCGCATATTTCTTTCCTGTATTAATGACATTGTCCCTGGCTCAGGTAAAAGATGGTCTTGGATAACCACCTTCGATCCAGCTTTCAAGCTAGGCACCAATTTCCGTAGGATATCGAGGCAATTTTGATCTGGCCAGTCATGTAATACAAACCGCAATAGAATCACGTCCGCACTTTTGACCGGCTGTTCTGTGAACATATCGTGCGCCAAAAACTTGATTTTTCCTTGAACATCGTCAGGGAGTTTTTCACTTGCACCATCAAGGACTTCTGGTAGATCTTGAATGATGAATTGAAGGTGTGGAAATTTGCGTGCCAAGTGAACAGACACATGTCCTTGAGAGCCTCCAAGATCGACTACCGTGCTCTCTGGAGGCAACTCGGCCCAGCCAAAGTGGGTGCTGAGAGCATCGAGACTGGCCGTTGAGGTCGTGGCCATGGCTGCTGCGAAGCGCTGAGCACGGGACGGGTTTTCCGAGAAAAACTCAAACGTATTCAGCGTGGTTTTGTTTGCGAGTGCATATCCCGACACATTCGCCTCTTCATTTCGTTGTGCTATCGCATCGACAGCCTATATCTTGAAAAAAGGCATCAGAAAAGTTAGATTGTGACCAAAGGACGTATGTTCCCTTCTCTTCAAAGCATTTGCAGCCATCCTATTCATCTCTTTCCCCAAGAAAGAAAGTAAAACAAATTTCTACTGACGCTGTTATGAGCCGGCCAGCACTCATCAAAGGTGAGACTCATTAGACTGCCTGCTATGGGACTTTCAGCCAAGAGCCTCGACGCCGCCGTATGAGCGACAAAGCCCTTTACCGGTTCGCGGAACACACGGTGAAATGCAGCGGTATACCGGACAATGCGCTTGACATCACATTCACGCAGACTGCATTTATCAGCAAGCTCGCCAAATGAAATACTCGATCCCACTGGGACAAATGAGGCCATTTTGAAACGGTGAACAGCTACAATTGGGGATAAATTAGACTGCAATATGTAGGAGTTAGCCATTCGGTTCCGTTTGTTGACTTCTTTGGAAATAAAAGACTCCAATGGGTTTTCATTAACAAGTTGCAAAATGTTCAGAACATACCTGAGGAAAAAGAAGATTCATAGGACCATCGACTAATTGCTGGAGCTCTATTATAGCCTCGGCCACGTCTTCTTTAGCTTTTTTGACATCTGGTGTGGCCTGTGGAATGACTTCAGTCGGTCCATTCTCTTCGAAAGATGGCTGCGGCAGTCCGTTGCTCTGAAGATGCGTATCGATAACAGCAATTTGAGAGCTGATCAGCTGCGCAAGCTGCACAATTCTG